>BQNB010000056.1:0-130767 GCA_026074375.1 Tanacetum coccineum
CTAAGGGTATATTTTGCCACTTTTCAAACTTAAGGGTCTAAAATGTAACATTTTGAAAAAGTATAAAAACATGTTTAAAACCTTACAAGACATAACTTTAATTAACGCTAGACGTGCTTAACATTTCCAGATATTAATCAAAACACTTAAAACCGATTATATCGTATCACAATACTAGGGAGCTTCATATTAAGAGGTTTCATCTTGGTATTACGTTCTGACTGAGTTGTTGGGTTTACGATTTAAAGTGCCCTAGCTCCTCAAACGTTTACTGAATGACTTCTGAATTATGATGGCCCGAACGGTGATACAATAATTCCAAACTCTTCAATCAAACTCACAACTCTGAAAACTAAAGTTCTAGGGTACAATCTTCTTAAGACTTGACATATTTACTCAGGTTGCATGATGTGGCTGTTTATTATCATTTTGCTATATCAACCTTCCCTGGTTAAGATTGTGATAAGGTCATGAACTTTCATTTTGGAATATTTAATTACATCTACATATCAGGTGAAGTTCGTAACCTCGCCTTTACTCATTTACATGTTATATAAACCCGCGAGGGGGATACATGCTTGTTACAAACTCTTTTACATACTCGTTTATCTTATAACAATGTGATTACTTTTGAAGTACTTAGTGAGATTTATAACCTCGCCTTTACTTATTTACATGTTTTATAAACCCGCGAGGGGGATACATGCTTGTTACAAACTCTTTTATATACTCGTTTATCTTATAACAATGTGATTACTTTTCAAAGACTTAGTGAATTCATAGCCTCACATTTCAATCTTTTCATAAACCTGTGAGGGGGGTACCTGCTATAAATTACGAATACATATGTTTTACAAATTACATGATATCCTGACATATCATTACAATTGCTGTCTAAGTTATCTATCCTACAAGTCGTTAAATTTGACTTCTAAGTTATCTATCCTACAAGTCGTTAAATTTGACTTCAAGTCGTTAAATTGACTTTGGATATTAATGTTAGTGTAATAAATCCTACAAGTCGTTAAATTTGACTTCAAGTCGTTAAATTGACTTTGGATATTAATGTTAGTGTAATAAATCCTACAAGTCGTTAAATTTGACTTTAAGTCGTTAAATTGACTTTGATTATTAATGTGTTAATATTACAAATCCTACAAGTCGTTAAATTTGACTTCAAGTCGTTAAATTGACTTTGGATATTAATGTGTTAGTTTCATAAATCCTACAAGTCGTTAAATTTGACTTCAAGTCGTTAAATTGACTTTGGATATTAATTTTAGTGTAATAAATCCTACAAGTCGTTAAATTGACTTTGGATGTTAATATGTTGATATTATGAGCTCTGCAAGTTATTAAATTGGCTTTTGATGATAATGTGTTAGTGCGATGTGCTTAGACAAGGAACAAGGCCAAACAAGACCAATCAGACCAAATAGACCAAACAAGATAATAACGCAGTAATACACTGTTACTATGATAATTGCATTCGTTGCAATCATTACTAATAACGAGTGTATAATAACAATACCATTTTCTATAAATTGTGTTTATACAATTATTACACTATGATTTGTATTCAAACTATTTATATCAAACCTATGAATTTCACTCAACCTTTGTGTTGACTTTTTAGCATGTTTATCTCAGGTTATTGAGCAATATACGGCACGGAGTGGCATGGACTCGAAGATGGCTAAAACTTGTTATCATTCACATTGTATGTAACTAGATTTTGGGACCTGCCTTTGTAAAACTCTGATTTGAAATGAATGATAACGTATCTTTTGAACAAACGTCTCTTTTGGGTCATTTTCTATGATTATGATTGTTGTTTCCATGAAGTAATACCCCAGATTAGCTTCCGCTGCTATATTGTAAAAATGGGGGTGTTACAGATTGGTATCAGAATTATAATGGGAGGAGGAGCATAGCTTTTGGTGACAGTTTGCAAAACAAACTAGTGACGGTATAGTACATTTTTTTGTGTAGTTTTGGGACAAAAGTTGGTCCACTAAAATGGCAGTTTTTGGGAGTTTGTACCAGTTTGGATAGTATCGTTGTTTTTGTCCCCGATATATCTAGTTTGTACCTCTAAGCGTTATGGCCGATATCGGGATGAACGACCTACTTTTTTGGGTTATTGGACCATTTGGGTCGCGAACGATGATAAAGTTTATGGATTGTTTTGGAGAGTATTTGAAAACATTAGATTGCTGGCTTTTTTAATCTATTATGAAACAAGGGTAACCTTTTTGTTACTTACAAAACAAGGATTGCAAGATAGAACACCGGCTAGCAACAGTCACATAAAGGGTGATGAGGTTATTGCACTTAGATGATTTTCAGTCAATAATTACCGACTTGGAGCCTACTGATTTCGTGATTCCAATGGAGGATGTTACATACTTAGGGAAGCTTATGGTTAACATGTTTAACCATCGCCTACCACGTACACTTTAATGGGAAGTGTTCACAAGTTGCTTATCTTAGATGACACTATTTAATGATTACAAAAAGGGAAGAGTACTATAATGGTTTGCAGCTTATTTTAAGTGTGACATGTCCAAGAAGATCATATGTCAAAGGGGAATCTTTAAGATTGTTTCATACATGAAGATTGTTTTGTAATATCAAAATAGGGGAAATTGTTGGGATGAGATTTGATAATACAAACCAAATATGAAGAAATGAAGAAAAGATAAACACAAGGACTTAATGTGCAATTTATTAAGTTAGAGCTTTTTTTTTTATCAAAGCTAGGTTTTCTTGTAATTCCCTAGCCCTCTAGTATATAAGCGAGGTAGAGGCATTTATTTAGCATCAACATAGTTAGAAACTCCCAATGAGAGTCCTAATAGAAGAACACACGTGTGTGTATATTAGTTAGCATAGTAATAGATGAATGATCAACATCTATATGTATTAGTTAGTTTATGAATAAAAACCTTGTTCATAACATTGATTATGTTCTTGTATTAATTCCGTCTGCGTGTATTTAATCAATTGTTTATTAACATCCTAGAGCAAAAAACCATTTTCAACCCACCAAGGATTTTGTCTGGCTTCTAACTACCACCAAGGCTCGTGATTTCAGGTTTCGTATAACGCCTAAATTATACATGTTTTCCGCTCCGTTATTTAAATATAATATATATTTGATCATTTCAATTCTCTCGAAATGTTCAGTACTTAATCAAGTAGTTTGCTATTGAATTGTTCAGTATGTGTCGTGGAAGAATACGGAAAGTTTATCAACAAAGAATTGAAACTAAAACGAAGAAATAAACTCAAGATTAAAGATCTCCCCGAAACCCCTGTCCCACTGTTTTGGCCATAACCGGAGCAAATACGAACTCGATTGAGTTGAAGTTCAATCAAGCACCACGAAAATAGAAATTCATTTATCTACAACCATAAAAAGGCAACTGCTAGATATTACCAAAACAAGCCGGTGATTTAAACTTATGAGCACAACATACCTTTATGAAGATTCATTTTAATTTCACGAATTCTGGTCCAAATCATCCACATACATCTACCAACTTGGTCCCCAAGTTATCTCTAGCCTATAAATACCATCCCTATGATGCTTTGGACGAAATTATCTCACTCATATATCATCACATAACAATCCAAAGAAGAAATGCCAAATACGACGCACGTTTTCCCCCTTGTGCCCGCACTTCAGATCGATCCTTAAAACCGCTGCACAATATTGTAATGCCTCGCACTTTCAATTCAAACATCCCAAAGCAACGCTAAAGTCCCAATAAATGCTAGTGGCACTTAACCCCCTATGTGCACCACACTTTTTCTCAAGTGAGCCGCACTCTAATCTACGAAATCAGCCTAAAAATAGAGAAGGATTTCTCTCATTTTACACACACTTAAAACAACTTACAACCATTTTCTCATCAATCCTCAATTCGTCTAGATCATTATGTCAAAGGGTGTGACATCACCTTAGGATCATCGATTGGAATCAATAGCTTGGTTTTGAATAGATTTCATTGGGAAAACTAATTGTCGAATCTTTAATCTTGTAATCATTTGGTATAATTTCTATAACTCTTTTAATATGAAGTTTTATGGAATTTATATGATTTTTATGATCTTTACTTCTTTGATTATGGAGTAGTAATCTTATGTTTGTTTGGGCATAATATGATCTTGGATATGGAGCATTTGGATATGTGTTTATTAAATTGGTAAAACATATTTTATATAAGAAAACAGGCCGAAAGGGTTCTTTTATATATTTGTATTAATCATTCACTAATAAATTGTTATAATAACTTATAAAGGCCGAAAGGATTTGTTGTTATTAATCAATATAATCACCAGTTATATTTAAAGGCCGAAAGGATTTGTAACTTGTGATATTTTTATTTATAAACTTATAAACACTATTCCAAACACATTATTATCTAAGTGATCATTGCCTAAACAAACGTACTTTAATCATTTGCTTGAATCATCATTTAATCCGATATATGCACGATTTGGTTAATCTGATCCGTGACAATCTTATTAACCTTAGCACCTTAATTACAAACTGTGAAAACTTCAATTCCCGTGGAACGACCTGGACTTACCTAAAGCTATACTATACACGAACGGGTATACTTCCTGAGTGTTATGTTTTTAGTAAAAATCGGTATTTCTAGTATTATAAATTTAAAGCTTGCAAAACACACATCAAAGTTTTTGGCGCCAATGTCGGGAATTGTTTGAGTTGTTATAGTTTGTTGCTATTTTGTTTCTCAAAAATATTTCAAACCCGTCGTACCGTTTTCTGCAAAAACGGAAAACCAAAAATTAATTTTCTCTCCCGGAAGTACGCTGCACATCTTATTGTGTGCGTCGGTTTTCCGTAAACACCAGAAAGTACAACCGCACTTTAAACCTAGTAACGTGTACTTTCTGCAGATTTTTCACAAACAAAATTTTGTTTCAAAAACCAAAACCAACCCCCCCCCCCCCAATCTGCTAGTCTTAGGTTCTATAATCATTTGGGATTATATTTTATCTAATTATATGCCCTTGTTAATTTGTAATTATATAGTTTATCATAATATTCTCAAAAAATTCTTTTATTTATTTATCCTTATTGCTATATATAAGTAAATAATATTATATATATATATAGATATATATATATATATATATAATATATATTATAATATAAATACACAAACCCATAATAAATTAAATAAAAAATTTTATAAAAAAAATATAAGAAAATAATTCAGTTTAATGTTGAATATATTTCCATTAGCCTTAATTGTATATATAAAATGTCTTTTTGCAAAATACTTAACGTATGTATAAATCCAATATCTTTTGGAAAACAACTAGTAAGTCTTATATATAAATTAAATAAAAGTTTAATAACAAGGACTATAAAAGTAAAAACTATCCGTAAAGAAGTCATCAAGATCAAATCATTCCAAATCTTCAACCCAACATTCTCGTAATGACTTTGGTCGTCATAAATATACCCTAAGAGGAGTCGAACCCCAAACAAATAATTCTCCGATCCTGATGATCAGCCTATGTGGAAAGTGCTTATAGACTGTAGCATCGAACTCCTAATTGCTCCATTAGTTTCAAATCAATGTGATGAAAACTTTGTTATCAATAATACTCACTTAAAAATGAATTCGGAAAATAAATTCGATGGTATTCAGCGGGCCAATCCGCATGACCACATCCGTGAATTTCTCGTAATCTGCAACATGTTCAGATATGGTGAAACACATAGCAAAGTCGTAAAGCTTTTGATTTATCCCTTTTCCTTGTACGATGAAGCTAAAACCTGGTTTAACGAACTTAATAAGAGTCTATAACATTGTGGGAACAATTAAGAAGAGCTTTTATAAACATATTCTTTCCACCTTCGTTGTTTAACCGTCTTTTACTTTAAATCAGAAATTTCTCTCAAAACATATGTGAAAGTCTAACCGACGTTTGGTTACGACTCAAGAGCATGCTTCGAAAATGTCATGAGTACGGTCTGACCAAATGAGCTATTATTCAAATATTCTATCATGGTCTAGATGAACCCACTCAAGCAATCCTGGACGTAACAGCCGGAGGAATCTTCCTCTACAAAAGCCCGAATCAAGCTTTTTAAATTCTCAAGGACAAAGTCATTTTCGAACATGATTGGTCCACTAAATCTCAAAACGATCATCATCAAAAATCTGTTTCCTTCACCGATGAAAGTGGAAGTAATAATGATAGTTCTCGATTTATATAAAAATTGAAGGTTATGGATTCTAAAATTATAATCTTAAATGAAGAATTGCCAGATATGCATGAGAAATATAATGAGCTTAGAAAGGGAAACGCTTCTAAGAACGATGACACGCCGATGTGTGAATGTCATGAAGCAAATTACATTCAATCTGAAGGTTATCAAAACCAAAATTCACAGGATTCATTTTCTCACCAATCCCTTCATGATCTTAATGATTCTGAGAAATCGCTTACAGAATTAAACAATGATGTGAGAAATGATCTCGAAGATTTCAAAAGACGTATCCGTAGCATGAGAACTGTTCATTGGAAACTCTATGACAGCGACGATCGTAAAACTACCAGTGTTTTACCCAACATAAAGTCTAAAACCGTCAACCAAGAGCCTCAAACTAAAATAGATCTTGAAAAATCAATGACTAACTTCTTGGATGATCAAAGAGTTTCAAATATATTTGTCAAGAACAATTTTAATGATATGATTCTAAAGATGAAGCAAAATGAAAAGGATTTCCAAACTAAAATTAAAAATATGGAAAGAAAAATAGATGAGTGGTCAAAATCTTAAAATGTATATTCAGAACAAACCGATAGGACTGACCATCCTCCTCCTCCTCAAGCTCACACCGAGCAAGTGAATGCCGTATTCATCGGGAGTGGAAAGTCTGATAATTCTTCAAAAATTCAAACACTTCCTCCTATCATCGTTAACAATAAAACCGAAAAAGGTAAACCTATTAAAACATCAAAAATGGACTATCAAGTGGTTAAAACAAATGAATATCCATTCCGTGAGTATATACCAAAAATCCCATACCCTCAACGTTTAAATATGGATCATTCCCACTTGAACCGTATTGTTAAGGTATCTTAAATCAAAATAATAGTAATAATAGTAGTGATAGTAAATAATACCTATAAAAAACTAGTATATATATATATAAATTTTCTCTCTCTCTCTTGGAATATTACTGTCGAACGATAGACATGTAGTGCAAAGGTGGAGGGTCGGGTGGATGGATATATTTATATATAGATATAATAGGAAGGATCAAGTGAAAAAAAAGTATATGAGAAGATTAAGAAGTATTTCTCTAGCCACAACACATTTTAAATTAGGAAGGAAATTTTAAGGAGAGATTGCATACATTTGGTAAGTGCATCTGAATGTGTGTGTGGTTTCTCTTCTATCATTCTCATTATAAGTTTTTTTTCTATTTGATCCGACTCTATATATATATATATGTATATAAATAAGATTTATATATAATATAAATATATATAATATATATATATAATATATATATATATATAATATATATAATATATATAATTATATATAACAAAAAACTTTGCAGTCTTTAAGTATGTCACCAGTCGCCGTAGTGTCGCGTATCTCGATGTTTTGCATCCAAAAAGAAATTTTTCGAACTTTGTGGGTGTGTTCGCTGGAAACCCTCACGAGACTATAACTCGTCCACTCGGGACACCGGGGGGTTTAAAGGCTTGTTGCATGCGCTAAATGCAACCGTGGTGCCTACGAAATTGCGCTTTAGTATTTTACGGTTTTCGTAGTTGTGTTTATTATTCAGATTAAATAAAACAGGTGGAGCTTGGAGTGGTGGTTGGCATTTTATACTTGGAGACTTATATAATTGGAGACTTATATTACATGTGGTAGAATACACATGCTTGGCGCCTCGTTTCGCGCCATATCCTTCATAATTTGGCCAAGCACTTACGAGCCCCGGGAAGTTTCAATTTTACGCATAATGCTCTACTTAAGTGTGGAGGAGCTCTCGCTCCTCACAAAAAAATGAACGTAATAGAATCACTCAAGGACAGCTCCAACGCAGCTATATCTCTCTATGCTTTCCCTTAATTTTCCCTATTTTCTATATTTATCAGATCTTACATTGAGGGCAATGTTCAACTTAAGTGTGGAGGGGTAGCAAATAGGAAAAATTAATCATGTCCCTCCATGTTTTCCCTGCTAAAATTTTCAATCTTTCAACTGATATTTTCTGGAAAATTTTAAAATTTATATATTGCTTTTCCAAAAAAAATTTAAAATGCATACTCTTAGTAAGGAAAATCCAACCAGATTGACATTTTAACTAGCACAAAAATCAACCCACTAATATTGTGAGAAATTTAGCCTTAAAGAATTCGGGTATCCATCTTTGATACCCAAGATAATTTTTGCCTTTAGCTTGTTCGAGTTAGGGTTTGAATGTAGTCATATGTGTCTATTCCTCGTTCGGTGTGACGGTATGTCTTTGGTCGCCTATTCTAGATACATTGATACGGGTAAAATTATATGAGTGTTCTATAATTTATAGCATCCAGAATTTGTCGTGATCATCATTTACGAGACCCGCGTGAGTAATTTCTAGACAAATGATCAATGATAAGAGGTGAAATAAATCTCTATGTAATCATGTATCTGCAGCACTCGCTTTTAGTGTTGGGATCCCCAAAGTATCCCAAGAGCAAGAAAAATGTGCCTCGATGAAGAAGAAGTTTTGTGCCAACCTTAGTTATCGCAGTATCTGGAATGAAAAAAACTTTATAAAAAAAAGAAGAAAAAAAAGAGAAAAGAAAAAATTATAAAGTTCGAAGTATAAGGCAAAGTTCAGGCACATGGAATCAAGTATCTGCTGCTCACCTCTATCATTATCATGTTTTGCCTCTTTGAGATTTCTTTCTAGGTGCCCACGCCGCAATAGACATGTTTATGTGTCTAGTACAAGCATATGGTAGCGACCTAGATTATGTCTGTGCAATTGAGTGACTTCACAAATATAAAACCCTATCTAAGTGACTCGTGTGAATTCAAAAACAAACACCTTCCCTATGTGAGGTGCTCTGTTATATGTCTATGCATGAAAAGTTATAAAACTGGTAAACACTTGTTAATGCTAAAATGATTTTTTCTCCACGTTACGATAAATGATATTGTTTTCTCGCTTTAAAATTGCTTGAGGGCAAGGCAATAGCAATGTGGAGGGATTTTATAACGCCTAAATTATACATGTTTTCGGCGGCGTTAGTTATATATATTTAATCATTTTTCATGAACTTTCAGTACTTAATCAAGTATATTTGCTATTATATGTTCTAGGTATGTGTCGTGGAAGAATACGGAAGATTACACGAAGAATTGAAACTTAAACGAAGAAATAAACTCAAGATAAAGATCTCCCGACACCTGTCCACTGTTTTGGCCATACCTAGAGCATACGAACTCGGATTGAGTTGATTCAAGCAGCCACACGAAGAGAATTCAATTATCTACCACCATGAAAAAGGCCAACTGCTGAGATATTACCAAAATAGCCGGTTTTACAAATGAGTACAACATACTTTATGAAGATTCATTTAATTCATGAATCTGGTCCAAAATCCATCCACATACATCTCTAACTTGGTCCCCAAGTTATCTCTAGCCTATAAATACCTCCCTATGAGGCATTGGACGAAATCATCTCATCATATATCATCACATACAAATCTCAAGAAGAAAATGCCAAAGTACGGCACACTTTTCCCTTATGCGCCGCATTTCTGATCGAGTCCCTAAAACCGTCGTACAATATTGTAAGTGCGCCGCACTTTCGTTCAAACTTCCCAAAGAAACGGTTAAAGTCCTAATAATTGCTAAGTGCATTAACTACCTAAGTGCGCCGTACTTTTTCTCAAGTACGCTGCACTTCTACCCGAAATCAGCCTATAAATAGAGAAGGATTTCTCCCATACAACACACACCTCCACAACAATTCTCTCATCACCCCACACCATCTAATCACGAATTTCAAGGGTGGTGACAGCACCTTAAGGGTTCGGGTCGATTGGAATCAATAGCTTAGGTTTTAGAATAGTTTTCATTTGGGAAAACTAATTGTCGAATCTTTGATCTTGTAATCATTTGATATAATTTCTATAACTCTTTTGATATGAAGTTTTTTGGAACTTATATGATTGTTATGATCTTCACTTCTTTGATTATGGAGTAGTAATCTTATGTTTGTTTGGGCATAATGTGATCTTGGATATGGAGCGTTTGGATATGTGTTTATTAAATTGGTAAAACATATTTTATATAAGAAAATAGGTCGAAAGGGTTCTTTTATATATGTGTTTAATCATTCCACTTAATATATTGGTTATAATAACTTATAAAGGCCAAAAGGATTTGTTGTTATTAATTAATATAATCACCAGTTATATTTAAAGGCCGGAAGGATTTGTAACTTGTGATATCTTTATTTATAAACTTATAAACACTATTCCAAACACATTATTATCTAAGATATCATTGCCTAAACAAACATACTTTAATCATTTGATTGAATCATTCTTTAATTGCTTTCTTTGCATTATTCGATATATGCTCGTCTTGGTTAATTTGATCAGTGACAATCATCTTAGCCTTAGCACCTTAATTACAAACTGTGAAAACTTCAATTCCCGAGGAACGACCTGGACTTACCTAAAGCTATACTATACATGAACGGGTATACTTCCTGAATGTTGTGTTTTTAGTAACATCGGTATTTCTAATATTATAAATTTAAAGCTTGGAAAACACACATCAATGCTACACTTTACCGTGACATGATTGGATCCCTCATGTATCTGACGTCTAGTAGACCCGACCATATTTTTCTGCTTATGTGCTCGGTATCAGGCAAAGCCTACCAAAAAGCACTTAAATGCGGTTAAGCGGATCTTTTGATACCTAAAGGGAACCATTAACATGGGTCTCTGGTACTCGAAGGATACCGGTATGTCTCTAACAACATATTCAGATGCAGATCACACAGGGTGTCAGGACACTAGACGTAGTACATCAGGAAGCGCTCAATTCTTAAGTGATAAACTTGTTAGCTGGTCTTCCAAGAAGCAAAAGAGCAATGTGATCTCGAGTATATAGGCTGAATATATTGCCTTATCTAGGTGTTGTGCTCAAATCCTATGGACAACATCACAGCTAACAGACTATGGGTTTACATTCAATAAGATCCTCTGTACTGCGACAACAAAAGTGCGATTGCTCTATGCTGCAACAACGTTCAACACTCAAGAGCCAAACACATCGATGTACACTACCATTTTATAAAGGAGCAAGTGGAGAATGGAATAGTGGAACTATATTTTGTTCGGACTCAATTCAACTGGCTGACATCTTCACCAAACCTTTGCCATGAGAAAGATTCAACTTCTTGATCGAAAAGCTTGGTAAGAGAAGCATGACTTCGGAAATGCTAAAACGTCTGACGGAGGAAGAGGACGAGTAATGGTGGTATCACGTGGTATATCCTGTGTATTATATGTATATAAGAAAATTTAAAAACCCCAAAAAAAATTTCACTTTATATAAATTTTTCAAAAAAAGATATAAAAATGTAAAATCAAAAAACAAATACAAAATTAAAAATTTAGAAAAATACAAAATTAGGATTCATGACATGTCTTCTGATAATCAATAACATTTACGGCCTTAGAAATGTCATTCAATAATGATACGAGGCTGTAAATGAAGTTCGAGCAGAAGTTCAAAATGTTTTAAAACATGTCAAATGGCTTGCTATTATTTTCGATACCAACCCGATCTTCAATTTAAAGGCAGGTATTTCAAAACGAAAATTTGACCTCACAACGGGAAATTTATTTTTCTCAGGAATGAATTACTTCATATTCATTCAAAGGCTTGTGTTTACTTGGCAACACAACCCGTACTTCCTTTAAACAAATTAATGTACGTGTCAGTGCATTTCTTTGTCAAAATAAGAGAAATCTTATTTTTTATGGTGTTGATTTTCAAAATAAAATTTAATCGACTTTTGATTTCATCAGAAAATCATTTTTCAAGGCATTTGACCACTCAAACAACGAATATTGCTCTTTAAATGGAAAACGGGTTATTGTTTGAGGGGGGGGGGGGGGGATGTTAAATTTCTTCTTCAAAATCATCAAGTAATAAAAGGAAAAAGGTTTGTAAAAAATAACGGAATAATATATATCGGGAAGTTAATTAATTTTAACTTATTTGAGCATTATATGTTATGTGTTTATGCCTTTAGGTTCTTAATAGCAAATTTAAGGCTTAGTCTAGTTTATAAAACTTTTAGAGACTAAAAGTGCTAAATATGAAACTAGATTTATCCTTAGGAACGTTATTAATGGAAAAGAGAAAGGGATATAGAGTTAAGGGTGCATTTATGCAAAAATCTCAAAGTTTCTAATATAAACACCCCTTACCATGTTTTTTTATTAACACAAACCAAACACACCTAATTTTTTTCTTTCTTTTTCTTCCATTCATTGATAAAACTCGAACAAATCAAGAACCTTCAAATCCGTGCTTTTCAATCACTAAGGTATATTATAAATGTGTTCGCTTCATCTCATACGACTCATAATCAAATGGAATTAGTGTAATTCATGCGTTTTTGGCTCGAAAACCCTAAAACTTGGTTTAGGGTTCTTTGAAATCAAAAGTAGTCTAAAACCCAAATTGATCAATTATTATTTCGTTGACCACTTAAGTTGACTTTCTAATTAATGTCTTTCGTCCTGTACTTTGACTGAATGCTTGATAAAATGTGTTAAATCCGTCTAGTTAATGAATGTAAACTGTTTCCTAAAGTCTATCCCCATGAATCAAATTGTTAATCAGTAATATATATATATATATATATATATATATGTGTATATAGTTTTAAATTTTTTTTTAATATATTATTATATATATATATATATATATATATATATATATATATATATATTTGTGTGTATATAAACTGTATTTAACAATTCTTAGCAGAAACATAAATCCAGTTGCCGCCCAACAAGTTGCTCTTGACAATGCTTTGGTTGCTCCTGAGAAACGACTCAAGATTGAAAAAGGCAATGCCAGAATTGATTTCAGCAAGCCACAAAGAGAAACCACGTATCAAGTCACACTTGATGCTCTCAAACTCTCTCCATGCTATCCAGCTTTCTTGATCACTGCTGAAGTTCCTGAAGTATATATGCATCAATTCTGGAACACCATCAAGAAGATCAAAGATACATATGCATACCAGTTCAAGCTGGATAAGAAAAAGTTTTGAATTAACACTAAAGTATTTCGTGAGATTCTCCAGATTTATCCAAGACTCCCCAACCAAGATTTTGTTGAACCTCCTTTCGAAGAAGAAATGGTTCGGTTATTCAAAGAACTCAGGTACACTGGCAAGTGTGATATGCTATCTGAGATCCATACAGATCATATGCACCAGCCCTGGAGAACATTTGTTGCTGTCATCAATAGGTGCATCTTTGGGAAGTCAACAGGTCGTGATAGGCTTAGGCCTTTAAGAGCTCAAATATTTTGGGGAATGTTGACTATATTGCTTTATTGTGAAGATTTTATCTTTGGGAAGATTTTATGTTTCAAGCAGACAACAGAGAAATAAGTTCCGCACGTAAGGAGAACATGCCCTACCCAAGATTTACTAAAGTTATCATCAATCATTTCATATCTAAACATAAAACCATATATATGAGGAACATGATAAATCTTCACAGTTCGTGATGATAGCTTGTTGGGAACATTGAAATTTGTTTAAAAACACAAGATTATCAGAAGTATGGAGCTCTGATTCCTAAAGAGATGATTAATCAAGCCATCAAAGATTCCAAAGCTTATAAGATTTATCTTGACATTGCTACTGGAAAAGCTACTCCCAAGAAAGCAAGGAAGTTTAAGAAAATAGCTTCACCCTCACAGAAATTGACTACTGTTTTAGAAGAAGAACCTGCATAGAAGCCTAAGCGGGCTAAGAAAACTGAACCCGCTAAGCAAGCTAAAACTACTAAGAATACTGCACATGCCAAGAAGTTATCTACTATGCAAACAGCTTATGTTATCATCAGAGACACTCTTGGTGTGTCCGTGTCGAAGAAGAAAACATAAGCTAAAGTTGATAGAGGCAAAGGCATGGATTTACATTCTGATGTAGCATTACTTAAAGCTGCCCAACTAAAGAAAGTCCTCAAGAAAAGCAAGAAGGATACTCACATGCTTTAAGCAAGTGGCTCAAGTGAGGGAGTTAATTTTGAATTATAGGTTCTTAATGAGCTTAAAGAAAAGACAACTCATACAAATGAAGGAACTGGTACTATACCAAGGGTTCCCGATGTGCCCAAATTTCAATCTGAGAGTGAAAACGAGTCTTGGGGAGATAGGGATAATGATGATGATAGTAATGATGATGACAATGATAATGACAGTGATGATGACAGTAACAAAGAACAAAGTGATGATGATCATGAACAAGTTGATGATGAACGGAAAGAATCTGATGATGATGAAGAAGAAAAACAAGATGATGAGTACGTACATACTACTGACTTTTATGTACCTACTGATGAAGAAACAAATGATGAATCCAAGGAGTTTGATGAAGAAGAATATGAAGATCTATATGGTGATGTCAAGATTAATTTAAAAGATGTTGAGCCAGCTGACAAAGAAAAAGGTAACGTAGAGATGACTAACACTGAAACATGTGATGCCGAGCTCAAGAATGTTAATCAAGAAGGTGTGGGTAATCAAGTCAAGGATGATGCACAAGCAACACAGATGACTGAAGGTCTAATTCCAAGTTCTTCTATCTCATCCGACTATGTTGTAAAATATCTCTACTTTGATAACATTCCCCTAGTTGATACTGAAGTTGTCTCAATGTTGGATATTAATGTTCAACATGAAGTTCCACGTACCTCACCTCTTCTCACGATCCTAGTGTCAGTAATCCCAGAACATACTGTTGTCAATCCACCTGAAATAGTCAAAACTGCTTCATCAGCAACCATTTCTTCTCTTTTGTCTTCACTCCTTCCTCACCTTTAATAATTAACACCAATCCCAATGTCAAAAACAACAGAAGCTACAACTCCAACCATAGTTGTTCCTGTCTCTGAAACCCTTACTACTTTCCATTATAGAATTACAAATTTGGAGAAAGACGTCAAAGGGCTAAAGATTGTTGATCACTTTTTAGTACACCTTTCTACCTTCAAATTTGAAGTCCCAAAAGCTATCAAAGAGTACCTTGGAACAAGTCTGGATGATTCTCTCCAAAAGGTACTTCAGAAACCTCAACTGATCTTGCTAAGGAACACTCTGTTCTAGCTGAAGTTGTAGAGAGACTCAGACAACAATATGTACCTGAGAAAAGCTCTAAAGACATCAGAAAAATCAAGATGGAGCATGCAAGAAAGCAGCAAGAGCCTAAAGCGACTATCACTTCATCTGATACCTCTGCACTTGAAGAAGTTGATCAGAAAACAACCTTATTTCAAACAATGACAAACTTAAAGTCATTCAATAGAAGTCCTAAACAAAGAGCTCTATATCATGCACTCATGGAATTAATCCTTGAGGATGAAGATACTATGGACGGAGGTGTTGCTGATTAATTAAAGAAAAGGAAACAAGATAATGCTGATAAAGACGAAGGCCCTTCCGCTGGATCAGACTGAGGGTTATAGAGACAAAAGACAAGCAAGGATGTTAAACCATCAAAAGGCTCTAAATCAAAAGAATCAAAGTCAAGCTCATCAAAAGGCACCAAGTCTTAGCCAAAATCAAATGGTAAGTCTGGTTAAGCAAAGGAAATAGTATTTGAGACTGGAGACACTCAAGAGCCACGAAATCAAAGACAAGACATGGGTAAAACTAATGATCAACCAAAGGTCAAGGCTGCTTCAAAATAAGACTGGTTCAAGAAACCTAAAAGGCCTCCGACACCTGTTTCTAATTGGAATGTTAGAAAATATATTGATTTTAGGTCACCTCAAAAGTGGATCTGCATAATTGCTCAAGCAGAAAAACCACCTCTTTCTTTCGACGAGCTCATGAGCGCTCCTTTTGACTTCTCAGCATATGTCATGCACAATCTTAAGATTGATAATCTGACACAAGAACATCTTGTTAGACCAGCTTTTAATCTTCTCAAAGGGACATACAAAAGTCATGTGGAACTCGACTATAACTTCAAAGAATGTTATAAAGCCGTAACTGATCGACTAGACTAGAATAACCCTGAATAAAGGAATATCCATTTGATCTTAGCAAGCCACTACCGTTGATTATGGTACAAGGTCGTCAGGTTGTTCCTGTTGACTACTTCATCAATAATGATCTTGAGTATCTGAGGGGAGAAAGCTCAAGCAAGAAATATACAACTTCAACAACAAAAACAAAGGCTGCTAAGTATGATATTCCAAGCATTAAAGACATGATTCCATTGTTATGGAGTCCGGTAAAGTAGCCTATGATAGATATGCTGTCTAGGGAATTTCACACTGGGGTCCTAAACGATAACAGTTCTACGGATTCGCGAGCAACAGGGTGTCCAAATATGATGTGTACTTCACAAAAAGAATTATTGAAGTAACCAAAGTAAAAGTTATGAAGTGGTATGATTATGGTTATCTGGAGGAGATTGAAGTCTGACGAGAAGATCAGCAATTATACAAATTTAAGGAAGGTGACTTTCTAAGACTTCACCTGCACATTATTAAAGATATGTTGCTTCTCTTAGTTCAAAAGAAACTCTCAAATCTTGAAAGAGACATTATTTTTGACGTGGGTGTGGCATTACAAATGTTTACCAGACGTATTGTCATTCTTAAACGGGTAGAAGACCTTCAACTGGGAGTCGAAAGGTACCAAAAGAAGCTCAATATCACCAAGCCAGAGACATACAGGTCTGACATCTCCAAAAGAACTCCATACACTGCATACAGCAATCCTCAAAGAATTATCTATGTAGACAAGTACAAAAGAAACAGGTTGATGCGCTTGGATAAACTCTACAAATTTAGTGACGGGACGCTCACATCTGTTTGATCTGTTCTTCATGATATTGCTTCCAACCTAAGGATGGATTACTTTCCAAAGAGAAGATAGAGTAATTTAGATAGACAAAGGTCTCGCATCATGATCAAGGCTATCGATAAGCTGATGTTTGAAAGAAGGTTAATAAGGAGCTTGGAAAAGTTCGTTGGTGGGAGAGAATACGGAGAAGATTTCAGACTGCTCGAGCGAACAATATAAATTTGTCATATTTTGTCCTACTCCATTTCAGGTCATTCTCTCATAATTACAATTTTGTGAATATGTAAATTAGTAGTAATAGACTAAAATAGGCATATATAGTGTTTGGGTACGAATTTTCAAGAATTTCTTAGTAAATTCAAAAAATTTCAAATTAAAGTACTCAAACACATATAATTCCCTCATAATTTAAGGGGGAGCATCAAATGTTCCCAATAATAGGCTTGACATATAATTATAACATTTTACCCCAAATAATTTTCATACATATTTGAATTAATTAATATTTAAAATATCAAGAGATTTGACATTTTTGATAAGAGGAGAAAATGTGATTAAAATATATATAACTTGTAAAATGTGATCTAAATGAATCATATGTGAACTCCTGTCCTCGTATGTGCTAAACATTTTTGGTTATCGATGCACATATGCAGGGGGAGCATTTCTAAAAAGTAAAACTGATGTTTGTTTTACAAGCTTTAAATTTATAATACCAGAAATATCGATTTTTACTAAAAAGACAACACTCGGGAAGTATACCCATTCGTGTATAGTATATCTTTTAGGTAAGTCCAAGTAGTTCTACAGGAATTGAAGTTTTCACAGTTTGTAATTATGGTGATAAGGCTAAAATGATTGTCACGGATCAAATTAACCAAATCGTGCATATATCGAATATTGTAAGAAAGCAATTCAAGCAAATGTTTAATGTATATTTGTTTAGGTAATGATCACTAAGACAATGAAGTGTTTAGGATAGTGTTTACAAGTTTAGAGAATAAAGATTTCACAAGTTACAAATCCTTTCGGCCTTTAAATATAACGAGGGATTATATCGATTAATAACAACAAATCCTTTCGGCCTTTATAAGTTATCACAACCAATATATTAAGTGGAATGATAAAACATAAGTTTATAAGTATCCTTTCGGCCTTTACACTTAGAAAATCATGTTTAACCATTTCAATAAACACATATCTAAACGCTCCATATCCAAGATCACATATTGCCCAAACAAACACAAGATGACTACTCCATGATCAAAGAAGTAACAAAACACATTATGAACTCAAACAATTCAATAATAATCATATTCAAAGGATAAACAAGATTATACCAAATTTCAAGAGCAAATGATGGTAATTTCACAAGAATTTCTCTGGAATACTTTATTATATTCAAAGCAAAACCCGAAAACTATGAACAATTATGTTACAATCGCTTATAGATTCGAATTACACTTCAATGCTACTTCATTGGATAGATCAAAACCTGGAAATTGATGGTGGAGAGTGGTGGTAGTCGATGGTGGTGATTGTGGTTTGAAGGGGTGCCTGGATCCTTGGTTTGTCAAGCCAAAATCACCAAAAACACTTCTTCTAATGGTTCCAAATGAATTGGGGGTTTGAGGGTGAGAGTGTGTGAAATGAGGGAGCCAAGAAGGGTATTTATAAGCTTTTTAGGATCCAAAGTGCGCCGCATAAACTTATTTATGTGCCGCACATCGGGTGTTAATGCACTTACCATTTAATTGCCTTTAATTCTCTTAAATTTGATGAAAAGTACGCCACACATTTTTGGAAGTGCGGCATACTTGGGGCAATTTTAGCACTTGGCCTTTTTCACAATTGTAGATACTTGAATTCTCTTCGCATGGCCGCTAGAACTGCGTCAAACGGAGTTCATATGACCAAGTTATGACTAAAACAGTGAATAGGTGTCGGGAGATCTTTATCTTTAGTTATTTCTTTGTTTAAACTTCAAATCTTCGTGTATTCTTTCATTTTCTTCCACGACACATTCTAAGAACCTACGATAGCAAATATACTCGATTCTATACCAATAGTTCTTATAATTAACCAATTTATATATATATAATCATTGATAACGCATATAAAAACATGTATAATTTAAGCGTTATCAAAAACCATCGAGGTACTAAATGTTTTGATTTATATCAGATTACCTTGATCGATGTTTTCAAATGGTTTTAAGGATGTGAACAATACCAAAAGACCGACCATGTATTTAATTACTTGGAGTTATAAGGTAGTTAGGTATAGGTGTTCGTTCCTACGATCCAGCCAAAACCGGAGGGATCTACCCAGGGACATTCCATTAGATAGAATAGAAGTCCTTAGGTATGATAAAAAGGAGAAAAAGTGAGAAAAAGGAAAAATGCGGACTAAGACAGAGCTGGCACTGGAACAAACCCAACAAGGTGCTAGTTATGAAGTCTTGGTAAGCATTGAAGGGGTTGAAGAATGAAAAAGAAAAGTTAAGATAAAGGGTTAAAAGAAAGAAGCCCTCCTTACACTTAGGCAGAAACCGGGTTAATACATATTGTTAGCCTCAATTTATTGAGTCGAACAAGGAAGCTCGGTCACTCTACGATGGAGCTTCGGTCTTTAATTAGTTAACATTGTAATAGAATAATATCAGGAATCGGGCTCGATAGTTAATCTAATATTGTATATGTTTCAGGTTTAATCCCAAACAAAACCCGAGCCCGGGTCCTAGTTAAATATCCCACGCTTCGTAGGGATATATATATAGATATTTTCCTTTTGAAAATATCGAATCTCACACAAATATCTTTTTTTCTAAATCTAATTTCTTTTTCTCTCATTTCTCTCTCTTATCTCTCTCTCTAAACTAACATCTCTTTTCTTAGCTCTTGATCCGTGTTGTGATTTATGAAGTGAAGCATTAAATGGGAACCTACAATTGGTATCAATTGCCTCGGGTGGATTTCGTGGTATTTTGTGTTGTTGTGAGCCTATTGGATTCGACAGTTTGGTTGTTTCATCATTCGGCATAATTGTTTCTTTTGTTATGATTCGGCTAATTCAAAGAGAAAGGCAAGGACGAGTTGTTGGTTAGATTTGGGGTCCAAAAAGTTGTTTTTTTTGTCGCATCAGTTGAGGCAAAAACGTCAAGGGGTTTTACGCTCTTTGTTTTTGTGAAGAACAACCGAACGAGTGGAAACGCGTTAGAACCGAACGAGTGAAAACGTGTAGAACCGAACGAGTGACAAAAACGCAAGGACCGAATGAGCAAAATTTTTGAGGACCGAACGAGAAAAAATTTCAAGGACCGAACGAGCGAAAAAATCTCAAGGACCGAACGAGCGAAAAATCTCAAGGACCGAACGAGCAAAAAAAATTTTGGATTGAACGAGCAAAAATTTTTTGGACCGAACGAGCAAAAAAAAATTTTTGGACCGATCGAGCAAATTTTTTTTTGACCGAACGAAAAAAAAAAATCCTAAAAAACTTGTGTGACGAAAAGGGTTTCAGTAAAACCGCCATAACTTTTGATCCGTAAGTCCGTTTTAGGCCCGTGACCTCTCAAATCGAATGAGAAAAACGTGCACGGAACACGCTGTAATCCCTTTAGCTGGTTAAGGATTTTTTCGAAGCCCATAAACCATCGTTTTCTATGGATTTATTGAAATTTTCAGAGTTTTTTGGGAAATTTCGCCGCTGAATTCCGAATCAAATACTTCTATGGTTTTCTATTTTGATTTTAGTAAAATCCAGTTATTCATTATAGCGTTGTTTTTTCAATCATATTTCGGGTAAATCCCGTGAATCGTGAATTGCTTACACAACCACAACTTCAATTCTACATCATATCCACTTAGATCACAAAATTTTCACAATCATATTTCACGTATAAATGGGAAACAAATGTTACTTCATTTCGGGTTTCAGTTTTTGAGGAATAAAAAATAACCAGAGATACAGATAACTGCAGATGCAAGCAAGTTTTTCAAAGAAAACTCCTTGATGAACTTAAATGCACTTTTATAATCAAACCATCAACTTCTCGACATACAGAGTATATGGTATCAAACAGCTTTGTACGACTATTTGGTGATAGTTTCGAACCTTCAAGTTATCAGTATCTCATCAATGAATAATTAGAAACACTTCTCATGCAGAAACACTTCACGAGATGGATCTAAATCGCTTAAGTGTGATCAAAGTTACAGTTTGAAGGTTCATTAACTTGACTTGTTAAATCATCTCGCTATTTATTCAAAGATCTTTTTCTTTCAGATCGAGAAGTAAGAGAACCTTCAGAGATTACACTAAATAATGACAGCTCCTCAACATTCAAGGGAAAAATATCATCCGAAAATGAACTCCATTGAGTAAAATGATAATATTAGAAAGAGGCAAGTTATGAGCAAGAGCTTAAGTTGACGTTTTGAAAAAGTTGAGTGAAAACACGTTGACAAGACTTCAACAGTGCAGGTTTCAAGAGCGTCAATCATCGGTTACAAGTTTAGGAGATGAAACAAGCAGTGGGATTGTATCAGATGAAGAGATTGATAAACAGAAATTAGGAGCACATTACAGTTACATGGCAAAGATTCAGGAGGTCTCACCTGAAGAATCCAGTTCTACTAGTCAGCCATTAGCAACAGTAAAAAACCATGATGAAAATGATGTGTTTGCCAATGTGAGACGACTATCTGAGCAAACTGAATCCATTAACGACACATAATGTTTTGGAGTAGGATGATTGCAATGTCATTCCTGATTCATCAAACCTATATTTACTAATGATAATCAGGATGTGATTAAAACTGCGGCTGTATGTGGTTGATGAGCGTGCTGCGCTTCGCTAATTTATTGATAATTTGACTCTTGTTACGGAGGCAATACAAAACGGGTTTTAAAGCAATTAAAGAAAGTAAAGCATCATTAATCAAGAACTGAAGGAGGGCAAAACTAACCATGATGAGATATAGTAGGGCTCTGGGGGAGGCTTAAACTAGCAGTCGGGATAGTTCTATGATTGCACTTAAGACCCAAACAGACTGAGCTTTGGAGAAGTACACGGCCCTTAATTGACCTTACGGAGTGATTATAAATAATTCAAACAACAGTTAAATGAAACTTAGGAATTTTAGCTCTTAAAGAACTTTGACATAAAAAGAGGGTTTAAATAAATAAAACCTATCGAAATTTCAGTTGTCAATCAGAAACTCGATGAGATAGCCAAAAAAGGTCTGTTACTAGGGTCACAATTTGAAGTCAATCAAGAGAAAACTAAGGTTATTTCGGTTTTACAAGTTAAGGAAGGGAAAGACATTGACACGATGATCGAAATGGACAAACAAATAAAGTTTTTAAATGAAATTCTTTATAAACGCAATCAGTCAATTCAGACCATTCACATGTTAGCACCCAAATGCGCAACGTATCATGGTAGATCAACCTTTGCTAATCCAAAGTACCTCACGAAAGCTCTAATCTGAAAACCCTTCGTTTGTATGATGATCCACATATGATACTTCTGATCTTGCAAACAGATTTTGCCCCAATGGGGAAGACACAGTGACTCTGACAAAGGAGAGTAGATCAAAAATTAGATAAAGACAAAGTAGAAACCATATAATTACACATATAAAAACAGTCTTTATGAAACTTTAAAACCTCTATCAAAAAACATATCTTGAATCAGTTGGGAATGCGCCTAAAGAAGTTAGGATGACAATGTAGAGAAAAAGTTTGTTAAGGACAAAGCCAAACATTGCTAAAAACGTTAGCTTTTACCCAATGTCTAAATCCATTAGTAAATGTAGAATCTTTATAAACAAAAATGACAAACAACTTCAATCTGTTTAGAAACAATTTGTCAACAAACTTGGTCTATCATACAGTAGTGCATTTCCTAACCCAACTGCTAAGAGTATGGAAGTTTTGAATCAAACACTTATTAATGCCCTATTTCAAGTCAAAACTATACTGAACAGTCTTTGTTTTATTCATGAACTAAAAGAGAAATGATTGCGATTTGGAGTACATTAATTCCCTTGAAAAGGAGTTGACGATCTTGGAATCAGAAAAGGCTTAATTTTCAAACATATTTGTCTACTTCTCGAAGTGTGTGTGTCTAAAGTTGTTAACATGTTAATATTTGCATTCTCTGTCTATTTAAATGCTATTACTGAATTACAATGTGTATCGTCATAAGTCAAAGAATGTGATTTGTCTTGCAACAATAGCTTTCTGAAACAACTGGAATATGTTCACAAAGAAATTCATAATAAGGTTTTTGATAGAGTTTTGATAAACTGAAAAACACTCAATTTCTCTTGAAACTTTCTTTAAAATAATTGTATAGAACAGATGAAAAACAACCGAATTTGCATAAGAAAATGCTTCAAAATGTATTTGAAAAGAACGTGAACATTATCATGAAATACAAGATTTGAAAGATCTATATGCAAGACAACGAACGAGCAATAAGTGAGTTAAAGAAACTCATCGGAACAGCAAGGGAAAGTCTTTCGGAAACTCAGTTTAATAACCATTGTTGTTCGAAAACCAAATGCTCAACGAATTCCAAAACCATCAGTTTTAGGAAAACCGACTCCTATTTAAATTTCTCATGAATTATGAGAGGTTTCAAACGACACAGTTGGTTAATAAACTAATGTGTCGGATGGTTTTGTTTACAAAACGAATCACTCAATCAGAATTTGACCCTCAGATTACGAAAAAAAGCTGTTCATGAACACCAATGTGCATTGAAAATTTAGGCCCCTCTAGGAATTGCCCAAAGCATGTGTCACATCAGTCACCAAGGGAAAAAGTAGGCTCAAATGACATGGTTCATAACTACTACATAGAGAAAGCTAAGAAAAGTGCACAACTTCAGAAAGACAAAGATGTGAATGGAAAACCTAGTATGATTAATCCTGCTAGATTACCCAACACTGCTAATGGTTGCAAACCATAACCTAGGAAATTGGCAAGCATCTTGAGTGTCGGGTTTTCAAACAAAGATGCTTCACTTAGGAGAACATAGGAAACAATAAGCTTTCTTAAAAGTTCAATGACTTGCAATGTCCTACATGCTAAAAAGTGCATTTACATGCAAATCATGATGAATGCGTCTTTAGATTAACTTCAAGGTTAAATCCTAGTGCCTAGCACAGAATAAGATGCAAAATCTCATAAGACAACTATAGAATATATGCCGTTTAGCAAAAGTCATGTGCATCTAAGAAACAAGAAAGACAGATCTCCACAGGGCATAGGTTCTCAAACAAAAAGGGAATACCACTTGTACCTTGAGAAATTCAACTGTGAATCTTAGTCTTTGGTCTTAGTGGAAAACACACGGGGTAGAATTTCAAGACTGTTTGTCTTTTATGTGGGTTCAACTGCGAAAAGCTCTCAACTCTTGAACAAAGCAAGGTTGAAAAGAACACCACAAATGGTTCAATATGTAGATATCCCTCTTATTTCATGCATGCAAACAAACTCTGAGTTTAAGTGCTGGTACGTCATGTTCAATGGTCAAAAGCAACAAAATAATTAACATAAAATGCAGATGAAACTATACAATGAAAAGCAAGGAAAATCTCAGAGGTGTGTTGCTGAAATTTTGGATATTATGAAACCCTGTGCAAGAATGGGTCTTCACAAAAGATGAAATGTTCAAATGGACGTTTGAACACAGCAGTTCATGCCTCGGTCTCATGTCAATGAGTTTGAACACTAGCAGTTGTTCAAGCCTCGGTTCATCAATCAAAATGACGTTTTGAAACACAGCAGTACATGCCCTGTCGGTCATCAATATGTTCTAATGGCGTCTGACTGAAAAATAACACTTCAGGCCACCCGATCCTCAATGTTCAAATTGATGTTTGATCGCAGCAGATCAGAATCGGTCTTCATTTACCTATGAATTCTGTTACATACACCGTTCAGTACTCGTGAATTCAAGACCACAGAATGAACCATCAAGTTCAAAGCTGCGGTTACCAAAAGTTGTGTTCCTTAGAGTCAAGACAACTACATCTCCGACTAGAGCTTGGAATTACTATTACACCTTCACATAGCAATGCATGTAGGACTACAGGTATATTATATTTAAATTACATAAATTGAAAAGAGAAATTTTCCAAAAGATTATCTTATCGACATGTATCTTGGAATCGATCAACATTTACCGTGCTAGAAATGTGAAATAACATTTGGACTTGGGTGATGTAAAATGAAGGTCCGTAGCGAGATGTGAGTTTAAAATTGTCTTCAAAACATGTCATTTCTAATTTTCTAAATGGATATCGTGCAAATGTCCAGTACATTGAACCCGGACTTAATAATAATGGAAGGTTTATACTTATCCTATCCAACGAGAAATTAACGTTTCTCGGTACTTGAGCTATTCTTACAAGTCATTCAATGTTTTTAGCTCAGAAACAGGAAAGTGTAAGTTTCAGTGCTGGATTAACCTTACCGTTAGAAGAGTAGTACACTCAACATTTGGGTTTTCAAAAAGGTGAAACATAATTTTC
Organism: Tanacetum coccineum; assembly: GCA_026074375.1. Taxonomy (NCBI): domain Eukaryota; kingdom Viridiplantae; phylum Streptophyta; class Magnoliopsida; order Asterales; family Asteraceae; genus Tanacetum; species Tanacetum coccineum. The sequence continues at coordinate 25,708 of BQNB010000056.1, forward strand.
AAGATTTTCCGATGACAATTCCTTTATCTTTCTAAAACTGTGTGTTTCATCGCTCCAAAAATATTGTGTTTCATAAAGTTCAACAATTTTCAATTGGTCCTATTTTTGACGGGGGGAGTTTTTAGAAAAAAATTCGTTTTTAATGTTATTGGATTCATCATATCACCTCCCAATATCACCAACGACCGATTCTTACTGTATTTCTAAACATTATCATAATGTTCCAATACCAGTCATGCTTACCATATTTTCTCCCACAGCTTTTCAAGTCATATTTTAATCACGAAGGCTATTTCAATGAATTAAGTGTTTATTATGTAAAATAAGGGTGAGGGGGGCAAAATATATTTAAAAGTACGATCTAAATTGACGCAATGTGCTAAAACAGAAGAAAAGGTTTTCTGGTTCAGATCTTATACACCATAAAACATTTAATTTCACGACGATTTTGAAGTCATAAGGTTGGTTTGGTTAGGAATCAATCCTTTGATTCCAACCAGAACCGGAGGATTATACCCTAAGGTTATCCAAAGTTAGAAATAGAGTCCTTAGGTATGTGATTGGAGTTGAATGTTATGGGAATTATTGCCGACTAAGATTGAGTATCACTGGAACAATCACAAACAAGGTGTTAGTAAAGACGTCCATGGTTATGAAATTGAGGCGTTGAAGAATTAAAAAGAAATGTTATGGATAATGGGTCTAAACAAAGAATAGAAGCCTTCTACTACATTCTTAAGGCAGAGAACCGGTTCAATACATTTGCTGCAGATCACAAGTTGATGCCAGAATTGAAAAGAAATCAGGGAACCCAGTGATGCTATGCACAACCCTTTCTCAGCCATTCGGGTTTCTTCTCATAGTAACATTGTCTCATTTGTCACGAAGATACACACGTTATCTATTGACATCTTACTCCGAGATTGTTGATATTGAATTAGGTGGCAAAATGCTCCAGCCTTCCGAGTACTAAAACCAAAATGCACTAATCGAGTCTAAGAAGCCAAGAGATCAATCAAAATCTCGTTAGGTCCCCATTTACAATGTTCAAAAAATTGTTGAAACATCATCAGGTTCACAAGCTGTTATCAAGAGTCCTACGCAATATCATTGTGATATTTGCCAGAACATTCAGAGTGATACTCTTTAGTATTCACAATGACGAATGGAAATCCTTCCAGTGTCATCATCAAACAGCACTGCGGTAGGTGACTTGCGAGATTCTATATGAATCAAACTTGTGACAACTGGATATCGATTTGGTCCAGTAAATGAATTGACGGTTGATGAATTTTGATAAAAACATGACACTCTCGATGTGTTACAAAAACTCTTTAACGAGTGACACGTCGATTGATTTTCAAATCAATTTTCTCGTTTATCACTAACGTAACCTGAGTCAAACGGTAACGGTTAACGGCAACCTCATCCCATTCAAATGCATTAACTCTTCTACGACATACATTCCAATCTAGAAAGCTCAGATTGAAAGACAACGACTTTCGCATAACTCTGATTTGAAAAGCTTTAAAGCTTTCAAGATAATGCAAAAGTATGAGCATGTTGGTCAAAAACAAAAGATCGCAAGATGGCAAAGACGATAAAGACAATGACAAAGGCTCAAAGTCAAGATCGCAAAGCATGAAGGAACAAGCCTACAACAAATAACGAAGACAAAGACCAAGAACACTCGAGCTTAAACGACAAAAGCAATCTCACTGATCTCATGAAGGAGTGTCATCAATGAACTCACTTCGGGGGAGATTGTTAGCCTCAATTTTATTGAGTCAATAAAGGAAGCTCGTTCCCGTGTTCAAGACCTCACTTCGGGGGAGATTGTTAGCCTCAATTTATTGAGTCGAACAAGGAAGCTCGGTCACTCTACGATGGAGCTTCGGTCTTTAATTAGTTAACGTTGTAATAGAATAATATCGGGAATCGGGCTCGATAGTTAATCTAATATTGTATATGTTTCGGGTTTAATCCCAAACAAAACCCGAGCCCGAGTCCTAGTTAAATATCCCACGCTTCGTAGGGATATATATATAGATATTTTCCTTTTGAAAATATCGAATCTCACACAAATATCTTTTTTTCTAAATCTAATTTCTTTTTCTCTCATTTCTCTCTCTTCTCTCTCTCTCTAAACTAACATCTCTTTTCTTAGCTCTTGATCCGTGTTGTGATTTATGAAGTGAAGCATTAAACGGGAACCTACACATATGCTATCAGAAACACTAAGTTGTTGTCTGGTATTGAAGATTGTCATCATGGACCCAGTGATGCGATGCATAACCCTCCCTAGCCACTCAAGGTCTTTCAAAAGACTTATGTTTCAGTTCTCATGAAGATTATAAGCATTTCTATCGACTCTCTCACTCCGAGTTAGTTGGTATTGAAAGGGTGTCAGTCTGCTCTAGCCTCCGATTACTAAAACCAAATGTGCGTTATTGAGTCTAGAGCTAAAAGAGATCATCCATAAATCTCACTAGGACATTATTCAAATATATTTGTTGCTCACACACTGTGAAAACAAGTAATAACTTAAGAGTCTTACGCATTATCCTTATGATATTGCTAGTTGATCAGAGTGATACTAAAGTACTCACAATGACGATGGAAATCCTTCTAGAGCCAACATCAAACAAGCTCTACGGTAGGTTACTTGTGAGATCCTATATAGATCAAACTTGTGAAATTGGATATCGATTCAGTCCAGACTATGAATTGACAATTGATGAATTTTGAAATGCATAAACTCTTGATGTGTCACAAAATCATTTTAGCAAGTGACACTTCGATTAATTTTCAAATCAATTTTATTTCAGTCAGTGAGACTTTGTCTTACTGGTTCACTCATACTGTGTTGTCTGCTTAGAGATGCTCCAGTAATGAGAACGGCTAGTGCAGCTGCGAAACCCTATCAAGGAGATTCTTCAGAATTCTACCTGATCACAGGCAATATTTATACTGATCAATAGGGAACCGTGGTTGTTGCAACCATATTCGACGAAGTGAAAAAGACACTTTTGTCCATATATGTTGTTTATCACTAACCCATTTATGCAGGTAATCCCGAAGATAGCCGCAACTGATACAAGACAAGTCAAGATTCATAGCCACATGCTCATACTCCATTGACATATGTAAAGACATCATGAAAGCTCAAGTACATGTTTTAAGACTTTCGCTACTCTGATACCGCACTTCCTTCTTGAAGCGACGAAGTGTCAAAGTTAAAGAACTTCAAGAAAAATGTTTTATTTAAGCTTTTAATCTTAAGAAAAGTATGAGCATGTCGGTCTGAAAGTCACAAGTACACAATATGGCGAAAATATCTCAAGATGATGATAAGAGATTATGCCTAGTTAATGATCTCAAAGAAGTTTAAGTTCACTTACAAGTCTAAAGTCAAAGATCACTACAACATATCACAAGTTAGTGATTGAAGTTTAAAGACTACGAGCTCAAGATCGAAGACAAGCATAGTATGCTAGGATTAACCATTTTGTAATATGGAGTGACCTCCCTTAGGGGGAGATTTTTAGGAATACAAAAAGTATCGATCACCTTCATAATATCATAAGATAGGCTCGTAGTATAGTTTTTGGAACCTTGATAAGGTAAATGGGCCAAAGCCCATGAAAAGCCCACAAGGCCTCATAGTGGCCGGCCTTAGGCTAGTATAAATACCCCTCTCCACACCTTGTAGAAGGTTGGTTATTTACATTCTCATATGTCACCTAATCTAATATTTTCTGTTTCTTTCTCTCTCTAAGTGTTCATCCTTCCACTTTCTCTCTCTAGTTCTTTGTCATTTGATTGTAAGATTAGATAATACATATATTTTACAATAATCGATGCCGCACATTTAAAAGGGACTTACTTAGGAACAAATCTTGTTGCGGTTGGCATGGATGGAAACAATCAGATTATACCTATTGCCACTGATGTCTCGCAAGGTGAGACTGGTGAGTCGTGGATATGGTTTTTGAGAAAGTTGAAAGATTACATAGGTGAAGTACCAAATTTAGCAATAATACCAGACAGACATTATGCAATCACCCTTACATGTAACACTGTGTTTCTAAATGTTTTCATGGTTATTGTTGTCGTCATTTGATGATGAATTATGGTATGCAAAGTGATAAGTTTAAGGAGTTATATTGGAAGACATTCAAAGCGTACACGCTTCAGGATTTTGAAAAACTAATGTCTGATATCCAGGGTGTACGACCTGATGCACACCAAAAACTAATTGATGCCGGAATTGAGAAAGGGTTTAGGGCAAAGTGTCCTGCAAATAGATACAACTATATGACATCAAACAACGTTGAATCAGTAAATGCGTTAACAAAAGATGTGCGGAAAATTCCAATAACCTCCCTTATGGAATGGTTTAGAGACCTTCTTCAAATGACTTTGGAGCAGATATAGCTTTATTTACTTATCTCTTGCCTCTAAGCTAAATATTACGTCCTATTACAATAGATACACTTTTATGATATCGAAAAATGGGCTGACTGAAACTTAGTTAGCACAAATACAGTTAACAAAGGCTGCCTCTCTCTAACTTTGTTTATATAAAACCTTTCGGCAATAATCTCATGCCGATTAAACTTGGTAGTTTCGACGTTGTCATAGGTATGGACTGGTTGTCCAAGTATCATACCAAAAATCTCTGTGACGAGATAGTCGTTTACATTCCTATCAACGGTGAAACTCTAATCATTCGAGGTGATCAAAGTAAAACTCGGCTAAATCACATATCCTGTATAAAAACCGAAAGATTTATATCCCCTGGGTTGTCAAGTTTTCATGATCCAAGTAATGGAAAAGAAATCAGACGAGAAAAGACTAGAAGATATCCCCGTAGTCAAATAATTTTCAGATGTTTTTCCTGAAGATCTACAATAACTACCGCAACACCAACACCAACAATCGCATTTAGCCAAAGTATTATTTGACTATGGAGCTGATAAAAGCTTTATATCCATATATCTTGCCTCTAAGAACTACCGCAACACCAACAACAACAACAACTCCCGCAGCAACAACAACTACCGCAACACCAACACCAACAATCGCTACAACAATCACCAAACTACACCCCAAAACCCAACCCGCCTCAGGCTAGAACGCTGTTATGAGCTCTATGCTGTTTCTCACATACTAGAAACAATAGGTATGACGGAGAATCCTCCCTCCTGCTGCAAGAGATCGTAATCTCCATCAAGCCGGGCAACCCTCTATACTGGCAAATGTAATATTGTGCAAACAACGGTGGGGACCATCTGTAGCAAGGAACTGTCCGAAAAGCAGAAGACAGCCCTGGGTGTAATCAACTACCAGTAACAGTTGTTTGTCATGCATGTGGAGGAAAAAAAGGGCATTATACAATCAGTGCGAAAGCACCAACAATCAATGCCCATGATAGAGCCTTAAATGTTGAGAGGTTAGGAATGCTCAATTCAAAGACCAGATACGTAGATTCGGGTACGTTTCTTCTAAAATCACATTTAGCCAAAGTATTATTTATCTCTGGATGCTGATAAACAGCTTTATTTATCCATATCTCTTGCATCTTAGCTAAATAAATCCGTCTATTCAATAGATACCTTTTATGATATCGAAATGGCTGACAGGAAACCTTAGTAAGCACAAACACTGTTATCAAAGGCTAACACTCTTATTTTTGTTAATTCAACCTTTTGAAAGCGATATCATGCGATTTAAACTTGTTAGTTTCGAGTTGTCATCGGTATGGGACTGGTTGTCAAGTATCATGCAAAAATCACTGTGGACTGAGATGTCGTTACAATTCCTCATCAAACGGTGATGAAACTCTTCATTCGAGGGTGATCAAAGTAAACTCGGCTAATCTCTTTTATCTTGTATAAAACCAAAAAGTTATATGATCCCGTAGGTTGTCTTCTAGTTTTTCATGATCCAAGTAATGGAAAAGAAATCAGACGAGAAAAGACTAAAAGATATCCCCGTAGTCAAAGAATTTTTAGATGTTTTTCCTCAAGATCTACAACAACTACCGCAACACCAACACCAACAATCGCATTTAGCCAAAGTATTATTTGACTCTGGAAGCTAATAAAAGCTTTTATTATCCATATCTTTGCCTCTTACGAAACTTCCGCAACTCCAATAAAACAACAACAACTCCCGCAGCAACAACAACTACCGTAACACCAACAATCGCTACAACAATCACCAACTACAACAAAACCAAAGGCAAGAAGCTGTTAGAGCTTATGCTGTTACTCCATCTGGAAACAATAGGTATGTCGGAGACCTCCCTTTGTGCAAGAGATGTAATCTCCATCACACCGGACCTTGTACTGGCAAATGTAATATTTGCAACAAGGTGGGCCATTTGAGCAAGAAGCCAAACACTAGAAGTAATCAACTACCAGTAACAGTTGTATGTCATGCCTGTGGAGAAAAAGGGCATTATACAAATCAGTGTCGAAAGACCAACATCAATGCCCAAGCTCACCGCACGCCACGCTACATGCTGAGAGATAAGAATGCTCATCAAGACCCGAACGTAGTTACGGGTACGTTTCTTCTAAATCAGCATTTAGCCAAAGTATTATTTGACTCTGGAGCTGATAAAAGCTTTATATCCATATCTCTTGCCTCTAAGCTAAATAATCCGTCTATTACAATAGATACCTTTTATGATATCGAAATGGCTGACGGAAACTTAGTAAGCACAAACACTGTTATCAAAGGCTGCACTCTAACTTTGTTAAATCAACCTTTCAAAATCGATCTCATGCCAATTAAACTCGGTAGTTTCGACGTTGTCATCGGTATGGACTGGTTGTCCAAGTATCATTCCAAAATTCTCTGTGATGAGAAAGTCGTTCACATTCCTATCAATGGTGAAACTCTAATCATTCAAGGTGATCAAAGTAAAACTCGACTAAATCTCATATCCTGTATAAAAACCGAAAGAAAAAAAAAAAGATATATATCCGAGTTGTCAAGTTTTCATGATCAAGTATTTGGGGAAAAGAAATCATGACGAGAAAGACTAGAAGTTATCCCCGTAGTCAAAGAATTTTCAGATGTTTTTCCTGAAGATCTACCTGGTCTTCCTCCCGTTCGCCAAGTAGAGTTCCAAATCGACTTAATCCCCAGAGCAGCACCTATAGCTCGAACACCTTATAGATTGGCTCTTATCTCAGAAAGCCAGGAGTTATCTAATCAGATACCTCAGAAAAACTAAACAGATCGAGGAGAGAGTATTCGACCAAGTACATCGCCTTGGGGAGCTCCTGTCTTATTTGTTAAAAAGAAAGATGGATATTTTAGAATGTGCATCGATTACCAAGAATTGAATAAACTTACCATAAAGAATCGATACCCATTACCCAGGATCGATGACTTATTTGATCAACTTCAAGGTTCAAGCGTTTATTCAAAAATCAATTTAAGATCAGGCTATCATCAACTGAGAGTAAGGAACGAAGATATTCCTAAGACTGCTGAGATTTGTTGTTTTAGAGGGAGGGAAGAATTTGTTAATAAATTTCAAAACAAGATCATCCCATGTTTTAATCGACCGAGGGGGTTCTTTTTCTAGCCATATCCGGGCTGCCCCTTCGAGAGAAAACGGGAAAAGCATAAGTTTAACCGACGTATTTGGTACGTTCGGAATCTTCATTGTGGATGTGAGCATGTGGGTCTTCTTTATCATTTCCAAAAAATTGCTTGTTTTGGACAAGATTCAGAAGACCATGCTTGATCTCAAAGTTATTCGCGGTGATTTCCGGAATAACTATCGCATCCTCGTAACCCTCGGTGGGTGCTTCGAGCAATTGCGCCATAGTACGATTATCAGCCATCGTAACTATGGGAGGATTATCAGGTTTCTCAAGATTAGATGATTCAACAGAAGGCTGACGGACAGGAGGTTCTGGAACTGAAATACGGGCTTGAGACCGAGTGCGCATGCACAAAATAGAAATATAAAAAGAAAATTTACACTAATTTTTTTTTTTGGTTTTTCAATGATTTATTTCACAATTGGTTTTAACGGACAATGAGATAAGACAACTTAAACCCTGATAATCTACTTATTCACGGTTGCTCATTAAAAAAAGATAAACTTATCAGGTGTGCGGTGGAGTAAGGAATAGCGCGAAGCTTATTTCTCCTTTCGGGTCGTAGTTCCTAGGGAAACAACCCTCCCTGTATTCCCACTTATTGTTTGGTTTACTTCTCAAGGTGACCGTACGTCGTAAGAGACACAAAAGGCAAGTTTTTAAATCTTTGTTCGAGTGGGATCCAACAAGTCACCGGAACTTATTTGATATTACCTCAGTTGAGAATATTATATTTTGGTATTTTACCAATTTGTGAATTTTTTTATGGACAATGTTTTTATATTTTTGGTTTTTCTTTGTTTTTTATCTGATAATTATATATTTAAAGACAATGAAAAAATATTTTTTGTACTTTTTTATATTTTTTCATAATTAAAGAAAAATATTCACAAGTTAAATCTCCAATTGATCAACGTAACGATAAACGGTTTCACAGCCTCCCCGGCAACGGCGCCAAAAATTGACTTGGTGTTAATTGAAACTGAAATAATATTATAATATATATTAAAATTAAAATATATTATCTAAGTGTAAAACCAACAAGATCAATTTATAACCGAGAAGTAGTATAGAGCTTTCCCGGGTCGTTTATCCCCAACGAGGCTGGACTGGTAAATCGATACGATCGAAGATTTGAGTTTGAAGGAAGGAATTGGTTTGGGAAGTTGAAAAAGTCAAATTAGATAATAACGGACTAAAACGTTTAAGAAAAACCTAGAAATTACAAAATTAAACTAGAAAACGAGAGCCCGAATCCCGAACAAAAGGGGGAAAACCTAAAATCTTTAAAAATAAACCTACGAAGAAATTTTTGCTTCTAAACTACTCTAGGGATCAAATAACGAAGAATGAAAAAGACTAGACCAAAAACGGAGTTCGTTTGACCCAAAAACGAGTCAAAACAAAATCCCGTACCCGGACCCGTTCTTTAAAAAAAGAAAAGTTATAAAAATGACCCTACGAAAAATTTTATATTTTTCCTACAAACTAGATGATAAAAGAAAATTTTCTAAAAAAGCAAAATATTTTTTTGATAATTTTTGTATTTTTTATGAATTAAATAAACTTTTAACTAAATTAAATTATAAAAAATATTAAACGATTACTAAAAATTCTGAAAAATTTACAAAAAATACTTTATTCTATAGAGTTCCTACGAAAAATGAAAAACACAACACAGCTTAAGTAATAAGCCCGAAAATAAGCTGTACAGCTTATATAAGCTTATTGGCCAAAATGTGTATATAACCAAAGTCCCTTGAGTCTTTAACGAAAAAGACCCAAGGGCGCAGTGGTAAGTGGTGTGTGTTATAAAGGGGATGTATCGCTTGGTCCCGGGTTCGAGTCTTGCTCACCCGGACCAAGTGTCTTCCCCTTTTTTTTTCGAAAACTCAAAGAAACAAAGTTGTTAAGCTCGTGAGGCTTAACAACTTTGTCAACTAGAGCTTTTTATGAAAAGCTATAAATAAGCCTAAAAATAAGCTTAAACTTGACAGTTTAGCTTATTAAGGCTTAAAAGCAAAAAATGCCTAAGTCCTTTTGGACTTAGGGTCGAAATAAGCTAGAGCTTGGGCTGAAATAAGCAACAGGGATCTAAACTAACTTGAATAAGCTAAAAAGGAAAGGAAAAGCTAAACTAAATAAGCTGTGAGAAGCTTATTATGACAGAAAAGCTTAAACAAAGCTTAAAGGGCTAAGAAGCTAAAATGGGCATTCAAATAAGCTACCTAAGGGAAATAAGCAAACTATCTATCTAACTTAACCTAAAAATCTACTAGGAAACAATTTTGAGCTTATGGAATAAGCTCAATAAGCCAGAATCAAAAATAAGCAATCCCTCAGCCTAAGGGACTCAAAAACAGTCAAATGCAAGGTTTGGGCTTGAAAATAAGCTAGCTAACAAGCTTCCTAAGGCCTGAAACTTTGAGGGCTTTATTTTTTTTTTTTTTTTTTTTTTTTTTTTTTTTTTTTTTTCTAGAGCTTACTTTACTCTTAAAATAAGCCAATAAACTTGGCTTATGTGTGCCTTATAAGAAGGCAAGTATAATGAGTTAAAAATATCCCCTTTGCACCTGGGGGGTGATTTATAAGCTGGATAAAGGTATTTGACAGCTTCTAAAAAGCTGTCAAATAAGCTCTAAACCAAAAATTAAGCTCAAACAGATTGAGTGCCCTATGAAAGGGGCTTGTGCACCAATTTTAAGCTTTTAAAACTCATTTAAACTTGCTAAATTTTGTAGGTGAAAAAGGGTTTTTGTCTTTTTAAATCTGTGACTAAAAGAGACTTGGTGTTCTTGACTTAACAAAGTCAAAAAGACAAGGGTCTTTGGACAGCTTGAAATGAACAAAAAGATCTAATCTTTCGTGAAACCTCAACTAACAAATCCAAGTGCTTTTGGGTATTAAGCATTCTGTGATATCTTGAAAAAAGCTCACAGTTACTACAATATCTAAAAAAAAACTCTTGAAAAACAAATTGCACACTAAAGTCTTTTTAAAAACAGATTAAAAATGCTTAAAACTTAAGGTAAAACTAACCAAAATACCTTAACCTATGTTTAAACCTTTTTGACCCGTTTTATTAGTTATCCCAAACACCCCTTTACTTTAAAACTGTCAAACCAATAGTGACTTTAAAATCTATTTTAACACTAAAACTTTTAAACTTTTTTATCCTACTCTTATTTTATATTTGCCCTACTTAAACTATTATAACACTAAAGTCCTAGCTTATTAAGAAAAGATAAGCAGTTTATCTGCTAGCTTAAATACACTTATTATTGATGTTTTTAAGAGATACTATAGTTACAAACATTTAATCTAATGGAAAACTCTACAACATTATAAATTAAACAAGTCTAAACCACATGTTTGCAAAAGAAATTGACAGGAAATGAAAGTGATTAGCAAAAGTTTAAAGTTTAAAATTAAGCTAGAATGAATTTAGGAAATGAAAATTTGGATTTTTGTTGTTCTCAAACCAAGGCCACTCTTTTCTGATTGAGTGGACCTAAAATAAACATACACCTAAGTGGCCCTGCCTCTATTCCCTGAGCATAAAGCTTCAATAAGCTTATATTAAGCTTATTTCTTCATATGCTTCCAAAATCACACTCAATTGGACATTTATGAACTGAATTCAAATGAAAACAGTATTGAAGGCTTATAACAAGTTTTAAACAGAATTAGAGCGTAATACAAGGAATAAGCTCATTATGAGCTTATTGAGTGAAAATGCTTAATTTTCATTAAACAGAGACTTACAAATGCCATAAGAGACATTACTTAAAAAACACTTTAAAAACTTTTAAACTACTCTTTAACGACATAAAAACTAACTCAATAACTGAAATTTTGCCACAATGCTTACAGGGCTTTTATAGCAAAAAAAGGATACAACATAGTCTTCTTTCTTCTCTCCTTCTCTTTTTTTTTTTTTTTTTTTTTTTTTCGTTTATTTTTTTTTTTTTTTTTGTTTTTTGTTGTGCTTCTTTGAACACACATAAAAGGAAGTGTGTTTGTTTTGTGAGTGGCTTCACAGCCTCTAATCTTGGCCCTTCAATCTTCAAAATTCAATCTTGGTCGTCGAACTAAACCTTGGGGTGTGGATGCCAACTTGGCTCATTTGTAGTATGGAAAGGTAGTGGAGGAAGGGGGAGGTGAGTATCCATGGTGGTGGTGAAGGTCTACGAGGGTAAAAATGGGTTTAACAACCCGTGATTGTTTTGGGGGGGATAAAGAAAGGCGGGTAATAAGTTGTTTGAGGTTATTTTTGAGTGAAAGTTTGGGCAATTTGGCAAAATTGGTCCTCTCTAGGTGATATTGTTTCATTTCTCTATCTCGTCCTTGATGGTTATATAACTTTTGGGGAATTGGCTACAAGTCCCAAGCGTTATATAACTCTTTGCACCCCAATCTTGGTGGATACACTCTTTGGGAATGGCAGAACAAGTCTTGAGAGTATCTTTGCAAAAAGAAAGATTGTCACCCGTGTCTTCTTTTTTTTCTTTTCATTCTTTTATATAAGTTTAGGGATTGACAATTTCAGTCCTGAACTTATATTTCTCTTGGAATTTTGGCTTCGGGGTTGACTTCGGGTTGACCTTTGACTTTGACCAATTGACTTTTCTGTTGACTTTTTGACCTTGATGAACTTTCAGGCTTTGATTTGGCTTTGTTCTTTACACGCTTTCTCCATTCCGATTACGTGTTTTGTGTTTTGGCTTTGTTTGTCGTCCTTTTTTAGTTATTCGTTCATGCACAAAACACAATTAGATCAAGTCCCCCCAGTCTAGTATGATATTGCCTGCGGATCATGTCCTGCGTGCGGTGATCAATGCTAGACTTCCGGTTCCTTTGTTGCTGCTGGTTTGCTTCTGGAGTTATCTATTTCATGCCGTGATGCTTCCTTATCAAGTTTGTGACGTTCCGCTGACGTGGAGCGCTGCTGTCCTTTTATCCTCTGGCTGATGTGACGGTTTTGACAGCTTTTTAACTATTTCCCAGATGTATTGCTGCCGTTGATTATGTAAGTGGTATACACGTGGCGTCATCAGACTATTGGTAGGAGTAAATACACCAAGGGTATAAATACCCCCCCCCATTTTTACTGTTTTATTTTTCACAAACCTCCTTTCTGCCATTGTTAATTTCTTCAAGCTTTTATTCTTTAACCTTCCTCCGTGCGTTGTTTTCTTCACTTCTACGGTTTTTCGAGATTCAGGTTAGCATCTTTCTTCGCTCGTCTCTTCAAAATGACTAACTTTGCTGTTAAGCATTCCATTATGACTCCAGAAATGGTAGAAAACTTTTGTAATGACTACTATATTCCTGATGAAGTTCATCCCGTGGCTCCGGGGCGGGATAAAACTATCACTCAATTCCCTGAGGGTAAAGTGGGTGTTTATACCAGGTTTTTTGATTATTGTGGTTATAGGATTCCTTTCACAAAATTTTTTATGGCTGTTCTCCGATATTTCCGCATACATATTTCCCAATTATCCCCTTTTGGTGCTGCCCGCGTATCTCATTTTGAGGTTTTGACGCGCGTGCTTGACCTTGCCCCGTCGGTAACTGTCTTTCGTGCGTTCTATACCCGTACATATAGTGACGGGTTGTTTTCCTTTGCAAAACGTTCCCCATCATCTCCTTCTTGCTTCCCGAAACCCCCAGACTCTATTAAAAATTGGTCCGATCATTTTTTTCTGGGTTGATGCTAAAGTGTTTCCTATCCCCGTCTCCTTGTATGTGGGAGGCGCGTTGGAGAAAGATCAGGCTCCCCATCTTACCGCTCGCCAAGAGCAAACTGTTAGGCTCCTGGACAACAACAAGGCTCATTTATGCCGTTATCCGAAGTGCTTTTTGTGACTTGTGGGTTTGAGCCCATATTATCCGTTTGATGAAAATACTTATCCGGACTTTGAGAGGCCTGACGAAACGGGTGGGTGTTACTTCCTTCGGTGGAATTTTTTTATATGATTTATGAGGTTTAATCTTTTGGTGTTTGTTTTGTAGAAATGGGTTTGCTTGACTTTATCAAGACTGCCGACCCCCGGAAGGTCCAAGCGGTGGAAGTTCTAAAAAAGGATGATCAGGTGAAGCTACTGGAGAGTACGAGTCATTGTTTCATGTCCTTGGTTACTCCTGCTGCAGGAGGCAGTAGTTCTGCTGCTGCTCCTGAGGTGTCTGCTTCGGCTGAGGTGGAGCCAGAGAATGTTGTTCAGGAGGACACATATTTAGATTTGACGGGGTCGAATGAAGTTTTCGTGACACAGTCAGGGAAGTCCAAGAGGAAGAGGTTGGGGGAGCAGAGTGATACCCTTCCTGCCAAGCAGCTGAGGAAAGATTACCCCAGCCTTGCTACCGGTATCGGTGGGAAGACTCTTGCTGGGCTGAGGCAACTTATGCTGACAAGTCCCCTTGTGTTAAGGACTTCTTTTCAGGCTGATATCCAGGCCCATGTCATTCAGAGGTATTTAAATGTTTACCTTTTGTTTGACTGCACTTCTATGTGCTTTCCTTAACATTTTTTTATTTGACATTGCTCGAATCGCGGATGTCCCGGTGTATACTGCTGCTGCTACTGTAACTTTTGCCCCAGAGAATGTGGGCGTTACGCCTACGTCGGATGTAGCCGGGTCTTCCCAGCTCAAGACATCAGAAGGGTCGGATGACTCTTTTTATGAGTTGCCCGCCCTAAATTCTGCCAAGGCAAAACGTTGGTATGTTCCTCGATGGAACATTACCAATGACTCGCTGTTGGATGACGGTTTTTCCTGTCGCACATTGTTTGAGCGCGTTGCCCCTGGCTTTTTATCTACCCTCCGAAGTATGGATTATGAACAATTATATACGGAGTTCAACGTGGGGGCGGCGCGGCAGATTTGTCTTGAGTCGGAGGTAAGGTCCCGCGCCGAGCATGAGCTTGAGCTTAAGGAGAAGCTCAAAGGCAAGTATGATGCTCGTGGTAGGTTGCTTGAGGAGAAAGACTTGGAGATTCTCAGACTTAAATCTTTATTGGTGGAAGAGGCGGAGAAGGCGGAGACCGCAGAGGTTGTCCGTCTTCGTGGTCAGGTGTCTGCTTTGACCGGGGAGGTGTCAGTGCTGAAAAGTACTATTGCACAGAAAGACACTGACATCCCCTTACTTGATTCCCGTGCTACTTATCTCAAGTCTGCGCTTGATGATTCCAAGGCCACCTGTGCTGAGGCCGGGAGCTTGATTACCTCCTTGACTTCCGAGAGGGATAGGCTTACCTCTGAGGTATGTCTTTTATTCTGCATGTTGTTGTTGTGTTGTTTTTTTTACTTCTTATTTTCGCAAGTTTCTACCCTTCACACTGCCTTTCATGATTTTAAAGAGAAGGCGGAAGCTCAGCATGAAGAGCAGGACCAGGTGCTTTATAACCGTGTAGCCAAGCTTGAGGCAAATATGATGGATGTCTCCGAACGTTTGGAGGGGGAACTTTATCCTGCCTACCTGACTATCTTGGCCGAAAGGAGATGGTTTCTGACGCACGGGATTCAGCTTGTTGTGCTAAAATGTTTTAAATCTCCTGAGTATCAAGGCATTCTGGGTCACGCCTTGGGTCGTGCCGTGGATTTCGGTATGCAGGAGGGCTTGGAGGCTGGGTATGAGCATGGGGTTGTTGGAACCTCGCTTTCCGCGGTCGAGGCTTATAACCCGGAGGCTGCTAGGACCAGCTATTTTAATGCAGTGAGGGCTCTTGAGGACGTGGACTTCCCTCTAGTAAATTTGTTGAAGTCCAAAAAAGATGTCGGGATGGATGAGGTCCTAGATTGCTTTATCCTGGACGGACCCTTAGCTGACCTCCCGGAAGCTGCTCACCTGCAACCGTGTCTTGAACAACTTTCCGTCCCCATCCATCATTCTGATGATAAGGCCATCATTGGGGAGACTTCTTTGTCCTTCGCTTTGCTGAATGTTCATTCTCGTGCTGAAGGAGCGAAGAAGCATGTTGCAGCTCTTCGCTAGCTGATGATGGAGATAGTTTCTAACCCTCTGTCTTCTCAGACTTGGGTGGGTAAAACTAGTACTTCTGCGGCTCCTCTCTCCGTCGAGGACTTTGATGGTAGATACAGAGAGGCTAGGTGGTAGTTACATCCCTAATTTTGAGGCCTGTCGCTTTTAGGTTGTGCCGAGACCGCATGTGGTCCATTATGACAGTTTTTGTGTAGAACTTTTATGATGTTTTGTATACCGCGGCCGTCTGTGGCTATTTCTGCGGCTTCTTTTGTAATATGAATGCTAGTTTAACATGTTCATATATTTTGGCATACTATTATTTTGTATTAATGGTGTACAGTTCGTAATTGTAGTCATGAATATTTGTGGGTTATTTCTCCGGTGCAGGTGTTTGCAATACCTCTTATGCAACTGAGCTCATTTTAGGTTGCTTAACCTTATTATACGGATGATATATTTTGCGAGCGTGGCTCCTTGCGTGCGCGTCTTAACAATTAATATAACTTTGCAAAGTAAAAAGAAAAAACAATGTAGGATTTAAAACTCGTGAGGGTAGCTAACCCACTTTTCATTTAAAATTTAATACATTACAAGATAAAGATAAATTGAGATATTGCCCTCCGGAACATCATATGTGCCGGGCGGGTCCTTACATTTCATGTATATAACACTTTTTAAGTTTACAAATGTTCCATGTCCGCGGGAGTTCATTTCCTTTATAATCTTTAAGTTTGTATGCTCCTTTTCCAAGCGATTCTGCAACTTCGTACGGTCCTTCCCATTTGGGTCCAAGTTTGCCTCCATCCCTGGCGTGACTTGCGTCGTTGCTGCGGTAAACCATGTCGCCTGGCTTGAAACTTGTGCCGCGGACCCTGGAGTTGTAATACTTTTCCATTTTAGTTTTGCTTTTTGCTTCTTGAATTGCTGCTTGTTCCCTTTTTTCCTCTATGAGGTCCAGGTTTATTTCCAAGGCTTCATCGTTCTTTGTCGGGTCTACTTCCATAGTCCGGAGCGTTGGCATGCCTATTTCCGCTGGGATGACAGCTTCCGTGCCGTATGTTAGTGAAAATGGTGTTTCCCCATTACTTGATTTGATCATTGTGCGGTGGGACCATAGGACATGTGAGAGTTCTCCTATCCAGTCTTTGCTTCTTTCATCTAATCTAGCTTTTATTCCCTCCCCCAAACTTCTGTTTGCTCTTTCAACCAAGCCGTTTGTTTGTGGGTGCTTCACGGAAGCAAAGCATTGACGGATACATAGTTTTTCGCACCAATCTTTGAATGGGTTGTCGCGGAACTGTTTTCCATTGTCTGATACAATTTCCCCTGGTAGACCAAATCTGCAGACAATGTTGTCCCATACGAACTTTTTAACTTGATTGCCTGTGATAGTTGCGACGGGCTTGGCTTCGATCCATTTGGTGAAATAGTCAATAGCTACAATCAAGAATTTAACCTTGCCTGGGCCTTCTGGGAAGGGTTCGGCTATGTCGATCCCCCATTTGTAAAATGGCCACGGAGATGTGATAGGAGTTAAATTTTGTTGCGGATTTCTTGGGACGGGGCGATGGACTTGGCAATCATTGCATTCCCTTATTAACTTCCGTGCGTCCATATGCATTGTTGGCCAGTAATATCCTGTTTAGATAGCTTTGGCAACCACGGATCTAGGACCGGAATGCATGCTGCACGACCCTTCATGTATTTCTTTAAGGACGTAGTTTTCTTGGAGCGGTCCGACACACCGGAGCCATGGTCCTAAGAAAGATTTCTTGTACAAAGTTCCATTGATCATGGTGTACCGGGCTGCCTTGCGACGTACTGCCCTGGCTTTCCTTTTATCTGTCAGAAGGATTTCCTTTGTAAGGTACTCGCATATGGGTGTCATCCATGTGTTGCCTTCTTCTTCTACTACGGCGAGGATTTCCTTTTCGTTTATGGACTTCTCCTTCAGTTCTTCCATAAGTACCTGTTTGCTGAGATGTGCAAAGCTTGTGGATGAAATCTTGCTTAGGGCATCTGCTTTCTTGTTTTCGCTCCGTGGTACTTGCTTGATGGAAAATTCCTTGAAGCTTCTTGCGAGCGTTTTTACTTTGTTCAAATATTGGATCATGCCTGATTCTTTGGCGACATAAGAGCCATTAACTTGATTGGCTACAAGTCTTGAGTCTACATGTGCTTGCAGGTTCTTTACGCCCATTTGTTCTGCGATCCGGAGACCGGCTATTAATGCTTCATATTCGGCTTCATTGTTAGTAGCTTCAAATCTGAACCTCATGGCGTATGTGAACTCTGCCCCTTCCGGATTTGTTAATATTAGTCCTGCTCCGGAGCCGTCTATACAGGACGATCCATCCGTGAACAAAGTCCATGGCTCCGGGAGTTCTTCTGGTTCTGTCATGAGCTCGTCCGGAGACTCTTCCTCTGGTCGTTCCACAATAAAATCTGCTAATATTTGCCCTTTGATTGCAGTCCTTGGCCTATATTGGATATCATATCCTTCTAGTTCAAACTTCCATTTTAGCATCCTTCCGGAGATTTCTGAACTCGACAGCAGTTGCTTTATCGGTTGGTCCGTTATTACGACAATTGTGTGTGCTTGGAAATATCTTTTCAGCCGTTTGCTTGCGCTGAGCAAGGCTAACACCAGCTTTTCCATGGGAGTATAGTTGATCTCTGGCCCTCGTAGAGCACGGCTTACAAAGTATACTGGTACTTGTTTGCCTTCCCTGTCCGTCATCAAGACTGCACTGATTGCTTCTTTGGCTGCGGCCAAGTATACGATTAGCTCCTCCTGCTCCTTTGGTGCGGTCAGCGTTGGGAGCTCTGCGATGAGTTTCTTCATCTGCTTGAAAGCCGCTTCGGCTTCCTGGGTCCATTGAAAATCACTCTTCTTTGTACATTTTTTCAAAGTTTTGAAGAAAGGTAGTGATTTTTCAGCTGACTTTGACAAGAATCTGTTTAAACTTGCTAGTTTTCCATTTAGCTTCTGCACGTCCTTGATGCATCTCGGAGATGGCAAGCTAAGGACTGCGTCTGCTTTATCCGGACATGCTCTCAACCCGTTGGTGCTTACTTTGTAACCTAAGAACATTCCTTCCTGCATTCCGAAGGTGCACTTCTTTGGGTTCAATTTCATGTTTATCTGTCGAAGGGTTTTGAATGTTTCTGTTATGTCTCGGATGATTTCTTCTTCCGTGTGGCTCTTTATAACCAGGTCGTCGACATATACCTCTAGGTTACGTCCAATCTGCCTTTGGAATGCCTTATCCACTAAGCGTTGATATGTTGACCCGGCATTTTTTAGACCGAATGGCATCTTAGAATAGCAAAATATCCCTTGGCTTGTTATGAACGCCGTTTTCTCTTCATCCTCTTTTGCCATCTTAATTTGGTGGTACCCCTTGTATGCATCCAAGAAGCATTTGAAGGAATACCCACAGAGGGACTCCACCTTCCAATCTATTTCCGGTAATGGATAACAATCTTTGGGGCATGCGTTGTTAAGATCTTTGAAGTCTACACACATTCGCCAAGTTCCGTCATGCTTTTTGACCATTACCGGATTAGAGAGCCAACTGTGATAATGGACCTCTTTCATTATTCCGGCGTCCACTAATTTTTCCACCTCTTCTTGGATTACCTTATTTCTTTCTGGTGCCTGTCCTCTTTTCTTTTGCCTGACTGGTGAATATCCCTCCCGGATATTCAAGCGGTGTTCCGCAATGTTTCATGGGACACCCGTCATATCAGCTGGCTTCCAGGCGAAAATATCCAAGTTTTGTTTGAGCAAGAAACATAGTTCTTTGCGTCCTTTTTCTGTTAATGTTGATCCTATGGCAACTGTCTGTTCAGGGTACTCGGTGATTGCTATATTTATTTTTCTCTTCCATAATTGATTTTCTGCGGTAGATTGGATGCTAGGTCGGAGATCAAGCACATTCCAAGGAATGACTCCTACTAACCTGTAGGCATTACGTGCCGCTTCAACGGGAAAATTTTAACATTTCGTGGCTGTGGATTGTACGACCGTTTTCCTTATCCCGGCCTGCCATAATTGCTTTGTTGGTATGGTGAACTGCTAACCATGAATACATCATCGGAGGTGGCGTGTGTTTCATCACCTATTTTTACTAGCAAGGCTATCTGGCCCAGTGGCCAAATGGTCTCTCCACTGAATCCGATAAGGTGAGTGGTGGCCGGAACCATTTGATCCCTTATCTCTTTGCGGAGTTTTATGAAGCAATGTTCATACAAGACTTCTGAGGATGCTCCGCCGTCAATATATACCCTATGCACAAAATGTCCGCCCATTTCGACTTCGATGATCATTGGGCCCTCCGTCCCGTCTTCTTCCCTCAGGGGTGGAAAAGACATTGCCGTCTCCGGAGAGAAGCTTTGGGTAATCCTAGGTTTGGCCACTCTTTCCCATGGTTGGATCATTAGTATAGTCAGAGGTTTATCCTTTCCGGACGCTTCCCCTTTTTTCGGTGCTTTCGGCTTGTCGTTCTGTTTTAATTCCTTGATGAATTGCGACAATTTTCCGGCCTTGATCATTTCATCTATTTGCTTTCTCAGCTGCATGCATTCGTCCGTGCTATGTCCCGTATCTGAATGAAATTCGCAGTATTTGTTCGGATCCCTTTTTTCCACAGGAGTTACCATTGGGGGTGGGGCTTTGAACTTTCCTTTTTCCAGAGCGAAAATTTCTTTTGGCGTTTTGGTGAGGAGTGAGAATCTATCTGGCTTACGATCCGGTCTTTGTTTGTTTTTGAAGCCTTTCTTGAAATTCGGTTTGTTCCCCCCCTCTGACGGTTTCCATGATGAAGATGCTTTTCTCTGGCCGTGACTGAATGCAGCAACTTCCCCTTGTAGGAAAGACGTAGTCATTCTATACATTTCGTCCATAGATCTCGGAATTCTTTCATATAGACGCTTGATTAACCCAGGGTGGGTTATTCCGTGCATAAACCCGGAGATTCTCATGCATTCTGGAGCTCCTTCTACGTCCAGGACTTCTGCCTTATACCTTTCCATGAAGTCTTCTGTAGATTCTCCATCTCTTTGCTTGATGTGATGTATCTCCACCGGATCCTTGATGTGCTTTGTTTGTCGAAGATAGTTTTCCCTAAACGTTGTTCTTAGATCTTCATAGCTATCGATAGACTCTTTTGGTAGCTTGTCAAACCAAACTCTAGCATTCCCGGTGAGGGTTGAGTTGAACATGTGGCACCATGTCGGCATTGCCAAAACTTTTGTTTTTGCGGCCGATTGAAATAGCTTTAAGTGATCCGCCGGATCTCCACTTCCATCGTATGTTTTGACATGGCTAGGCATCCTAGTCCTCGGGAGACTAAAATGCCGGATCCGAAGTGTGAAAGGGTTTCTTTCCTCACATGTCCAGGGCTGGGAGAGATCGTCTTCATAGGTGTTCGATCTTTGTCTTCTTGATTTAGATTTCCAATGACCCCCTTCACTAACTTCACTCTCTGAATATTGGCTAGTCGTACGAGATGTTCCCTTTTGTTGACGCCTTCTTGCTTCTACTTCAGTTCTTTTTGCTTGGGGACTCCGTTGACGACTATCGGAACGTGCGGATGTAGCTGGCTCCTTTCTTCCCAACCTATTAAACACGCCTCCTTCCTTCCGTGGCCGGGGCCGCGGTGAAGGGGATCTGTACTTCTTAAGCCTTTTGAAAACACTGGCGTGTGGTGATGGGCTTCGGGAATGCCTATCTCCGTGCCTTCTTCTGGGTTCTGTTCGGGCGGTTGGTGTCTTGGATTCAGAGTAGTGCGATTCTTCACGGCTTCTTATCTTAATTCCGGACTCTTCGCCATAGATCAGTCGTGCTTTCACTGCGTTGAGTTTGTCTTTCTGCTCTTTTTCTTTTTGCATCTTTTCGGCGATGAGCGGCAAGAGTTGGTGATAGTTTTTGTCGCACATTTCTCTAAGAACCTCGTCAGACATAGGTTCCTCAAGACCTTGGGGACCATTCCTTCCCCCCGTGTTCCTCACGGCGGACGTGGGATTGTTTGTGATTTGTTGTTCGTGAGTGCTCATGGTGAGTTTTTAGAGAATCGTGGTTACGTAAGGATCTCACGGATGGCGCCACTTATTAGTACAAAATTTGTGTCGGGTTTAGTAAGGTGTTGAAGTCCTTTGTCGGGCTGGGACTCCAAACGACTTGAGTGTTTGATCTTGTACTAGAGCAAGAGAAGTGATGATTTTCTGCACAATTGAAAGTAAACCGTTAGCCTTACCGTGGGGACGGACCCCACGATTAGGCTCCGGCGTGAGAGTAAGTATTCATGTTGTCAGAGTATATGTCAGAGAGTAAGAATAAGTGTGTACCTTTTGGGGTGTATTGTGATCCCTATTTATAGGTGTCTAGTACTAGGGTTTCCTAGTATTTCGGTTATTTGTAGTGGCGAGTGGGGTCCTTGTCGGGCAAGGATCCGCGATAATCGTGTTGAACGGACGTAGATGTTTTTCGCGGACGGATCGTCCTATAGGTGGATCCGCGGACGGATTGTCTATAACTGGATCCGCGGATGGATCGCTAAGTTCGGGGCCGAAGCCCACGCGGGATTGAGTTTTACTATGGCCAGTTATTGACAGGTTGGGCCCAAAAGCCCGAGTAATAATGTGGCTCAAGCCCAGAGGCTTGATACACCTAGTATACGTCATCACAACCTACACTCTTAGCCTTCCTATTGGCTAGAGTGAATATGCTCTCCTCCAAACAATTTGGCTGAGACATGTGGCATGCTCTAAATCTTTCCTAGGACATGACTATGGACATGATTGTCATGTTG
Organism: Tanacetum coccineum; assembly: GCA_026074375.1. NCBI lineage: Eukaryota > Viridiplantae > Streptophyta > Magnoliopsida > Asterales > Asteraceae > Tanacetum > Tanacetum coccineum. The sequence continues at coordinate 48,137 of BQNB010000056.1, forward strand.
GGGCCAGTCTGCATGGTCTATTTCTGTGCTCCGACTAACGTAACGTGTTTCTTTCTCTTATTCCAGGTCATGTAAGTAAAGAGATTTCATTAGTTACTAATACACGTAGAGATACAGCATGAACATGTAAGTTGTAACACCGAAATGACTGAACTACACAATTTAATGTGATATATGCAACTAAAAATATACATTGCTTTCTCACAAACTCAGATCATGGAATACGTGACCGAGTTTACTCATGTAAAAATACTAAAGTTGTGGGAATCCAACTTAATGAACGTTGATACCATCAAATAATGATTATATTTCGATATCATTTTCCTTTATTATATGCTCACATTTCTTATGTTTTATACATTATTCTTGTTGTATTTTACAACATGATCGGCTAAACACTTTATGTGTTAGCCTAGTTATGGAAATATTAATGAATTGATTCTATTTTCTTTGTCTAAGTATTGTTTTATATGGATATCTTATATGTTTATCGGTTAATCTCCGTATTTTGGTAATGTTGAAGCTAGTATAGTATTTAGTAGCTAGTGAGTAAGAGTGAACATTTGAAAGCTAGTCTATTAGGTTGATCGAGATGGTATGTCATCCATTTCGGTTCTATAGGGGTTGTCCATATCACTACCTATACTAGAATAAATACTTAAGAAGTGCGGGTGAACACTTGTTAGTTGGCACCTAATAAGGATTTAAATGTCAAGAAGTGGGATTGTTGACATTAGATAAATCAATAGGATAGTTTGGCACTTAATGACTATGAACTAGATACCCGGTTGCCATAAACAACAGGACTGAGATTTATGAATTATAGGTTAGATTGCGACTACCAATCGGGCCTAATAATATTAGAACCACCGTATAAAATGAGAATTAGACATTGCACTAGGGAGAAAAATCATGACATTAGTAAAGGATTAACTAGGTTAGGACGTTTTCTCCCATTAGTAAAACCATTTACATTTCCGTCATTTGTTTTGCTGCATTTTAATTACTTTTGCAATCTTAAAAAATCGTGATAATATTAAAATCAAGTTATAGACCGCTCATTAACTATTAGGAACGACCTTGAATTTACCAAATCCTACATTACACATAATCGGATACTCTGCCTATTAGTGCATGTGTAGATCATAAGTAGATGAGACCTTATAAATTTAAGACTATATCACACGCATCAAACGTTAATAATCTTTTTTACAGTTTGAGCAATTGAGCCCTTTACCTAATTAGTCGTTTCCTTATAAAAAAAAGTCTTTTAAATAGATCCATGAACTTTTCATGCATGTATTTTGCTCAAGATATACATCCATGTGTTCACTTAACACTACAAGAGTCGATGAAAGCATTCAAGATTTCCGTTTTCGTTTTATAACATATCCAAGTACGTTAAGTGTAGCGGTTACATAAAGAGCAATTGTGGGCAAACATCAATAGATCGATTTAGAGTTAATATTTTAATTATAATGTATACTAATTCACGTAAACTGCTTTAATATAAATAAACCCACGTTAAGCCCGAATGTAGCGATTCTTTAGGCAGATTTCGAACGCGCCACTCCAGTTGGTTTCAAATAAAAGGTTTTTGCAATAATTTTCGTTGCCGCTGAAAACACTGTCTGCCACATATTATACATTTGGCGGGACGCATAAACCGGTTAGCTTTGTCTTGTATCAATGCAACATTACTGCAACAATATACATAAACCACGAGATGTGACTTGTGAGCCTTTTGATCGAAACCGATTATTAATAGTCAATGAGTACGTAGCTAGGTTATGTAAAATTAGAAACCAGTAAAAAAATTTGTTAAAGGAAACAAATAGAGAAGACAACTTTGATCATAATCTCAACAATCTTCATGTCTATCATTATAACACGATAAAAACGTGCAACTAGTTTCAATGTGTCTTAAAAACAGACAATTGACCAAGACTTTTGGAAATAGTGGTGTGGACGTTGAACCACCGAATTTAGCCGAATTTTTGTTTTCATGTTGACTTGGTTTTATAGTTAAAACCTTGATAAATTTTGCTTTATAAATGTTTTACACAATCTTGCTTTAGTTTTAGATGTGACAATCTACGAATCTTTCAAAATCAGTTGACATCCCAACTTCTTCAATTCTTCCTTCATTCTTTTCTTTTTTTAGTTCGAGACGTATCATATTGCACGACATTATTCACGAGTTCGTTTAGCTTTTAGGGTTTTATCTCTTATCTGTATTACTAGTTTTAATGCTCATGCACGCACGGGGCTTAAACATTATATTTTATATATATATTTATAATTTTTATTTTTATTTTGTTTCATAAAAATTATGTTATAAAGTATTATCGAAATTATATGAAGAGAATAAATTCATATCTTTTATATATTATATGAACTTGAGGATAGTTAGTAATTTTGTTTCTTTTTATTTACCTGTTTTATGACTCGACACTGTGAGCAGACTAATCCCAATGAAACTACCCTTTTAGGTAGCCCGGAGTCGGCTCAAGTGAACCTCCGAGGCCACAAGGGGATAAATTTTCTCCTCGATATATTCGAACTATTGACATCCACTTTAGAATGCTGATATTCTTAGTGTTGGGTATGCAGTTGATATTGTATATGTTTTATTATTATAGTTGCATGAGTGTGTCAGCTATACTTAGGACTCATGGTCATACTCTGTGTTAAAACATGTAAAATTTTAGCTTCGCAATTGAATTTGAAAGCATCAAGTTGAGTTATCAAAAACGTCAATATTTATAGAATATAAAAAAACTAAAAAACTCAAATAAGTATTATGTTTTTTGCATACAATATGTTTTTGTCAAAAGAAGATTTACCTATTGTATATCTTCAATACATATAAAAATGTAAAAAGAGTTTTACCCATTTTTTCGTCACCAACACTTTTTTAAGATATAAAAGTGGTTCAGATTGTTGTATATGATTTATGGACATACACACGTGTCAATGGATTAAAGACTTTTTGAGAAATTTAAATGTTAGAATTTTAGTACGTATTAAACAAAAAAAATGCAATTATTCCGAACACATCAATGAATAACTAAAAACCCTTTTTCTAAATTTATGATATTTTATGTGTTTCGGTGTTTTTTTATTTCGTTTTACAACATGATTTCAGGCCGACAATGAAAAATCCACCAAAAAGTCTTCGAGTAGATTTGAGATATGATTAGATACTGTTAAACCTTTGTTTGAACGTAAAAAAGTGTTTACGTTTGTTGTATTTTAAAATATAAAGTTTAGGGGTATAAAGTTTAAGAGGTTATTTGTTTATTTTTTAAAGTTATAATAAAAGTTGTAAATTTATAAATTTACACTTAACTCCATATAATTTATTTAAAATTAAAAATCACTAAAGTTTTATAAATTACCTCCTCTTTTTTAAAGTTTTTTTTTTCACAAATTTGACACATATATTTTTATGTGTTTTTTTCTCCATCAATTTTCTCCACTAAAAGTTTTTAAATTTTAACTTTTTATTGACCAATCAGATCACACGATTTTGCTTACGTGGCAAAATCAAGCGTTCTAATTGGTTCAATTTATTTTCTCATAAGATTTAATCAAATAAAAAACTCCAAAATGATGTAATTATTTTATTATATAAAAGCTATACTAATTGTATGCACTTAGCTGTTTATTAATTCAATAAGACTTTGCATTATGTGTTTGGTATCTACAAGGTATCATAGCCTCAGGGTTGTTAGCCTCATTTTGTTTCCGTCTCTGTTTGATTGTACTTTTGATTTGCCTGGGCTGTTATTTGCTTGTCACATGCTTTCGCGATTCGTTATTAGGGTTTGTTTATTTTCGGTTATTTGGATGCTCGTATTAGGGTTTGGTATTTTATTGACTTGTTATTTTGTAATCATGGATGCTCGTAAAGATGATTCGTTGCCATCCATTAGTGCTTAGTTAGATGGTAAAAATTATTCAAATTTGGTACTATGTTATGAGAAAACATAATTGCAAGGTAAATCGATGTGGGGTTATGCTTCGGGTACCAAAACAAAACATATCGATAGACTGTTAGTTGAGAATTATGCAGCATTATTTGATACATTAAAGGTTGATAATTCCAAGGTTATAACTTGGATTAATATTCTGTCATTCTATTTATAAGGGCTCAGCTGAAAAAATATGACTCTGCTAAGACTGTATGGGATCATCTTCCTAGGTTATACACACAGTCTAATTTGCCAAACAATATCCGCTTGAGAAAAATATTCGCTCATTTCAACAGAATGATATGAGCATTCAAGATTTTTATTCAGCTACGTCGGACTTATGGGATCAGTTAGCATTGATTGAACCATCATAACTTATGTTAAAAGGAGAGACTTGCATCATTTAGTTCAGTTTCCTGTGGCACTGTGTCATGATTTTGAGGGATTGCGAGGTTCAGTCGTGTGGAAAACTAGAAAGGGGGTTGAATAGTTTACCGCTTTTTAAATTAATATCTTGTTTATAAAAATTTAGATTCAACTTTGGGTGATCTCAATATGTGCACAATATGAACAATACAAATATATAAGTAAATGACAAGTAAATATGAAAGACAAGAGATAAAAGTTAGAAAGATCAAACCACAACACAAGGATTTATAGTGGTTTGGTAACGAAGCACCTCTTCGCCCTACTCCACTCCCCGAGCACCAAACTCGAGAGTTATCTTCACTATGTCAACAAACTTCCTTTAGGCGGAGAAAACCGTACACAACTTAGCTTATACCAATTTCTGACACTAAGTGAAATATCGAGTTCTAATCCTAGCTAGAACCAATCTATCACAACTAAACACACCACTTCACGACAATGCACTACTTGGCTTCACAACACGACTTCTTCTTCACTACACGACTATTCTTCACTTCACAAATTCTCTACCCTTTACAACCTTTCTATACTTTTCTTCATAATTTCACTTTGACTAAACACTACCTTGATCACACCAATCAAACACTACCTACTAAGATCAACCCGATCTAACTATACTTACAATGATCATCACAATCAACTTAGTATACACAACTACAATACACACCTTCACAATATACACAAATGATTTACAAGATATGATACAATTGCAACAAGATTGCAAGGACACACACTAAGCTATAATACTTCTTCACTTGATGATAGGAAGTATTCTTCTCTTGTAATTGAGGAACAAAGCTTGGATCACTTGAAAACAAAGCTTTATGATTAAATGATCAAAGGAAAGAAAGGAAAGTATAAACTAATTTAGAACAGAAAGAAAGTGTGTGCAAAAGGTGAGAAAAACAGTGAGGAATGGTCCAGTATTTATAGGCCAGCTGAGCTGGCTTTTTATCTGTGCGGTCCCCTTAAATAGGGGCCAGTCCCCTTAATTATTAAGGGGACCGCCCTTATAATTAAGGGGCCGCCCAGGCCAGACGCTCCCTTTTTTGTCTTTTCTGGGGGAGGTGTTTTCTGGAACATTTTTAGCCGTTTTTAGATATAAAATTTGAATTCAAAATATTTATTTTGAATAAAATATTTCTTTTAAATCCAAAAATGTTTTGTAAAAGTTATAAAAATATTTGTGACATTTTTATAAAAAATGTGAGGTTGAATAAAAATTCCTTTGATCATAAAATGCATTAAGCATATGTTTATTCATACCTTTAAGTGATTAAATTTTCATTTCATTTACTACTAATTACTTGTTTGCGAATAATTTTTCATTAATCGTTTTTAAATTTTTTGATTATCAAAACGTAAAGAGATCGAAAAATATTAATAACGGTTTTAGGCATTATTTCTATCAACAATCTCCCCCTTTTTGATGATTACAAAATCTAAACTCATTAAATGTAAAATTATTTTTAAACAAGTATTTAGTGAGTTTTATTTCCATTTCTCCCCCTTTTTGTAGAATCAAAAAGGCTTCGTCGATGAATATGTGAAAAGTCGACGGGATGAACGCTCCCCCTTGATGTGTACTCCCCCTCGTTCGAGGGCACCAAGGAATCGAGCTATGGTAACTTTGCTACAAAAACAAGTTAGAAGAACAAGACAACCATTTCTAACATGTAGCAACTAGGAAAAATATTTAAACATGTTGATAATGCTTAACAAGTGTCAAGTTATTTGTGTAAACTAACAATCACAAATATATATCAACTAGGCTTAACTTTTATGGATATGAAAAATGCAACCAACCAAAAAGAAAACAAGTGCATAAAAAAATATGAGACTAAGGAGCATTCATAAAAATTGTGTATAAAACACATTCATGCATACATCAAATTTAAGTGCAAGCAAAAACATACTTGATAACATAATACCAAAGATCATTCATTTAACATAAAGAATTGTGTATAAAAACACAATCATGCATACATGAAATAGAGATAATATGCTTGAAGCATATTAGTACAACATACATAAAAGATCAACTACCAATGTCCTAATATTTCTAGAATTTCATAGGACTTGCTTGCAAAAGGTTTGGTGGACAATTATTTGAAAATGTCTAAACATGGTGTATGTTTAGTTTGGTGAAAGTGATGGTGGTGGTGGTGAGTTGGGTGGTGGAGGTTGTGAAAGCATGTATTCAATGTGAGAAAACATGCATTGGAGTTCATCTCTCAATCCAAAGATAAGAGTACGGTTGTGAATGCAACACAAACACGAGTCTCCATGTGCCTCAAGAAAGTTCCAAGGAATGGGATGACCAAAGATAGGTAGAGAGGGTGATGGAGTATCAAATTGGACATCAAGTGGGGTAATTGGTGAAAGGGCGAGAGTGATGTCCATTGATGCATTTTCTTGAGTTAGAGGAGGTGGAGGAACTCTTGGAGGAGGGGATGTTGGTGAGTTCAAATAACCATTTGTTGATGGTGATGTGGATGAGGTTGGTGATTTGGGTGTGTAGTCAATAGAGGAAGAGGAAGTGCCTTTGGTTGATGGTGTTTTTTAGGGTGCATTGAGAGTTGATGCTTGGGTGATGGAGTTTTGATGTCATCTTGAGTTAAATCTATAAATAATTGTTTTGGTGGAATGATGTTGATTTTTGGTCTTTTGGAAGCTTTAGAAATAGAAGCTCTAGTGGATGCCATGGTGGTTTATGATGGTTGATAGAGGATGAAGAAGATGGTGAAGTGGTGATATGCATTTGGAGGGAATTTATTGGAAGAAAATGGTTTAAAAATTGAGTGAGTTTGAATTAATTTAGGATTTTCCAAAATCTGTTCAAGCATTCAAGGTAAGGATAGCTGAGGCTAGGTAAAAGAGGGTCAAAAGGCATAAAGAAACAGTAAAATCCATGAACCAGATGGTCGGTCCCCTTAATTAATGATCGGCCCCTTATCTTTAAGGGGACCACCCTTATGAATTAAAGGGGCCGCCCATCTAGTGCTTTTCAAACGACCAAAAATTTAATTTTTTGCAAAAATTTGTGAGAAAGATTGTGTTTTGGTGGTCAATTTGCAGCAAGTCCCATGTAAATATATGAATGAAATCAAGTATATCATGTATGTTTGCAACAAATAAAATAAGAATGCATAATTATAAGAGCACACTAATAATTCATAGAGATTAAAGGACCTAAGCAAGTTGAACAAGTTAAGTTTCTTCCGACCAAGACGGGTCGTCATCACACAATTAATTAAACATAAACATAAGTTCACATAAAGTCCTAAACTAATTATTCTACCAAGCTAGTCACCACTCAACATCATCACTTCTTCTTCTTTCCGAAGACTCCTCACAATGCCTTGCCAAATGACTTGAATCCGCCTCTAAGTTCCTTATGCATTTGTTGTGTTTGATTAAGCAAGTCGGTTTGATGTTCGAATAGAAGATCATCATTTTGTTCGGTAGAAGTGGGAACATCATATTGTTGGTAATCGAGAGGTCCAAGAGAGTTTAGGTAAGTGGTAGGAGATGGGGTACTAGCACGAGAAGACCATCATCCTCATCATCATCTCCTTGGTGAGATGAATATTCGCGGTTATGATGGGCGAAAGTTGATGAGATGGAATGACGGGCTTTTCCATGATCACTTCGAGGTCGACGGGCTTGTCTTAGAACAAGTGGACGCATGACTCGTTCAACGACATCGTAGATGCCATTGTCAAAATGAGGGTAGTGTTCCATGACATGTCGAAAGAGACGTGTCAAGGACATATCATAAGGAAGATGGGCTTTAGGAGTTGCTCGTGCACTCTCAATTATTTTGACAAAGAAATCGGCAAGATTATATTGTTGCTCGGCTAGGATACAATATAATAAATGAGCAAGGCAAGCCGGGAGATGGTCCCGGTGTCCTCTTAATCCGAACACATTCTCATAAATGAGTTTGTTCCATCTTTTCAAATCTTGTCTAAGTTCTTTGGTTAGGACTTGATTTGGTGAAAGAATGACGTTTTGTGTTTGATTTTGCGGTTAGAGTCAATACATTGAAATTGAAGAAATGGATGAATTTCTTTAGGAGTGGGAAGGTCCGTATGATATGGTCCTTCAATGTCTTGGGAGTATGCAATAGCACCAAGATCCCATTCGTTTGTGAATACGGCTTGACCAGTGAATGGGATTCTGAGGATTTGACCGAATTGTTGGAGAGAGAGAGAGTGATGAATTTGTTTTGAATCATGAAGGAGATAAGAATGACGCCAGAGTCATCTCTTTGAAGAGTGACTTGACTATAAAAGTCTAGAATGAAACGAGGGACAATTGGCTCATTGATTTCGTAGAGACAATTGAGACGAATGTTAGAAAAACAACGATCGATGTGATCGGATGTGTAGTAAAGTTGATCAACAACTCTACCCTCATGAATACATCGATCTTCGATAGGTTTGTAGAAGCGTGCGATAGAAGGAGAGATACCGGGTGTTTGAGATACTTTGGGAATATAAGAACGAGTAAGAGAGGTATCACCAACTGTTGCTCGAGGCATGTTTGTCACCTAAGCAAGATAACAACGAAATAAATTATTAAAAGAATAAAAAAATAAAAAGTTTTGAAAAACAACAAATGTGGGACAAGGATTACTTCGACTCTAAAAATAAAAACCTAAGAAGTAATCCATATGTTCCTTAATTTATTTTTCACTTAATCTAGGGTGTCGAAGAATATATATTAGTTATATATTTCAACATCTAGGAAATGACCCAAACACTCCCTTATCAATACAAGACTTGACTAAAATTGTCGAAAGATATACGTTAAGTTGTATATTTTGTTGACAAATATTAGTTCATCATTTTTTGACTTGGTGAGAGTTAAATGGTGTTTGTTTTGACTCAACACTATGTTTTAAAACGTTAAACCAAACGCCCCTTTATTTTATACATTTTACGAAATGCATCAATATATATATATGAATTAACTCTTCTTGATGATTATAACAAGTTAGTTTACGGGGTTTTTATAATGTTGATAAAATATAGTGATGGTCATTTCGACTCTAAAAATTGATCATAAGAAATTTAACCCATTGATTAGAAAAATGTGCCTTTAGGAATGTATGTTTCGAAAGGCAATGTATGATAATTTTAACGTGTTTTTGGCATGAATCAACAATGTATAGAATCTTGTTTTGAAATTTCTTAAAAAATTTTGAAAAAATGTATACATTTTTTTATAAGTTTTCGAAGAAAGAAAAAAAAATTAACTCAATCCAATTGAAAATGTTGAATTCCTATGACTACGGGAATCATTATAGTTATGGATTTCCTAGTTCTAGTCGAAAATGTAAAAGACACAAAAATTAAGAAAATACCCAATTTTGATTGAGAGCAAAATTGGATGAAATTGAAATACAAAAGTATAGGAAATCTTACAATAGGTGTTGTTAATCGAGTTGTATGTGATTGCCCCTTGCAAAATTGGATGAATTTTGAGTTTGAAAATTGGATTTTATGGTTTTTCAGTGTGTGTGTGTTCGTCACACAGTAGCAGGAGGAAGAAGATGAACTAGAATGGGTGTTTGGAATTGAATTTTACGAAAGAAATGGGCTTTTTGAGAAATTGATGGCCGGTCCCCTTAAATATAAGGGACCCACTTTAACACGGCCGGTCCCCTTAATATTAAGGGGCCGCCTATCTGGAAAAAAAATTGTTTTTTAATTTTGACTAGTTTTGTAAATGTACAATTATCAAAATACGTCGGGAGCTACTAGTAATATTATTTTAGATAATCTAGTTGTCGATAGAATGGAGTTGAAGACGAGAGAGAAGTACTTGACACTTTTAATTAACTTTTTGTTAAGTTAAATAAACTTAAGTAATTTCCAATGAAATAATTAAGTTGTCAAGATTTTTGGACCGATAGAAAGTTTAGTGATGATTGACGAAATTTAATTGACGTTTTAATTAACCTTTCATTAATTAAAAATACTTTGATTACTTCGGATGAAATACTCAAGTTGTCAAGCCGAGATAAGATCTAATGAGGGTTTAGTGACGTTTTCAATTAACTTCTTGTCAATTGAGTAAATTAATCATCTCGGATGAAATAACTAATTGTCACTATTTGGAATTTTTAAGGTGATAAATATATGATGATAGAATGATTGAATAAAGTTAAAGCTTCATGAGAAGATTTCGATAGACGTAGTTTATTGTAGATGTGTAGATGAGGTGGACGTCATAGTCGAAGAGAGTTTGTTTCATCCATAGTGTTTTGATGTCATGCCTTTCCGGCGTAAGATGAAAAACTAATCCTACTTCTATGTTAATAATTTCCCGCTAACTCACTTTTCTTCATCTACGTGAGTTTACTATTAGTAGACATAGAAGATTTCCATTTTATAGAGGTACATAGAGAATCCTAATTCAACTATGTGAGAGATGAGTTCATAAAGAACAAATTCTCTTAATTCTAGAAAACCAACAAATGACATTTCTAGTGACTACACTATTTTCACAAGCTTAAATTATATTCTATTAACTATAACTTATTTGATTAGCATATACTACATGTAATATGATAATATATAATCATTTAGCATTTAACACATAATCTAAATTCTAAGGAGTTTGGAAAGAAGACGCACCTTTGCCTACAATGGGTTTTCATCAATATCTTCAAGAGAGTATGCGTTGAAGGAGAAATCATTTGGTAAATCCGTCGTAAGATTTTAAGAATGTATTCGCTTGTCGGATTCCAAGAAATGTTAATGAACAACTCCACTTGAATGTTGTAATGACTCAACCACTTGGTCCCCAATGTCTCATGGACCAAAATTGTTAGTCCCGAACATATTTTGTATATGTTGCATTTGATTCGGATACATATAGGGTGGATATATTCCCCACGGAGAGAAGTTTGGTTGTTGTGAATAATTCCATATTGAATGATTATTATTAGGGTAATTTAGTCTAACTTGATCTCTTCAAGGTTGTGGTGTTTTAGACCGAGGGTGAGAGTTATTAGTTCTTTTTGAAGGAAGAGTCTTAGATCTCGTTTTAGGCTTAGTAAAGCCAACTTTGGGTTTTAAAGAATGTTTATAAAAATGTTTTACTTCGTCTTCGCTTGCAATGAGTATTTTAGTATTATTTATAAGCAAAAATTTTGGTCTTGGGCCTGAGTTCAATTCTACTACTTTTTCTTTAGACTCAACCTCTTGTGTCTTAACAAAATTCACTTGTTTAGACTCACCAGTTGATCCTTTCGTAAAATTAAATCCGAGGCGGGCATATTTGCATGATTTGGGGGTTAAATGACCCTGAAATAGTGTATAAAATGACACATCATCAAATACCCCTACACTTGGGATTTGTTTGTCCTCAAGTTTAAATGAGTTTTTCTACCTAGAAAATAGCAATTATATAGGGTCATTTACACCCTATCTCTCTAAAAGTATTTTTACAACACAACCTTCTAGACCTCGTAATTAAAAGCACGAAAAGCATACACTAGCACCTCACATAAGTGTTTGGATTCTCTCTTTCACTCGGGTGTATAATAAATTATAACATAATGGGGAAACGGAAAATCAACACTCATTACCTGTCATAGCATATAAATTACCATAGGCTTGGTAAAGGATCAAACCTCCACCGCTAGGCGCAAGCATTATTCATTACTATCTAAGAGGTCTTTTAAAGGGTTGTGGGGTGTAGGTGTAAGATAACATATAATGGAAACAGAAACGGATGGGATACATTTGGGTGGCTTTTTGGGTGAATTTGGAGTGGAAGGGTTAGCTAATTATTTATACGAATACACGTTGGTTTGGTTGCTAAGCCAAAACTCAGACGAAGATATACAAACTCTACAAAACTCTACATCGATCTCTTTCTTTTTCTTTTCTTGACTCTAATATAAACATAGATATAAGCAAATGGCAGCCCGCACATTTTTTTCACTCATTTTTTATATACATTTTTTTCGTACACTTTTGCCCTGCCATTGCTTAAACATATAATACATCATGGGGGTTTATAGATACACCCCTACACTTGAACTTTTACATACTCGATTATTTACAATCTAACTAATGACCCGATTTGAGGTGGATCAAAATACATGAAGATCTTAACACAAACCTATGAGGGTATTGATTTAAACTTTCTTCCCCATTTTTCAGCGAAATAAATATTATCATGATCCCAATCGTTCCCAAACAGTATTTACAAGGATTAGGGACTTAGCAACGTGTCTCAATAATTTAACTTGGGTTAAACAATATGTACTAAATGTGAGTATACTTCAAGGTAGGTAAGCGATTTGGGTTGTAACGATTGGTTTAAGGGTGACAATGCTCTTCATTAATAGTCCGGCTTAAACCAGAAAATTACGAGAACCATGAAAAAGGATAGGCTCCGAGGTTTGTACTAGGGTATCCTGCACTAAAAATGAGTGCATGGCAAGGGTATGGGATAGTTATATGATCGATGTGACCATCATAACAATTACAGGTTTAAAACATGGGTTAATCCTAGTGCCTCTTATCAGAAAATCCTAATTCTGGCTATGCGGTCTCAGAATGCATCACAAAAACAAGTTCTAGAATTTAATATACTACCGGTACACTCATATAATTTAATACCGATACCAATGCTCTAGAAAATGGTGACAAAACCACATATACACATCCGTACGATGGAATAGGACACACTGATTGCTCACTCTAACTCGATAAGCTAAAGTATAAAAACTATCTTGGGTATCAAAAATAGATACCCGAATTCCTATAGATCTAAAGGCGAACCTCACAATTTTTAGGGTGGAATTCGGAGGGCTTTTCTGTAGTCATACACATTCCTATCCATGAGTCGATTATTAATACTCGGTTTTCGTCGGTATGTGTCATAAAATTTAAATTTTGGTCAAAATTACCTTTTTATGCTATGTTTTGATATATTACCCATCATTTCAAGGACAAAGCAAATGGTAAATGAATGAAAAGTCTAAGGTTATTTCCCCCCTACACGTAAGTTGAACATTGTCCCCAATGTTCTATAGAAGTACCCGTAAAAACGAATAAAAGGAAAAGAAAACAAGTAAAAGAAATAGTACTCTCCCTGGTTTGCTCAATAAATGGGAGATGAAAAATGTGATATATGGTGGAATCGTCCTAAGAATTATCCATTGAAACTTCTAAGAACTTCCAGATTTTTCATCAAATATAACCTTGTAAATCAATGACAACGAAACTACACCAAGCATAAAATCGGCGGGATAGATAAATATACAACATGAATTTAGGGTTTCGACTCTACGAAAGCAGTAAAGATAGGATGAGAGTAATGATATAATTGTAGGTTTATGCAGGTTTACAAAAGAATTACAAATTTTAAATATTGCACATTTTATTTTTCAGAAATACTTGAAAATTTTCAAATTTTTACATAGCTGAAGACGCGACGCCGTCAGGATAAATCCTGACGCCGTCTCCAGCATTTGTGAAAATTTCTTTTTCGTTTTTAATGAGAAATTTCCAGCACACAATTTTTATAAGTCAAATCTGAAAAAAGTATTGCATAAAAACCTGGAATTAATCATAACAATCATATAACTTGAAACTGACGCGGAATAATCTAAATAATTTATCTTAAATGTTTGAATTTGGTTCTTAAAAACCAGATATTTCCCCTACACTTATTTTGTTGCAAAATACCTTTGATTACAAATAAGACGAAGTTATAAACAAACAAAGCATGATTACAAAATTCATTCAAACATAATAAAACAAACAATAAAGAATTAAAAACACGACACTCCTAATATGCGATAAAAATAAACATTGGGTTGCCTCCCAAGAAACGCTTGTTTTTGTTCGAGTCACGAGCCTGACTCTACCCTTATTTAACAGATAAAGAGGAGGGTTCCCCTACACTTGATTCAAGTATGGGGATAGTAACTGTACACTCCATGGTGGTAAGAAAGCTGATATGTTAAAAAAGTATTTGTTGAATTTTGTGCTCTAATTGGTGTGTTTCTTTAATCCTACCATTTTCTAATTCTTTTGGCCAAATAGGTAAATTAAGTCCTTCTTTAAGAAAAGAAACTTCTTTGGGTTCTAATTGCCAATCATTTTCAATCATCTCGAAATTCAAAAAATCAACACCTAAAGATCCACTATGTCCTAATAAACCCGGTTTAAATCTATAATGTTTCTCAGGGTCTTCTACCCATGGGTGATAATAGCAATACACATCCTTAGGGTAGAAAGACGCCACGTGAGGTAAAGGTGGTATATGGATGGTCAAATTGTCTACTACCTTCATCCTAAAACTATCCGGACTATGTGGTTTGATGGGTGGTTCGGGGCCTCTTTCGTTTCCTAGACTTGCATATAAGGATGGACAATTAGGTAAGGGTTATGGTTGAGGCTTCGGTTCATCAAAAATAGGAACTTCCCTAGAACTAAGAGGAATGTCACGATTACAAGTATTCAACCCTAAATCCTCTAATTGTGTATCATTAAAAGGTTCTACCTCTATCGGGGGATTCCTAAAGTCTCTTCTACTTCTTCCGGGTAAGTCACGGGCGGTGTGTTTTCCTCAAATGATGGGAGGACTTGTGGGGTACTTTGTGGGCTTAACTTTTTCGCATCATATCGGGACTTTCCGTTTCGGTTATTGTTTGTACCAGGCTTAAAGCCAAAGATACTTTCCCTTACAAGAGGTGGACTGGGGAAGATTGTCTGGACGTGTTTGACACAAATTGACTTTGGTGAGACGAATTTAGGTGTATGGAAAGATGCCTTTTCTGTGAGAACTTCTGAGAATTTATAACCATTAAGAGGCTCAAGATCCTTAGTGTTGGGGTACCTTGTGATCTTCTTGATCTTTTTGGTTCTATTTTCTTCCATCCTTATTTCTTCCTTTAATTTCCCTACAACCTCCGAAGAGAGTTGCATGAAATCACTTCCAATAACACCCATATACTCTTCGAGTTGCTTAACCTTTTCTTCTTGATCTTGAATGAAATTCATCATAAGATCCTCGAATGCCTCCTAGCGTGATGGTTCCGGAGGTAGTTGACGCATCATGTCGCTTGATATCCCAAAAATGTTTTCACTCCTTCCCATTAGCGTGATTGCCTCCTCCATAAGTGTTCTAACTTTACACTCTATGATCCTTAATAATTGTTTAAGGTCGAGGTTTTTATAGTTGAGGCCCCCTTTTTCTGAGATGGTAGGGTCGTTCCACCCTTCATCTCATATCGTGTAACTCTCGATGGTGGTGCCAGGCTTTTTTCTGCCACTCATTTTCCTTGTCGGTCTCCAGCGGCGTAGTCACTTGTCCTTTTTAGGGTGTGATTAATGCGGTCGTAAAATATTTGCACTTGGAGCCAGAGATCAATTCCATGGTGAGGTACTTTTCAGAGTAAGTCCTTGAAACGAGTCCATGCTTCAGATAGAGATTCTTCATGATGTTGTTGGAACATCAGGATATCCTTGCAAAGTTTTACAGTCCTTCCTGGTGGAAAGAATTGAGCAAGAAACGAGTAGTAAGATCCTTCCATGTGGTGATGGATCCTGTTAGAAGACGTTCAAGCCAATTGCTAGCTTGATCGCGAAGGGAAAATTGAAATAAATGCAGGCGCGTTCTTTCCCTGTTTTCACCATCAAGGTCAAGTGAGTCCACAAGTTTTAGGAAATCCTTAAGGTGTTGGTTTGGATCCTCGGACCAAAGTCCGTGGAATGAGCATCCATTTTGCACCAACTGGATGTTGTCGGATCGAAGAGGTACCACGTTGTTCCCTACGGGGAGCTCGATGGTATTCCTGTAGCCTTCGTGGCTAGGTTTGGAGTAGTCTCAAGAGTGCGGATAGGATTCTCGTCTCCCATGGTGGTTGACAAGAATGGGTTACAAAACAATTAACACAAAGAAAAGATAGACTACGAGAAAGCTAATAAATTAAAGTCTTACTTGAAAGGATTCAAGCGAGTAGAACTAAGTTAAACAATGATCAAAACCTAACTATTCCCCATGCAGCGACGCTCTAAAAACTTGATGCGGTCGTCGTAGGACTTCAACAAGAAGTTTTACAACTCCTAGGCAGAGTACCTAACCGTTGTAGTAGTAGTATAGGCAAGACTCGGGGGTTGTTATCGTTCTCTAGGGGAATAGGTTAGGAAGGCTTGATCACGGTCTAATAGTTATTCTAGGGGTTGAGAGAAGATTTATTTTTTGTTATTTTTTTAATTTATAGGAAATTCAGGTAAAATCTATTGTTTGAGAGTTGGTTTGATATAACTATTAAACTAAATACTCTTACTAGTGATAACTTTTATGATAATTAAATGTATTACTTAATCATGAATTAACTTTATATATTTTTCTCCAAATTCACTATTACCTTGTCACACTTGTGATGTAATGTGTAAGTATTTCCTAAGTTATGAACGAATTACACGAATCCGTCGTCTATTTAATATTCCGTTAAGGCAAAGCACAAGTAAGGTAGTATGAAGACTATTACAAGGCCCCTAAGAGTATATTAAATGTGTGTGAAATACCTTAAGAGGGATCAACCACATAAGGGGCAAGGTAGTATGAAGACTCTTACCTTATGGTATCCTTTCTACGCACTCGCGTTTCCCTAGATGTGTCAACAGCGATACAGACAAAAGTTAATTTTCTAAGGCCTAACAGCACATTCATCAACAAGAAGCAACAGTAAAAGGATCTACAATCTGACTTTCATGCAATCATAAGCAAATACAAAAGAGGGTTTAGCCTCGCATGTTATAAAGGAAGTAAGAAGATAAATCAATCACACAACACATAGACATATTGAATGATTAATGATAAATAACCTTACTTGAATTAAAACATGGATCCAAGGTAGTACCAATAGGTTTTGAGGCCTAAATACGACCTTTGAGAATGTTACAAGGACTAAGGTTCGGACCTTCCTAAGTTATTACAAAGTATCCAAAAGTTACACACTAAAACCCTAAAATCGGTTTTGTATATATAGATATATCAATGCGACGGTGTTGCTTTATGCTCCTGACGCCGTCACCACGTAGATGGTTCTAGATCCACTTTAAGTCGGCTACGTTGTGACACCTTTGCCAATATACATACATTGTCACCAGATAGATTACAACGATGTCGCTTTATGCCTGCGACGTCGTCTTCACGCTCTGAGAACAATACTTCTTGGTAAATCTTGGTGCAAGTCCGTAATCTCGTCTGTTTCTTCTCGAAATGAGCCACAGTCAGTGTAATTTCCTCCAAATGCCAATTAAGTGCTAAAAACACAAAAAACAAATGATTAAGCACATAATCTGGGCATATTTGCATGGTTTAGGGGGTTAAATGACCCCGAGATAGTGTATAAAATGACACCTGATCAGCGTCTTATAACTCTATATATATATATATATTATATATTTATATATTATATTTTATATAGTTATATATATATATATTATCATAAATATATATATATATATATTATATATATAATATATATATATATAGTAGTTATACAAAAAAGGGAAAAAACGTGGATCAGGTGTCTTTTTATACACTATCTAGGGTCATTTACCCCTAAACCATGCAAATATGCCCAGATTATTTGTTAATCATTTGTTTTTTGTGTTTTTTAGCACTAATTGGGCATCATTTGGAGGAAATACACGTGACTTGGGATCATTTCGAAGAGAAACAGACGAAGATTACGACTTGCACCAAGATTTTCCAAGAAGTATGGTTCTCAGAGCTGTGGAAGACGACGTCGCAGGTTAAAGGCGACATCAGTTGTAATCTATCTGGTGACAATGTATGTATATTGGCAAAGGTGTCACAACGTAGCCGACTTAAAGTGGATCTAGAACCATCTTCGTCGGTGACGCGTCGGACATGATGCATCACCGTCGCGTTGATATGCCTATATATACAAAACCGTTTTTAGGGTTTTAGGTGTGTAACTTTTGGGATAACTTTGTATAAACTTAGGGAGACGAACCCTTAGTCCTTGTAGCATCTTCATAGGTCGTATTTTAGGCCTCAAAACCCTATTGTACTACCTTGGATCCATGTTTTAATTCAAGTAAGGTTATTTATCATTAATCATCAATATGCTTGTGTGGTGTGACTTGATTTATCTTATTACTTCCTTTTTAACTTGCGAGGCTAAACCCTCTTTTTTGGATTTGCTTTGATTGCATGTAAAAGTTTAGATTGTAGGATCCTTTTATTGTTGCTTCTTGTTGATGAATGTGCTGATCGTTAGGCCTTTGAAAATAACTTTTGTCGGTTATCGTGTTGACACATCCTAGGGAACGCGTTTGCGTTGAAAGGATACCATTAAGGTATAAGAGTCTTCATACTACCTTTCCCCTTTTTGGGTTGATCCTCTCTTAAGTATTTCAACAAATTTAATATACTCTTAGGGGGGGACTTGTAATAGTTTTTCATACTACCTTATTGTGCTTTACCTTAACGTATATTAAATAGACGCGGATTCGTGTTAATTGTTCATTACCTTGGAAATACTTTAACATTACAATCAAAGTGTCGACAAGGTAATAGGATTTGGAGAAAATATATGATAAGTAATTCATCGATTAAGTAAATACTTTATTTTATCATAAAGTTATCACTAGTAGATTTAGTTTAGCTATTAATAGTTTATAAACCAACCTCTCAAACTATAGTTTACCTGATTTCTTCCTATAAATATACAAAAATACAAAAATTAATCTTCTCTCAACCCCTTGATTCTATTAGACCGTAATCAAGCCTTCTAACCTATTCCTTAGAGATGAAAACAACCCCCGATCTCTGCCTATACTACTATCAACGGTTAGGTACTTTGCCTAGGAGTTGTAAAACTCTTGTTGAAGTCCTACGCGACGCATCAAGTTTTTGGCGTCGTGCATTGGGGAATAGTTTATGTTTTGTATCATTGTTTTAACTTAGTTTCTACTCACTTGTTCTTTCAAGTATGACTTTAATTTATTGCTTTCTCATGTCTATCTTTTCTTTGTGTTAATTGTTTTGTACCATTCTTTTTGTCAACCACAATGAGAGCGGAATCCTATCCGCTACTCTTGGATTTACTTAATCCAAACCTTGCCACGAAGGCTACAGGAATATCATCGAGCTCCTCGTAGGGAACAACGTGGTACCTCTTCGATCCGACACCATCCGGTTAGTGCAAAATGGATGTTCATTCCACGGACTTCGGTCCGAAGATCCAAACCAACACCTTAAGGATTTTCTAAAACTTGTGGACTCACTTGACCTTAATGGTGAAAACAGGGAAAGAACGCGCCTGCATTTATTTTCACTTTGTCCTTCGACGATCAAGCTTGCAATTGGCTTTGAACGTCCTCTCTAACCACGGTTCCATCACCTACATGGAAGGATCTTATCTACTCGTTTCCTTGCTCACTTTCTTTCCACCAGGAAGGACTGTAAAACTTTGCAAGGATATCCTGATGTTCCAACAACATCATGAAGAATCTCTATCTGAAGCATGGACTCGTTTCAAGGACTTACTCTGAAAAGTCCCTCACCATGGAATTGATCTCTGGCTCCAAGTGCAAATATTTTACGACCGCATTAATCACACCCTAAAAAGGACAGTGGACTACGCCGCTGGAGACCGACTAAGGAAAATGAGTGCAGAAAAAGCCTGGGCCACCATCGAGGAGTTAGCACGATATGAGGATGAAGGGTGGAACGACCCTACCATCTCAGAAAAAGGGGGCCTCAACTATAAAAAACATCGACTTAAACAATTATTAAGGATCCATAGTGTGTAAAGCTAGAAACTTTTGGAAGGAGGCATTCACGCTAATGGGAGAGTGTGAAAATCATTTTTGGGAAATCAAGCGAACATGATGCCGTCAACTACCTCGGAACATCACGTTGGAGGATTCGAGGATCTTATGATGAATTTAATTCAAGATCAAGAAGAAAAGGTTAAGCAAATCGATGAGTATATGGGTGTTATTGGAAAGTGATTTTCATGGCAACTCTCTTTTGGAGGTTGTAGGAAAAATTAAAGGAAGAAATAGGGAGGAAGGAAAATAGAACCAAAAAAGATTAAGAAGATCACAAGGTACCAACATAAGGTTCTTGAGCTCTTAATAGTTATAAATCTCAGAAAGGTTCTCACAGAAAAGGCTCTTTCCATTACACCTAAATTCGTCTCAACCAAAGTCAAATTGTGTCAAACACGTCCAGACAATCTTCACCAGTCCACCTTTTGTAAGGGAAAGTATCTTTGGATTTGAGCCTGGTACAAAACAATAACCGGAACGGAAAGTCCCAACATGATGCTGAAAAAGTTAGCTCAAAAGTACTCTCAAGTCCTCCCATCATTTGAGGAAAACACACCGCCCGTGACTCACCCGGAAGAAGTAGAAGAGACTTTAGGAACCCCGATAGAGGTAGAACCTTTTAATGATACACTTTAGAAGGATTTAGGTTGGAATATTGTTAATCGTGACATTCCTCTTAGTTCTGGGAAGTTACCTATTTTTGCATGAACCGAAGCGATAAACCATAACCCTTACCTAATTGTCCATCCTTATATGCAAGTCTAGGAAACGAAAGAGGCCCCGAACCACCCATCAAACCACATAGTCCGGATAGTTTTAGGATGAAGGTAGTAGACAATTTGACCATCCATATACCACCTTCACCTCACGTGGCGTCTTTCTACCCTAAGGATGTGTTATTGCTTAATATCACATGGGTAGAAGACCCTGATAAACTTATAGATTTAAACCGGGTTAATTAGGACATGTGGATCTTTAAGTGTTGATTTTTTGAATTCGAGAGATTGAAAAATGATGGCAATTAGAACCCAAAAGAAGTTTCTTTTCTTAAAGAAGGACTTTCCTTACAATTTATATTTGGCCAAAATAGAATTAGAAAATGGTAGGATGAAAGAAAACACACAATTAGAGCATAAAATTCAACAAATACTGTTTTAACATATGGGCTGCTCTCTTACCACAATTGGTGTGTACAAGTTTACTTAACACCCATACTTGAACTCAAGTGTAGGCGGATCCCTCCTCGTTTAATCTGTTTAAAATAAGGGTAGGATAGAGTCAGGTCGTGACTCGAAACAAAAACAAGCGTTTCTTGGGAGGACCCCAATGTTTATTTTTATCGATATTAGGAGTGTCGGGTTTTTAATTTTTATTGTTTGTTTTATTATGTTTGAATGAATTTTGTAATCATGCTTTGTTTGTTTATAACTTCGTCTTATTTGCAATCAAAGGTATTTTGCAACAAAATAAGTGTAGGGGAAATATCTGGTTTTTAAGAACCAAATTCAAACATTTAAGATAAATTATTTAGATTATTCCGCGTCAGTTTAAAGTTATATGATTGTTATGATTAATTTCCTTGGTTTTTATGCAATACTTTTTTCAGATTTGACTTATAAAAATTGTGTTTTGTTCAATGCTGTGTCTGTTTTTTTTCGCTCTCCACTTTGGGTGCTGGTAATTTATATTAGAAACGAAAAAAAAAGGAAATTTTCACAAATGCTGGAGACGGCGTCAGGATTTATCCTGTGGCGTCGGCGTCTTCAGCTAATGTAAAAAAATATTGAAAATTTCCAAGTATTTGAAATTAAAATGTGCTATATTAAAATTTGTAATTCTTTTGTAAACCTGCATAAACCTATAATTATATCATTACTCTCATCTTATGCTTCTTTCGTAGAGTCGAAACCCTAAATTCATGTTGTATATTTATCTATCCCGCCGATTTTATGCTTGGTGTAGTTTTCTTTGTCTATGATTTACAGGTTATATTTGATGAGAAGAAAAAGCTTGGAAGTTCTTAGGAAGTTTCATTGGATAATTCTTGGAGGACGATTTAACCAGTTATCACATGTTTCTTCTCCATTATTGAGCAAACCAGGGGAGTACTAGTTTCTTTACTTGTTTTCTTTTCCTTTTATTCGTTTTTACGGGTACTTCTATAGAACATTGGGGACAATGTTCAACTTAAGTGTAGGGGGGAAATAAGCCTTAGAAACTATTTCTTCATTTACCATTTGCTTTGTCCTTGAAATGATGGGTAATATATCAAAACATAGCATAAAACGGTAATTTTGACCCAAATTTAAAATTTGTATGACACTACCGACGAATACGAGTCTATAGGTCTCATGGATTAGGGATATGTGTTGTCTAGCAGAAAAAACCCTCTGAAATTCCACCCTTTAAAAATGTTGTGGTTCACCTTTAGATCTATAGGAATTCGGTGTATCTATTATGTGATACCCAAGATAGTTTATACCTTAGCTTTTTCGAAGTTAAGGATGGCGTGAGATCATGTTGTGTCTATTTCCATTCGTTACGGATGTGTATATGTGGTTTTTGTCACCTTATCTAGAGCATTGTAGCGGTATGTAAATTATATGAGTGTACCTGTAGTATATTAATTCTTAGAACTTGTTTTTTGTTGATGCATTCTGATGACGCATAGCCAGAATTGGATTTTTGATAAGAGGCTATAGATATAACCCATGTTTTTTAAACCTTGTAATTGTTATTGATTGGGCAATCGCATCATTAACGTATCCCATTACCCTTGCCACTGCACTCTTTTTTAGTGCTGGTACCCTTAGTACAACCATCCGTCAGGCCTATCCTTTTTCATGGTTCTCGTAATTTTCTGGTTAAGCCAGACTATTAATGAAGAGCATTGTCACCCTTAAACCAATGTTACACCCAAATCACCTTAGCCTACCTTGTATGTACTCACATTTAGTACATTGTTATGTTTTAACCCAGTTCAATTATTATGAGTACTCGGTTGCTAAGTCCCTATCCTTGTAAATACTGTTTTGGAACGATTGGGATTCATGATAGTATTTATTTCGCGGAAGAATGGGGAAGAAAAGTTAAATCAATACCCTCATATGTTTGTTAGATGATCTTCATGTTATTTTGATCCACCTCAAATTGGGTCATTAGTTAGATTGTAAATAATCGAGTATGTAAAAGTTCAAGTGTAGGGGTGTGTCTATAAAACCTATGATGTATTATATGCTTTAGCAAGGGCAGGGCAAAAAGTGTTACGAAAAAATGTATATAATAAAAATGAGTGAAAAAATGTTGCGGGCTGCCATTTGCTTATGTTTATATTAGAGTCAAGAAAAGAAAAAGAAAGAGATTGATGTAGAGTTGTGTAGAGTTTGTATATCTTCGTCGAGTGTTGGCTTAGCAACCAAACCACGTATATTCGTATAAATAATTAGCTAACCATTTCACTCCAAATTCACCCAAAGCCACCCAAATGTATCCCATTCGTTTCTGTTTCCATTATATGTTATCTTACACCTACACCCCACAACCCTTTAAAAAGACCTCTTGGATAGTGGTATGGATTAATGCTTGCGCTGCGGTGAAGGTCTTGTTCATTTACCTAAGCCTATGGTAATTTATATGCTATGGACAGGTAAGGAGTGTTGATTTTCCGTTTCCATTATGTTATAATTTATTATACACCCGAGTGAAAGAGAGAATCCCAAACACTTATGTGAGGTGCTAGTGTATGCTTTTCGTGCTTTTAATTACGAGGTCTAGAAGGTTGTGTTGTAAAATACTTTTAAAGAGTAGGTTAATGTCCCTTATTTTGCTATTTGTCTAAGGTAGAAAAACTCATGTATTGAGGACAAACATATCCCACAGTTGTAGGGGTATTTGATGAGGTGTCATTTTATACACTATTTCGGGGTCATTTAACCCAAATCATGCAAATATGCCCAGATTACGTGCTTAATCGTTTCTTTTTGTGTTTTTAGCAATTGGATGGCATTTGGAGGGAATACATGTGACTTAGGCTCATTTGGAGAAGAAACGGACGAGATTATGGACTTGCCACCAAGATTCACCAAGAAGTATTGTTCTCAGAGCGTGGAGACGGCGTCGCAGGCATAAAGCGACGCCGTCGTGATCTATCTGGTGACGGTGTCTGGATATTGGCGACGACGTCAAAAACGTCAGCCAACTTAAGTTGATCTAGAACCATTATTGGCGGACGGTCTTGTTCAGGCAGCATTAATGCGACGCCGTCGCGTCAATATGTCTATATATACAAAACTGTTTTTAGGGTTTTAGTGTGTAACTTTTGGGATAACTTTGTATAACTTAGGGAGACGAACCCTAGTCCTTGTAGCAGCTTCATAGGTCATATTTAGGGCCTCAAAAACCATATTGTATCTACTTGGATCCATGTTTAATTCAAGTAAGGTTATTTATCATTAATCATTCAATATGTCTTGTGTCGTTGTGATTGATTTATACTTCTTCACTTCTTTAAAAACATGGAGCTAAACCTCCTTTGTATTTGCTTATGATTGCATGAAAGTCAGATTGTAGATCCTTTTACTATTGCTTCTTGTTGATGAATGTGCGCGTTAGGCCTTAGAAAACCAGCTTTTGTCTGTATCGTTGTTGACACATCTAGGGAAACGCGAGTGCGTAGAAAGGATACCATAGGGTAACAGTCTTCATACTACCTTGCCCCTTATGTGGTTGGTCCGACCTTAAGGTATTTCACATCGCAATTTAATATACTTTTGGGGCCTTTTTAAAGTTCTTCATATCCTACCTTACTTGTGCTTTTGGCCTTATCAGGTATATTAAATAGATGACGGATTGTGTAAATCGTTCATGACCTTGGAAATACTTACACATTTACATCACAGTGTGACATGCAACATAGATTAGGGAGAAACAATCTGATAAGTAATGCATGATTAAGAAAATACATTTAATTATCATAAAAGTTATCACCAGTAGATTAGTTTATTAATTAGTTTAGTTAATAGTTTATCAAACCAACCTCTCAAACCATAGATTTACCTGCTTTCCTATAAAATATAAATACAAAAATAATCTTCTCTCAACCCCTAGAATTCTGTTAGACCGTGATCAAGCCTTCCCAACCTATTCCCCTAGAGAACAATAACAACCCCCGAGTCTTGCCTATACTACTACTACTACAACGGTTAGGTACTATGCCTATGGAGTTGTTTAAAACCTTCTTGTTGGAAGTCCTAGGACGACCGCATCAGTCGCAAAGCTTTATCTCGATCCGGAAAAACTGCTTTTCACATTATGTCTTTAATAAGTTTCATCTAATTTGATCTTAAACATCGATGTATTAACGTTGGCCTGTCATTGACATGCTGTCCAGGAATATGATCTTCCACATGCCACGCAATCTCGATCTAACGGGGGTTACATGTCATTGTTACAAACAAATCAGGAGCTCCAGCCCAACGACAAATTACCATTGCATCATGATACTGTTGTATCATATAGCGAGGACCGCCTGTAAAAGTTGAAGGTAAAACAACTCGCCACCCTATGTGCTCCATATTTGTTTCACCATTTGTTATCCGATCATGCAATCCATTATACAGTTCTGAACGTATAGTAGACTGGTTTCTTTTATACCATTCTAAATCATGATCAAGAATAGCTGTATATGCATCAACTATATATGTATGAAACAAACGTCCAGCCTTGTGTAATATTGGATTTTCAATATCACGTTGATGCGACCGAAAAAAGCATAATATTCTCGCAAAGTAAACGTTTTTTCTCGAAACTCTTCAATGATGGGAAGGAACATTAAGTGGTTTTAAATTCAAGTGAAATCCATTTTCGCCATATGGAAAAAGCAATGGATATTGCAAAGCCATAAAATTTGGATGTAACTCAAAAACAGTTAAAAGATTGTACTGTCGTTGATCTCGCCTTCTAGAACCAAGCAATCAGATAGACACAGGTTGCCGAGTATGTATCGAAAAAACATTCCTTTGCCATTCTTAAAGCTTGTCTAATACATTATAGACTCAAGCATTGATGTTCATAACTGCTGAACCATGAATTGAGAGTTTTATCTTCAGAATTTATTAGACAATGATGGTTTAATGCATAAAAAACAATTCTCAGTTTAATTAGCAGTATGTATATATACAGTTGATCAAATCGAGGTCGACTCTATCAACTTGGAGTAGGCAACTCAGTTCTAATACAATTGATGATTGGGCCGTTAAGACGTAACGTGTACGGCCCGTGACCATCCATTTAATGTCTTGGTTAATATCGACCACCTCAGTTTATGTAAATGCAAACTTAGCATTGATAAGCTTTATATGTTTCTTGAGAATTTTTCTCTCGAACGTTGTTGGCCAATTATCAATTGACAAGCAAGTTTCATTAAGATTAGGCAGGTGGTTCACAATATAATCATAGCTTTTACTTCCATCTCCACAAAACATACTGCAAATTTGGGATTATGTAGATTATACCACTGGACGATGAGTTCCTTCGTACCACAAAACAGTTCAGAGACAATGTTGACATCTTGGTCTTCATACCCATATCCCCAATATTAAAAAACGAAGTGGAAACCATATATGGAGATATATATTTTTATTTCAAACCACAACGCGTATTGTTCGAAATAAAATCATATATACATACACAACAGTTAGTAGTGCTTACAATCAACAGATTAGTCGTTATACTTTTTCATTCACATCAGAGATGTTAGAATTTGGAAGCCGACTGGTTAACATAGCCCTTATTGATGACCGTCTCGATCGTGTTCTATTCGGTTGAGTTATCGAGGACACATTTGACAAATTCACATGAGTTTCATTATCAAGTGCATCTGATCGCGAAGAAGAAAGTGAAACACTTGATTGAGGTTTCATAGACAGTACACAATCTGAGGATTACAAAAATAATAACATAAATATGAAATAAACCAAATATTTTAAAAAATAAAGAACAGTAGCAAAAAAATGAAAGACAAACCCGAAGAAACATGTATGGAATCGAGATGTGTAAAAGAATATGTTAGACATCCTATGCCTGAATGATTTGAAGAAATAACATTTGAAGAATGAATAGGAGTTCCATTCTGATGAACAATTGTTTGAGATGAAATATGTGTTCGTGGTATTTGAGATAATGGAGTTGATACATTTTCTAAGTAAAAAAAGAATAAACATATACAATCAAAAATAAAATATAAATATGAAAAAATTAAATATTAAAAATTAATATAAATCATTTATACAAACCCGAAATAAGATTTGAAGAACCATAAATGACCGAATGATTTGTAAGACATTCAATATTTCCATTTGATTGTGTCCCAACAGGATTCAAATTCTGACGAACAGATCGAGATAGAAGGAGACTCGTCAAATTAACAGCATTCGTGGCTCTCCTCATAGCTATCCCACTAATAAAATATGTGTTTCTACTAATAACTCCCCCAAGTAGCTTCACACCCAAAGACGGCATTTGAATATCGATAAGAAATAAACCCTCACGACGTTTCACACCATTACACGAGGGCCAAAATATCTCTATTTTCTTGATATTAAATTCAAGACCCAAACTTGGACCACTCACCCCTATAATGTCTAACGCCTTGGCCACCTCTTTTGAATCTCCAATAACGGTCCCATCATCAAGATACCAAGCAAAAAGAAGAAGCTTTGTTGGTTAATGTGTGATGTACTATTCATGCAACAAACTCTTTTTCCTCAATCTTAAAATTTGTTATGGATCTCTTCTATAAATGCAGAACATGAAAATCATGTTAACTCGAGAAAATACAATCACATAAAATGTAATATTTTAAGTGGATGTATACTAAACATATTGTCTATTAACTCTAAAAGATTTTCATGTTATCATGCCTGGTAAGATGAGTAATTTATTTTCAACATATCACGTACAATAATCAGAAGATTGTCCGTCTTACTTGTAGGTGCATGGCCTTTTCTTGATGTCATGTGAGTACTTCCTAAAAGATCACTCAGCATATTACTATTGTTACTTATGTTGTTACAAGTAAGAATAATTCAAGGACCAATTATGAACATTTTCAAAGTTGAAGGACTGGAAGTGTAACTTTTAAAAGGGGGAATTGCATGTATATCTCTCTAAAAGCTCAAAATTGCATATATATCCAACTCAAACTTATAATTGCATATATATCCTTCTAAAAGCTCAATAATTACATATATATCCAACTTAAACTTATAATTACATATATATCCTTTCTAAACCTTAAATATGTTACATATATACAAATAACTATTTAATATAAATTTACAACTCTAAAATACATGATAATTATAATTATAAAAAAAATTAAAATTTATTTTTCTTTTTCTTTAGTTACAAACTTATTAGTAGTAATATACTCTTTCATTGTAAAAATATTTTATTTTCTATACATATAAACAATCATGATATATATATTGATGAGTTTATTTTATGCATTCACATTATATTTGATATATGATTATTTTTTTATGATGTTAAATATCGTCTTGATATAGTATTTTGTCAACCTGTTCATTTGATATATAAGACATATTAAAGGTTTATAAATGATATATATGAAATTATGAAGGTTAAGAGTGGATGTATATGCAATTACAAAAGTTTATTAAGGATATATATGCAATTCTCTCCTTTTCAAAAGTTTTGTTAGAGTTTGCTGCCCAAAATCGGCTACCCTTTGTCTAGCCTATAAAATACATTTCTCACTCATTTCTTCATTTTCCTATCTTGATTTGTAATTAATTTTCTCTCTAGAAACTTCTTGTAGTCGTTCGATTAAACTCATATCACATCTATCTAATAACAAAGTATTTTTGAATCATGATTCTTGTTTATCGATTCCGAATTGTGTTTGTGGCCATTATTGAGTGTTTTCAAATCTTAATTGACCTCTAAACGCTTGTTACATGTGTTTGCTTAGCTGCAGAGTACTCTGTGAACTCAATATATCTTCACGCCACAACCAATGTGTGTTTTCTAGCGCGACACATTTCGTGCTACTTTCACATAACACTATTGATAGGAAAACAAAAGAAAATAATCAAATCTACTACAAGAGGAAAATGATTGTGTGATATTGGTAAAAATTTAATGATAATCCGAGACAAAATTGAAGTCATGCATATAGATATTCTTGAGAGATCAGAACGAATGTGCTTATAGTACGACTAATTGATCATAAAGTAGCACACGAAACAACTATTCGTGACATCATTATCTTACTCGTCTACTAATTCGGAAAAGAATATATACAAAAATGATACACCCGGATCTTGTGACTTTTAGCGACAAGGAACAAGAACCCTAATCAATCTTTATCCCTAACGTTTTATAATTCACTTCCTAAACATCGATTATGTTCCTGTGTATGATAAAGCCTTGTCTTTGATCTTAGCTAGGTCATATGGACTTTATTTAAGTAATTCGAAACACTTAGGTTATGATTAGGGTTTCGACTTCTCTTAATCTTATAACTTTTATTTATGGATCGACCGCTTTGATAAGGTTCTTACTGTTCTAAATCCTCTTTATGGTTTTGTGTTGATAGAAATAATGCCTAAAAACGTTATTAATATTTTTTGATCTCTCCACGTTTTGATAATCATAAAATGTAAAAACGATTAATGAAAAATTATTCGTAAACAAGTAATTAGTAGTAAATTTTCATTTCAAAAATTTAATCACTTAAAGGTATGAATAAACATATGCTTAATGCATTTTATGATCAAAGGAATTTTTATTCAACCTCACATTTTTTATAAAAATGTCACAAATATTTTTATAACTTTTACAAAACATTTTTGGATTTAAAAGAAATGTTTTATTTTAAATAAATATTTTGAATTCAAAGTTTATACCTAAAAACGGCTAGAAATATTTCAGAAAACACCTCCCACAGAAAAGACAAAAAAGGGAGCGTCTGGGCTGGGCGACCCCCTTAATTATACAGGGCGGCCCCCTTAATTATTAAAGGGACCGGCCTCTATTTAAGGGGACCGCCCAGACAAAAATCCAGCTCAGCTGGCCTATAAATATTAGACTATTCCCCACTGTTTTTCTCACCTTTTGCACACACTTTCTTTCTGTTCTAAATCAGTTTATACACTCCTTTATTTCCTTTGATCATTTAATCATAAAGCTTTGTTTCCAAGTGATCCAAGCTTAATTCCTTAAGTGCAAGATAAGAATACTTATTATCATCAAATCAAGAAGTGTTATAGTATAGTTGGTATGGTTGTGTAGTTGTGTTATATCTTATAAATCATTGTGAATATTGTGAAGGTGTGTTTCGTAGTTATGTACAATAAGTAGATTGTTGTGATCATTGTAAGTATAGTTAGATCGGGGTGATCTTAGTAAGTAGTGATAGATTGGTGTGATCGTAGTAGTGTATTGGAGAAGTGAAGTTGTGAAGCAAAGTGAAGTTGTGAACTAGAGAGAATTTGTGAAGTGAAGCCAAATTGTGAATTGTCGTGAAGTGGTGTGTTTAGTTGTGATAGATTGGTTCTAGTTAAGATTAGAACTCGACATTTCGCTTAGTGTCAAAAATTGATGTAAGCTAAGTTGTGAACGGTTTTCTCCGCCTAAAGGGAGTTTGTTGACATAGTGAAGATAACTCTCGAGTTTGGTGCTCGGGGAGTGGAGTAGGTCGAAGAGGTGCTTCGTTACCGAACCACTATAAATCCTTGTGTTGTGGTTTGATCTTTCTAACTCTTATCTATTGTCTTTCATATTTAATTGTCATTTACTTACATATTTGTATTGTTCATATTTGTGCACATATTGAGATCACACAATCTCGAATCTAAATTTTTATAAACAAAACATTAATTTAAATAACGGTAAACTATTCAACCCCTTCTAGTTTTCCACAAAATCTTCTTCTCCCACCGATAATTCTACACAACAAGACACACCACCTTCAGCGACTGCTTAACAGAATTGATCACTCCAACTACAAAAAATATAAAATTTCCAAAAGCAAATACAAAATCAAAAAAATAAAAAATTTCCAAAAAGAATCTTCTCGACATGTCTCTTGAAATCGATAACATTTACGTACCTAGAAATGTTGATTAACATTGACATGGGCGTGTAAATGAAGTTCGAGCAAGAGTTCAAATGCTTTCAAAACATGTCATTTCAAAATTTTCTTAATGACTTGTAATTGCTCTCAGATTGCAACTCGGACCCGAACAACAAATGAGAGTGTACGCTTCAATGCACTTATCCTTAGCGTTAACATGATGTTTTTCAAAAAGCTGAACACAATTTTTCAAGATTTTCTCACCGATGATGTCAGGTAAATCATGTCCATAGCGTATATATAGCTCGGGCAATAGAATAATCCTTGAAATCAAACATGTAAAGTGATCATGTCCAAAGACAAAAAAATGGGGAAACATAGCAGTTCTGGGGATGAATCATAAAAGAAAGAATGTCCTTACGAAAGGAGGAATATCCGTACTTTAATCCAGCAAAGAAAAATGAAAGAGAAGGATGAAAGAGATTGGAAACTACTCCTGCTTCACGTGGATCTACATGTTAAAGGACTTGTAAAAGCAACTTGTTCAGATTAAGGCATCATTTCATTTTTAGTACTTTCTATTATTAGTAACTTTCTATAATTACATGATTTTCTTGATTAGTACGTTTCCATATTAACATATATCCATGATTAGTATGTTTCATGATTTATTGTTTCTTGTTATATTGGGTACTTTTCCAAAAATAGCAGCTTCTACTATAGTAAGTTTACCAAAATAGACTTTCCTTAATTAACTTTCCATAAATGATAACTTTCCTGATTTAATAAGTTTCCATAATTAAACTTTCCAAAAATAGACTTTCTAAAAATAGACCTTCCAAAAATAGCAGGTTTCTATATATAGTAAGTTTCCATAAATAGCATGTTTCTATAAATAGCAGGTTTCTAATAAATAGTAAAGGTTTACATAAAATAATATTCAAAATACATTTTTCTACCCCCCAACTTATTTTATAAGAAATATATAAATATAATAACAGTCTAAAACAGACCCATAGTTTTAGAAATGACAAAAAAAGTCCTTATACTTTTAAATAGCAAATCGGTAACAAATAAATCACTAAAAACCCTATTGAATTTCCCCAATCACATACACATTTATATATCATTAAATTAGCATTTTGGACTCTGTGAAAAATATAAAAACCCTAACCCTAATCGTTTCTTTCCTTTTTCTTATTTTCGAAATTGGAAACTATGATAAATCTCCAATAATTATTCGAATCACTTCAAATTTTTCCAACAATTTTTCTGAGTTATATGTGATATTAAAAACCTTAGAAAAATATAAAATCAATTTTACAAATAGTTTTTTACGATTTCAATACTAGCTAGAAATTAGTTTCAATATGATTTGATTTATAAAATCAAATAAAATGAATGAACATTTTTTATTATAACATAGATCGAATTTATATGATGAAAAGTGAGTTGGAAAAATACTTGGATGATCCGTAGGATTTTAGAATTTATGAACCCGTAGAGCTGTTCAACCCAAAACCCAATTAACCAAAATCGAACCAAGCACACCCCCAAGCTTCCCACTATATTTTCCCCACTCCCTTAACCTTCAATAGTCTTATAAAAATCGTTTCAAGCCCTGGAGAATTCTTTTATGCCGCCACTTAAATTATTTAGGGTTTCGGTTTTTTGGTTATAAGAAATTTACAAATGAAAAATGTATATAAAAGATATACTAAAGAATAATGCCGAGATTTTGGGTTTTTCAAAGGGATAAAATCAGATTTATTTTTGCCCTAAATTAATTTATAATTATCCTATTTTATTTTATATTTAATTTGTATAACATAGATTATTAACTTTTAATAATTCGGCAAAATACATATTAATATTAAGTATATTCTATTATTCCTTGCATAATATAGAGATATTTTTAATCTTACATAAATTGTCATAATTATTTCAAATTGCTAAATATGTAATTTCATAATTTCTATAAATTAAAACTGAAATTTGTTTAAACTTTTATAGATTTTCTTGCATTAGGGGTATTTTGGTAATTTTAAACTTATTGAAATTTTTAGGTTTTACAAGTTAGATCATGATGATCATGGTGTGTATAGTTGTTAGATTGTAGTGATCATAGGAAGTATAGTTAGATCGGGGCGATCTTAATAAGTAGTGTTAGATTGGTGTGATCGTAGTAGTGTCTAAGTGAAGTTGTAAAGTGAAGTGAAGTCGTGAAGTGAAGTTGTGTGGTGAAGAGAAGTTGTGAATTGTTTTGAAGTAGTGTGGTTAGTTGGGAAGTAATTGGTTTCAAGCAGGATTATAACTCGACATTTGGCTTAGTGTCGGAAATCGGTGTAAGCTTAGTTGTGTTCGGTTTTCTCCGCCTAGAGGGAGCTTGTTGACTAGTGAAGTAACTCTCGATTTGGGTACTCGGGGAGTGGAGTAGGGCTAAGAGGTGCTTCGTGACCGAACCACTATAAATCATCGCGTCCGGTTTGCACTTTCTTTTACTTCTCGCTTTACATCTTTATTTACCTTATCGTCTTACATTTATATTTGCATTAGATCTATTTGTGTGTTGATTGTTGTTTTATATGTTTGGATGATGGTTGTGTCATAGATAGAAATTAACATTGTGATTGTGCTTATATTGCTATGACATGTTCTAGTGGATATAAATGTATTATTCACACTTATCATATTGCATCTAACTTGATGGATAATTTGATAAAAAATATTTTAAGTTTTTAAATAGAAATGTGTTCACCCCCCCTTCCCCCTCCCCCCCGCAACGATTTCCACAATTGGTATTTTACGATTTCACAATTGGTTCGGAGCCACGTCACTCTAATTTTCAAAACATATGGTTTTAAAAATTAAGTACGATCCATGTATCAAATTACCCATGAAGGGGGATTAAATATGAAAAGTGTTTTGTTTCTTAACTTGTATTAGTTTTGTTGTTAAATACACTAATTATACTAGCTCGAGGTAAAAAATGATACTTAAATAAGTGTTATATGTTCGGTATCAAGTTCAGAAAGTTACACCTTTTTGCAAAGTCAGTAAACAATTTTGTACAAAAAAATGGCAAATCTGAGTGTTAGAGGGCTGGCCCGCTTATATTTAAGGGGACCACCTGTCTGATTCGGCAGTTTTTCAAAAACTTTAAAAATTCATATAAAATCAACTGTAAGTCCGTAGAAGTCGTGTCACCCGCCATTTTGAAGATAATTGAGTCTACTTTCATATAAAAATACTTCCAATTATTTATTTCAAACTTAAGTTAGTTAGAAAGGCAAAATAATACTTATTGTCCAAAACGTTGAGTCTCGTTTTAACGTAATACTTGTATTTTATCTTTTCCTTTCGAGTCGAACATTTCTAGTCGGTATATCTTTGAAAAATGATGTAATTGACCTTTCAAAAATATTAAAATTGCTTGATTTTTTAAATGGGGAGGAAACTAATTTGTTTTCAAATAAAATCGAGCTATGTATACATTGTTGTATCTAATACACAAAACGACGACAAGTTTTTTATGTGTAATGCTATATGATTATGTGCATTTCTTTATGTCTTAAGTTTGTTAGTAGAATTTATTAAATGATTGTTGCTATTTTTAATTAAGCTAATTGAATGTCTAAGCACATGTGCCATATATACTATTTATTTGTAGCTAGTTTTTCGGATTATGCATAACTAGAACTTATGCTAGATTTCTTGCATTAAGATTGCGAAATTGTTATTGCACTACATATAGGCATAGATCATTTAATTTACAAATGTTACATAAACATCTTGTAAATCTTTTCGAGTATGGGAATATACTTAGGAATAAGAGTTCAATAACTTGTCAAGTATATTATTAAATGTGTTAAAACTAGTCACTTAAACATTTCTAACGATTTAATATATTTTCAACAACACGTTTAAATATTTTCAACAACTTGCTTTGTTTGACCTTAGGTTGGTTAAACAAAAGAAAAGATTGTATTAATGCATTAGTAACTAAGAAAAAGAAAATGCTTGTGCTTGCATGGTTTCGTTAAACATTGTAACACCCCTAAATTGGGTCGCAGCGGAATATGAGTATCCGAGAGCGTTACATTATAGATCAATAGCACAAGATATGAGAACGACCTCTAAAAGAGTCGTTTAAAATACGATACATTGGATTTATTAAAATTGTTTAATACAAAGTACAACGGCTTAAATTGTTCAATACTTGATAACAAAGATTTTAGATCATAACAATATCCTAACATGTAATGACTTCAAATCTCTAATGCGTGACTTCCAAAAGACTATCCCAATGTATCCTTAACACCTCGTGCCTCATTGACCTGAGAAAAACATGCTTAAAAACGTCAACATAAAGTTGGTGAATTCATAGGTTTATGTAAAATGTAATGTAGGACCGCAAGATTTTCCCCGTGATAATGCAACAGATGCAAACATCACAAAATGTAATTACATTTCCCTAAGCTCATGACACTGAAGCTCGACATGTATGAATTGCAATATAAATTGCCAACATTGCCCGTGATGATGTTCTAACCCGCAACATCCGAATCCGACATGGTATACATCTGTTGGTTCACTCCGTGACACTAGTGAGAGCTACTCACCCGGATGGGGATGTCAACCCCCAATAGATCTATTTATAACATTCGCGCTCACACAAAGTAATTGACAGTTCATGATAATGGGCTCAAAGGGTTATCGCTACTTAGGCAACACTATCCGTGATAAAATAAACACTTACATCAATTTGTCAATTAAAGCATTTTTTCTCACCCCTAAAGTTGTAATCATTGATATATAAAAACAAGGCTATGAACCTGCACATTGTAAAAAGTATGAATTGAAATGAATCAAGTGAATGAATCGACAAGCGAAATCTGAGTGCAACCTAATTAAACATAGTCTTAAATACCAAGTCCATGATTGAACTACTACCAACATATAATCTATATATTACATCACCACCAAAAAGTGTTTGTATAATTTATAAAATTAAACAATTTGATTTGCATTTGTAAAATAAATGTTCATGAATCCGTATTGTGAAAATGTTAAAATTGTCCAACAATTATTCGTTTATGAAAAGTAATTGTTTAATAACATTAAATAATTAGTTTAATTGATTTCACAAAAATAGTGCACAAGTATAAAAATAGTGCATACGGTTTTATAAACCTTATATCTTTTTCGTTTCAATTTCGTTTTGCATATTCTTTAAATTCGTGGTTTCGTATTTGAATGATATATTAAAATATCATATTTGTAAATATTAAGTTACTGATGAACAGTAACATTTAATCCATTTAATAAATTATATAAAACTACTTTTATATAATTAATTGTTGTAATATTAAAAATATCATAATTTATTCGTTTTACCTTCGTTTAATACGTTTTTTATATATATGGTTTTGTATTTGAAAAATCTAATCAACCATTACCTTTATTATGTGTATTTTTACTGTTGTGAACAGTAACAGTGTGTATATACTTATAAAAATACTTTTTATAAATATTAATTATTGAAATCGTATAAAAATCATATCTCATTCGTTTTTATTCGGTTTTTATTGATTCTTTCGCCCACGTCTTCGTAATTAAAAGCTCTATCTAACAAAAATAATTCTCATCAGCTCACTATCGTGAACAGTAGCAGGTTTTTATAAAACTACTTTTATAAAGTTACTTTTGTTTATTTTATTACATAAACATGAAAAAGTCATAACAAATTCATTACCCATCGGTTTTTCAAGTTTCTTACCTTTTTATAATCCTTATAACCAGCTTACTTTACAGAAAATATCAAGCCTACAACATAATAAAGAACAAAGATTCAAGAAATCAACAACAAAGCAATCTCAACAAGTCCAAAGAAGTAAGATTCAAGATCTCACCTTAGGAATTTATAGACCACACATTAGGGGAGACTGTTAGCCTCAAAATATGTTTTTAAACATAGAAGCTCAGAATCTACAGGAAGCCTCACTTTGGGGGAGATTTTTAACCTTAAAATATTGAGTCGAACAAGGAAGCTCGGCTACTAATCATGGAAGCTCGGTCTTTATTAGATATATGTTGTAATAGGCTAAGTTATGGGTATCGGGCTCGTTTAGTAATCTAATATTGTATGTGTATTGGGCTAAAGCCCAAGTCAATCCCAAGCCCATCCCACCTACAAAGCCCACACGTCTCACTTAAGTGATGTGGGTATATAAACCCTTTTCCACCATGGAAAAGCTTGTTGGTCTCATTTGTATTTTCTCACACAAGTTTAATCAACCATCTTGTTTCTCTCTCTAAAATTCTCTCCTACCTCTCTCTACATTTCTTCCTATCTTCTTATCTTTATTTTTTGATTAATACCATGGTGAGAAAGTGATTTCGGGTTCTAATAGTTTGTGTCGTGATTTGATGTGAACATTGTGTTTTGGTTTGTATTGTTGTGACACAAATTGAAAAAAATATGCATTGTTAGTATAGAATTAATATGAGCACTCTTCATATTGTATCACGCTTAATCGTAATTTGATACGAAACATATTTAAGTTTTTAAAATGAAAATGTATTCACCCCCATTTACGATTTCCACAATTGGTATCAAGAGCCACGTCGCTTTAATTTTCAAAACAAATGGTTTTAAAAATCGAGTACGATCCATTTATCAAATTACCCATTAAGGGTGATTAAATATGAAAAGTGTTTTGTTGCTTAACTTGTATTAGTATTGTTGTTAAATACACTAATTATACTAGCTCGAGGTAAAAATGATGCTTAAAATAAGTGTTATATGTTCGGTATCAAACAATTTTGTACAAAAATGGCAATTCTGAGTGTCAGATGGCCGCCCCCCTTAAAGTGTATGGTCGGCCCCCTTAATTCATGGTTGGCCACCTTATATTTAAAGAGACCACCTATATGATTCGGTAGTTTTTCGGAAACTTTAAAAATTCATATAAAATCAACCGTAAGTCCGTAGAATTCGTGCCACCGGCCATTTCGAAGATAATTGAGTGTATTTTCATATAAAAATACTTCCAAGTATTTATTTCAAACTTAAGTTAGTCATAAAGGCAAAATACTATTTATTGTCCAAAACGTTGACTCTCGTTTTAACGTAATACTTGTATTTTATCTTTTCCTTTCGAGTCGGTATATCTTTGAAAAATGGTGTAATTAACCTTTCAAAAATATTAAAATTGATTAATTTTTGAAATGAGGAGGAAACTAATTTGTTTTCAAATAAAACCGAGCTATGAATACATTGTTGTATCTAATACACAAAACGACGACAAGCATTTTATGTGTTATGCTATATGATTATGTGCATTTCTTTATGTCTTGAATTTGTTAGTAGAAATTATTAAATAATCGTTTCTATTTGTAATTAGGCTAATTAAATGTCTAAGCACATGTGCCATGTACACTATTTGTTTGTAGCTTGTTTTTCGGATTATGCATAACTAGAACTTATACTAGATTTCTTGTATTAAGATTGCTAAATTGTTCTTGCATTACATATAGGCATAGATCATTTAATTTACAAATGTTACATAAGCATCTTGTAAATCTTTTAGAGTGTGGGAATATACTTAGGAATAAGAGTTCAATAACTTGTCAAGTATATTATTAAATGTGTTAAAACTAGTCACCTAAATATTTCTAACGATTTAATCTATTTTCAACAACACGTTTATAAATTTTCAACAACTTGATTTGTTTGACCTTGGGTTGGTCAAACAAAAGAAAAGATGGCATTAATACACTAGTAATTAAGAAAAAGAAAATGCTTGTGCTTGCATTGTTATAACACACACACATAATTATATATTTTTTAACATATAGTATTTTACAAAAGATATGTGTTGTATAAAAATAGTTAGGAAAATCATTTATAAAATGTCAAAAAAAACTATGCATATTATACATAACAACAAATAGTTTTTTCACACAAGTAAAATTTACGACAATATTGAAATAAGAAATTAACTTATCATTATTCATCAACCTCACCCTACAACTAGTCTTAGGATTAATGGAACACACTATTAAAATATTTTTTTTAAAAGAGTGTTTGTGAGGGTCAAGAAAAATCTCGATTATATATCAATTTATTATTCAAATTATGATTGATATATTTATCGAATCTAATTGACAAGATTTTGAGTATGGACATGAAATTGGATTCTTATTTGATTAATTTCAAGACTATATCACTATATATATAACAAAAGATATTATCTTGGATCTACATACTCAATCACACTTGATTGATATGAAAATGATTACATCCTTTTCTAGATGAAAAGAATATGCATCGGATCATAACTCACACTTGTGTTGATGATGTCATATTGAGTCTACTTGTCAAATGGTTGTGTTTCAAATATTATACTAAAATGTTTAATACTTGCATAAAATACACAATGAATTAGGATTGACGACTTGGATGTTTCGTCCGAAATATTTAAGCAATTTATATTGCAATGCAATTGGTAAATGTGTCATTTCCAAAAAAACCAAACACGGGCAAACCAACAACATATGTAAACTTTGCTCATACAACTTAAAAGCACAAAACAAATCTCAAATTCACATTTAGCTAAACTCTTAAATAAGATATATTCTTGTCATTCAATTCACAACAGTCATACATTTCCCCCCCCATCATAAACCAGACATACTGCACACACATGTATCTACACCCCCCCCCCCCCAAGGGGGGGGAGATTGACAAAGGATAATATATATCCTAAGTATTTTAGTTTCTTCGTGGCATGAATGGTTGCGTTACAAGATAATACATTACATATTATTTAAAATATATAAGTTATTAGAATTGAAAAATAACCCATCACAATATGTGTCAATGCATAAACAAGTAAAAATACATTTATTCAAATACTTATTTAATTATGGTATACAACATTGATAAGAATACATATTTTAGAAAAGCATATTTTTTATAAAATAAAATATGTCTCTTTTCAATCATTTATCATTAAAGAATCACAAACTCAACTAAGATAAATAATCTTGATGATATTCATTTCACAAGACATGCAAAGGAGCATTCTTAAAACACTCTCAATATAACATATTTTTCATTGTCACAAATAATCACATCTCTTGGATTTTGAAAAACCAAACACGTTAAATGTCACATGTGACACAACTTCACATGTAAGTATGATATATATAATGACATCTATTTAAATTCAAGCTATATGTATCGAAACCAACAACCCTATAAATTTGAACAAAAACATTAAACATCTTGCTTTACGCTACTCTAAAGAATTTCCACACATCTTGATTAGGATTCTGCGAACCAGAATTAAAGCATGTTAGTTGAGTCATATTAGGCCCTCTATGAAAAGATAATACAAATTTTTATCTTTGCTACACTTCATTAGGCAAATATAAGAATTTTTTTGTCTAAATGAGAATGAATACAATGGAGAATCTATTTACATAGAATTTATTTGACCTAACGGTTAATTGCCTTCCAAGAGTGAAGTTGGGTTCATGGTATACCTATAAAAATGGTCGTGTTTAACCTGAATTAGGCACCACTAGTGATAGTCTCATATTTATTCTCTAATTTGATTAAATGGCTCTTCCTAAATATGCTAGATTATAGTCTACATCGATGACTTTATATCTCATTAGGGTTGCACATAAGCACGTAGCAATTGGCTTCTCCTTAGTCAATATAGACTCAATGCCATCACATATGGTGCTTTAAGTTTCAAGATGTTTACTTACTCCCATGTTAGGCAATTTATATATCTTAATGATTTATTTTGATGCTCAACTTGATTTGTTAGCTTTATTTGAATTGTCTAACTATAAAGGCATTTGTCTTTTTTTAGCAATTTAGATAAAATATTTCTTAGTTTACCTAAATGACACATGCCTCTAAATGCTAAATGCTAGCATGTTTTACATGACGATTACATTTAAAATTATCATGTTTTGTATGCGTTATTTTACATGACTTACGTGTTAATTGTACACCTACACTTAAATGTATGACAATTAATATATGGCAATTGACGTTTAAATGCCATAGAGTCTTACACATTAATCTCGTTGATTATTGTGTCGATGCATGCTTAGATAAACTTATATGCCTATATCTATATGTCTTATGCATCTCGGTATATATTTTGTCACACTAGAATATTTTTCTTCGCATCCGTGTCACAAATCTAAAAAGTCAAAAGAGTCGTAAAATGGTCTTATATCTCCTAGAGTCTTCACCCACACATTCCTTTAATCATCATCTCGCCCTCTTTCAAATAATCCACTCTTTCGTCAAGGAAAAGTTAGATACATATCTAACACTCCTCCAAGTAGGTTTGACAACTTAAATATTTCATCCGAAATATTCAAGTATCTTTAACTTGCGATCGCAAACGTTAAAGGTCATATCCGAAAATTCATATTCAAGCCTTTTAACAACATATGTTAAAATGCTCTTCCTAAAGCTAAAAGCTTACATCAACCTTCGTGTGACAAAGGTCTTACGAGTAACTACATAAGTGATTCGTAGCCTCTTTAATATACACACCTTAAGACTAAGCACTTTCACTTCCGTTAGTCCTTTCCATCCCCTTAGGAAGTCACGATGGTTTATCGTCATGCTCATCTCATACACAATAAGGATCGAACATTATCCATCGATCTTAGGATAGAAAACCCATCAAAATTCGCCTTCATTTCCTTCACAATAATGTCCAAAAGGAAATATATTCATCGAAAAAGTTTCATCAAAAGACAAAGTCATTGGCATCTTCACCAAACCAGTCAAATGTGAACCTTTTTAAGTCTAGGTCTAGGAATGATGAAACAAATCTTATAAACGTGTCATTCTCATTTTAATAGTCTTGTTACTATTAAATGCATTCCGATAAATCTCGACAACTTAATCATTTCATCTTAAATGTTTAAGCATTTTTAATTCGCGAAATGCAAATTAAAATGTCACTCATTGTTCATGTCTAAGTCGTTTCACAAAAACCTTAATCACGCCTCTATTATTATATAGATGGTTAACATCTTCCGTCCACATTTCCGCTAACGCCTTTAAGATAACCTTGTACCTCGTCGTGTGATTATTCTATGAACATTCGCAACACTCGAGAAGAGCTACATAACTTCGTGGGTGAAGTTTATCGTATGCTAACCGTCATCCGTCATGACATTGTCATGCTCATCACTTCCGTCGTTATTTCTGTTCATTTATTCTTTTTATAATTTATGTCCGGATGAGCACGAATTAAAAACAAAGGGAAAACACACCTGTTCACATATATCCTGTAACCAAATACTCTCAAGAACTCACATATGTGATTCTTATTCACTAGAAACCAACAATGTAAAACCGAGTCATCCTTACCACTACCAATCTTGAGTCATCCACCTAGTCATCTTCACAAGAAGATTCACCATGTAACCATTCCCCACAAGTGAATTTCGTAATGAAATGCGTCTCATCCAATTATTTCCACTTTTTAGCAAGTGAAGAACACAAAGGAGATATTCAATCTTCAAGTGTTGTTGAGTCATGACAATGTCGTGTCTTTCATTTTTCATCTAATCATTTCCAATTTTTAGCAAAGTGAAGAACACAAAGAAGACATTCAATCTTCAAGTGTTGTTATGTCATCACAATGTCAAGTCTTTCACTTCTCTTACACCATTTTCATATTTTCACCTATGTCCGTCAACATTAACAACCAACAAAACACCCAACAAACCTATTGTCAACACCTTCCCTTTCCATTCACGCCCATCCTTCTTCGTTTATGTTCCCTCCTCAAATCATCCTTATCATCAACATTTAGTTCGACCTAAAGTCTTAAGATAATGTTTATCCTTAAACACTCCAAACATGAAAAGCACACATAATGCTTAACAAAGAAACCTTGAGGATTTAGGAATCTCCCAATACAACTCTTAGTCTATTTAAATACATATCATCATCTTGGTTAGATGACGGTACCATAAGGAACATGTCGATCAAAATACATCCATAATCCTTATCCAAATGACATCTTGGAAGATGTCATTCTCATAATAATAGTATGTCAATCAATAAACGAATTTTGTTCTCGTTTATTAAAGTCGGTATTATACCAAAGGGTGTTGGTCAAGTCTTAGTCCTTAAGCATGTGTCGGTCGAACCTTATCATTGGTTCCTAAACATTCTCATGTCTTAAGTATACGTCATGATTCCTTTTATCACGAATTTAGGTTGTTGTTATTAAAACAACGATTGCATGTGTCTAGGTAAGACATGCATATCTTGTTCCTAGTTAGTGCATTGATATATATATATAGCTATCATCGTTATTATATATATGTGCACTTTTCTACTAATTCTTTTTGTAGCACACTTCCGTAGATTGATTCCTTGGTGCCCCAAACAAGGGGGAGCATAGATCGAGGGGGAGTTGCAACCGTTATTACATCTACACATTTCTTGATATGTGTATTCCAACCCTTTAATATCGCTCCTATATATATTATGTTGCACGAAACTAACCCTTAATGTAGGTTAAGAATTTGCAACAAATTTGATTCATGGATCTGCTAGAGTCAATATACAATGGGATGCAAGTGTTATAGGAGTGAAATGAGCTTAAGGGTAGCAAGGATTCACTTGGGATGATGCAAGCTCGCCTCTTTAGTAAATTCTCATCTAATGGAATGAATGGCTTGGAGTGTCCACCTTTTTGTTTCGACAAAAGGGGGATAAGAAGTGTAAACAAATAACTTATTCATTTTACTATGAGTTATAGTTTACATATTTTGTCATCGTCAAAAAGAGGGAGATTGTTGGTAGAAATATTACGATATTTAATCTATACATTCTCTTCATGTTTTGGTGATGACAAACATGTAACTTATAACACATAACATAAAGTGCTTAAGTTACTCGTGAACACAAATCATCAATGCATTCATACGACAACATCTCTTGACGTCTCAAGTCTGCTTCAACGAAGTTTGCACCTGACGTAAATCACTTAAGGTATGAATAAATAAATGCTTTATGCATATTATGATCAAAGGCATTTTTATTCATCCTCACATTTTTTATAAAAATGTCACAAACATTTTTATAACGTTTACAAAACATTTTTAGATTTAAAAGAAATGTTTTATTCAAATAAATATTTTTAATTCAAATTTTCTACCCAAAAACAGTTAGAAATATTCCAGAAAACACCTCCCCCAGAATAGACAAAAAAGAGAGCGTCTGGGCTGGGCGGCCCCCTTAATTTTAAGGGGATCGGCACCCTAATTAAGGGAACCGCCAAGACAAAAAGTCAGCTCAGCTAGCCTATTAATACTGGACTATTCCCCATTGATTTTCTCACCTTTTGCACACACTTTCTTTCTATTCTAAATCAGTTTATACTCTCTTACAATCCTTTGATCATCTAATCATAAAGCTTTATTTCCAAGTGATCCAAGCTTAACTCCTCAAGTGCAAGAGAAGAACTCTCGTTATC
The DNA here is from genome assembly GCA_026074375.1 of Tanacetum coccineum. Taxonomy (NCBI): domain Eukaryota; kingdom Viridiplantae; phylum Streptophyta; class Magnoliopsida; order Asterales; family Asteraceae; genus Tanacetum; species Tanacetum coccineum. The sequence continues at coordinate 93,033 of BQNB010000056.1, forward strand.
ATTAAGATACGAAGTTATGTAGTTTAGTTAGTGCATTTGTGACATGTCTTACATTCACAATGTATAGATAGAGTCCATGTATTTCAAACTTGTGTAATAGTTAGATCATGGTGATCTTAGTAAGTAGTGTTAGATTGGAGTGATCGTAGTAGTGTCTAGGTGAAGTAAAGTTGTGAATCGTAGTGAAGAAGTAATGAAGTGAAATGAAGTCGTGAAGTAAAGTGAAGTTGTGTGGTGAAGAGAAGTTGTGAATTGTTGTGAAGTAATGTGGTTAGTTGTGATAGATTGGTTCTAGCTAGGATTAGAACTCGACATTTGGCTTAGTGTCGGAAATCGATGTAAGCTTAGTTGTGTATGGTTTTCTCCGTCTAAAGGGAGCTTGTTGACTAGTGAAGTAACTCTCGAGTTGGGTACTCGGGGAGTGGATTAGGGCGAAGATGTGCTTTGTGACTGAACCGCTATAAATCATCGCGTTTGGTTTGCACTTTCTTTTACTTTTCGCTTTACATCTTTATTTACCTTATAGTCTTATATTTATATTTGCATTAGATCTATATGTGTGTTTATTGTTACTTATATTGTTTGGATGATGAGTGTGTCATGGATAGAAGTAAACATTATGATTGTGTTTATATTGCTATGACATATTCTAGTGAATATAGATGTATTATTCACACTAATCATATTGCATCTAACTTGATGGATAATTTGATACGAAATATTTTAAGTTTTTAAATGGATATGTATTCACCCCCATCTACGATTTCCATGTATCAAATTACCCATGAAGGGGGATTAAATATGAAAAGTGTTTTTGTTTCTTAACTTGTATTAGTTTTGTTGTTAAATACACTAATTATACTAGCTCGAGGTAAAAATGATGCTTAAAATAAGTGTTATATGTTTGGTATCAAGTTCAGAAAGTTGCATACCTTACTGCAAAGTCAGTAAACAATTTTGTACAAAAATGGCGAATCTGTGTCAGGTACCAGTCCCCTTAATTCCTATTTAAGGGGACCACCTGATTCGGCAGATTTTCAAAAACTTTGAAAATTCGTATAAAATCAACCGTAAGTCCATAGAAGTTGTGTCACCCGCCATTTCGAAGATAATTGAGTCTACTTTCATATAAAAATACTTCCAAGTATTTATTTCAGACTTAAGTTAGTCATAAAGGAAAAATACTACTTATTTTCTAAAACGTTGAGTCTCGTTTTAACGTAATACTTGTATTTTATCTTTTCCTTTCGAGTCGGATATTTCTAGTCGGTATAACTTTGAAAAATAGTGTAGTTAACCTTTCAAAAATGGGGAGGAAACTAATTTGTTTTCAAATAAAACCGAGCTATGTATATATTGTTGTATCTAATACACAAATGACGACAAACATTTTATGTGTTATGCTATATGATTATGTGCATTTATTGATGTCTTAAGTTTGTTAATAGAAATTAATAAATGATCGTTGCTATTTGTAATTAAGCTAATTGAATGTCTAAGCACATGTGCCATGTACACTATTTGTTTGTAGCTAATTTTTCGGATTATGCATAACTAGAACTTATGCTAGATTTCTTGCATTAAGATTGCGAAATTGTTCTTGCATTACATATAGGCATAGATCGTTTAATTTACAAATGTTACATAAACATCTTATAAATCTTTTCGAGTATGGGAATATACTTAGGAATAAGAGTTCAATAACTTGTCAAGTATATTATTAAATGTGTTAAAACTAGTCACCTAAATATTTCTAATGATTTAATCTATTTTCAACAACACGTTTAAATATTTTCAACAACTTGCTTTGTTTGACCTTGGGTTGGTTATACAAAAGAAAAAATTGTATTAATACATTAGTAACTAAGAAAAAGAAAATGCTTGTGCTTGCATGGTTCTATCATACACACATAATTATATTTTTTTTTAACATATAGTATTTTACAAAAGATGCATGTTGTATAAAAATGGTTAGAAAAGTCATTTATATACTCATAAAATGTCAAAAACTATGTATATTATACATAACAACAAATAGTTTTTCGCACAAGTAAAATTTACGACAATCTTGGAATAAGAAATTAACTTATCATTATTCATCAACCTCACCTTACAACTAATCTTGGGATTAATGGAACACACTATTTAAATATTTATCTATTTTCTTTTAAATGAGTGTTCGTGAGGGTCAAGAAAGATTTTGAGAATATATCAATTCATTATTCAAATTATGATTGATATCTTTATTGAATCTAATTGACAAGTTTTCATGTATGGACATGAAATCGGATTCTTATTTGTTTAGTTTCAAGATTATATCAAAATATAACAAAAGATATCATCTTGGATCTACATAACTCAATCACACTTGATTGATATGAAAATAATTACATCATTTTCTAGATGAAAAGAATATGCATTGGATCATAACTCACAATTGTGTTGATGATGCCATATTGAGTCTACTTGTCCAATGGTTATGTTCCAAATATTATACTAATATGTTTAATACATGCATAAAATACACAATGAATTAGGATTGACGACTTGGATGTTTCGTCTGAAATATTCAAGCAATTTACATTGCAATGCAATTGGTAAATGTGTCATTTCTAAAAAACCAAACACGAGCAAAGTAACAACATATATAAACTTTGCTCATACAACATAAAAGCACAACTCAAAGCTAAAATTTACTTTTAACTAAATTCTCAAATAAGAATAATATTCTTGTTTATTCATCTAGGATAACATGATGTTTGAGAAACATTATATTAATGATTTTATGTACTTATCGTATTAAACGATTGATAAAGGATAATATATATCCTATGCATTTTATTTTCTTCGTAGCATAAATGGTTGTGTTACAAGAAAATACATTAAATATAATTTGAGAAATATAAGTTATTAGAATTGAAAAATAACCTATCAAAATATGTGTCAATGCATAAACAAGTAAAAATACATTTATTCAAATACTTATTTAATTATAATATACAACATTGATAAGAATAATAATTTTAGAAAAGCATATTTATTTAAAAAAAATATAAAATATGCCTCTTTTTAATTATTTATCATTAAAGAATCACAAACTCAATTAAGGTAAATAATATTGATGAGATTCATTTCACATAACATGAAATGGAGAATTCTTAAAGCACTCTCAATATAACATATTTGTCATCGTCACAAATAAGCACATCTCTTGGCTTTTGAAAAACCAAACACGTTAAATATCACATATGACAACTACATATTTAAGATGACTAAATATAAGACATCCATTAAATCAAGCAATATGTAATCAAAACCAACCAACCTATAGATCTTGAACAAAAGATTAAAACATTTTGCTTACGCTTATCTTAGAATTCCACACATCTTGATTAGGATTATGCGAACCGGAATTAAAATATGTTAGTTGAGTCATGTTAGGCCCTTTATGAAAAGATAATACAAATTTTATCTTTGCTACACTTCATTAGACAAATATAAAAACTCTATTTTGTCTAACATGAGAATGACTACTGGAGAATCTATTGCACTAGAAATTCAATTTGACCCAATGGTTGAATTGCCTCCAAGAGTGAAGTTGGGTTCAGTGTATAACCCGTAAAAATGATCGTGTTTAGCCTGAATTGAGAACCACTAGTGATAGTCTCATATTCATTTTCTAATTTGATTAAATGGCTCTTCCTAGATATGCCTAATGATAGTCTACATCGATAAACTTTGTATCTCATTAGGAGTACACACTAAGCATGTAGAAATTAGACTTTTCCTTAGTCAATCTAGACACAATGCACCTCACATATGTGCTTTAATGTTTCAAGATGATTACTTGTTCTCATGTAATGCAATTATATATCTTCAAAATCTTGATGCTCAATGTTTAATTGCTTAGATATTAAATGCATGCCCACTATAAAGACATTTGTCTTCTTCTAGCAATTTAGATAAAATATTTCTTAGTTTATCTAAATGACACATGCTCCTAAATGCTAAATGCTAACATGTTTTACATGACGATTACATTTATAATTATCATGTTTTGCATGCGTCATTTTACATGACTTACGTGTTAATTGTACAACTACACTATATTAACTTAATATATGATAATTAACGTTTAAATGCCATAGAGTCTTACACATTAATCTCGTTGATTATTGTGTCGATGCATGCTTAGATAAACTTATATGCCTATATCTATATGTATTATGCATCTAGGTATATATTTTCTCACACTAGAATATTTTTCTTCGCGTTCGTGTCACAAATCTAAAAAGTCAAAAGAGTCGTAAATGGTCTTATATCTCCTAGAGTTTTCACCCACACATTCCCTTAATCATCATCTCGCCTTCTTCTAAATAATCCACTCTTTCGTCAAGAAAAAGTTAGATACATATCTAACACTCCTCCAAGTGGGTTTGATAACTTAAATATTTCATTCGAAATATTCGAGTATCTTTAACTTGCGATCGCAAACGTTAAAGGTCATATCCGAAAGTTCATATTCAAATCTTTTAACAACATATGTTAAAATGCTCTTCCTAAAGATGAAAGCTTACATCAACCTTCACGTGACAAAGGTCTTACGAGTTTCTACATAAGTGATTCGTAGCCTGTTTAATATACACACCTTAAGACTAAGTACTTTCACTTTCGTTAGTCCTTTCCACCCCTTTAGGAATGTCACGATGTTTTATCGTCAAATTCACCTCATGCACAATGAGGATGAATGTCACGATGGTTTATCGTCTATGCTCACCCCTTACACAATGAGGATGCTTCGAACAATATCATCGACCTTAGATAGATAAATCTCATTCATAATTAATCATCATTTCCTTCACTGACTTTGTCTAGAAATAGGAAATATCTTTTTCGAAAATGTTTGTATTCGGTAAAGACACATCTCCGGCATCCTCACCAAAAAACACTCAATCTGTGAAACTTTTAAGTCTCAGGTCTGGAATGATGAAAAAAAATCTAATAAACGTGTCATTCTACATTTAATAGTCTTGTTTACTATTAATACTTTCGAATAAAGATATAGACAATTTAATCATCTTCATACGAAATGTTTAAGAATTTTTATAATTCGAAGTTAATGCAAGATTAAACTGTCACTCATTGTTTATGTCTGTAGAAGTAGTTTCACAAAAAACAGCTTAATCATGCCTATATAATTATATAGATGGTTAATATCTTCCGTCCACATTTCCGCTACCACCTTAAGACAACCTCGTACCTCGTCGTGTGATTGTTCTATGAACATTCACAATACTCGAGAAGAGCTACATAACTTTCGTGGATGGAAGTTCATGTATGCCTAAACCGTTCATCCGTCATGACTTGTCAAGTTAATCGCTTTCGTCTTTATTTTTCTTTATTTATTCTTTTGATTTTCCAGATTTATCGTCCGGCTATGAGCCACGAATTAAAAGGGAAAGAAAACACACTTGTCAATTTATCCTTAACACAATTACTCTATAGAACTCACATATGTGATTCTTATTCACTAGAAACCAACAATGTAAAACCGAGTCATCCTTACCACTACCAATCTCGTTTCATCCACCTAGTCATCTTCATAAGAAGATTCACCATGTGTGCCTATGTTGTCGAAAGTTAAGTGAATTTCGTAATGAAATGCGTCTCATCTTCATATCCCGACACTCATAAGCATGTGTGCATATGTTGTCAAAAGTCAAGTGAATTTCATAATGAAATGCGTCACATCCTCATATCCCGACACTCATAAGCATTTTGCCTATTTTGTCAAAAGTCAAGTGAATTTTGTAATGAAATACGTCTCACACTCATAAGCATTTGTGCCTATGTTGTCAAAACTCAAGTGAATTTCGTAATGAAATGCATCTTAAACTCCAATTGAGATTCCTGAACCTCGAAGAAGTAATAGAGCTCGGGTAGCTAAATCATATGGCTATGATTTTCAACTATATTTAGTTGAGGGATCAAGAGATGAGATTGCTTCTCAATATTCTTACTGTTACAGTATAGAAGAGGATCCAAAGACTTTTGATGAAGCTATGAAATCCAGAGATGTTGCTTTTTGGAAAGAAGCAGTTGATGATGAAATATGATCAATAATGGAAAATAACACATGGGTCTTATCTGACCTACACCTGGTAGTAAACCTTTAGGGTGAAAATGGATCTTCAAAAAGAAGATGAAAGTTGATGGTACTATCAACAAATTTAAAGCTCGATTGGTAATCCAAGGCTTTAGACAAAAAGAAAGGATCGATTACTTCGATACTTATGCACTAGTTGCTCGTATCTCTACTATTAGATTGTTGATAGCTTTAGCAGGTACTCACAATTTAGTGATCCATCAAATGGATGTTAAAACAGCATTTTTAAATGGTGATTTGGAAGAGGATATTTATATGAAGCAACGAGAAGGATTTGTTATGCCAAAAAATAAGCATAAAGTGTGTAAGTTGATTAAATCTTTGTATGGACTCAAACAAGCCTCTAAATAGTGGCATCATAAGTTTGATGAGTTTGTTTTGTCTAATGGATTTTTGTTGAATCAGTCAGACAAGTGTGTATACTGCAAATTTGATGAATCTTGTAAAGGAGTCATCATTTGCTTATATGCTGATGACATGTTGATTTTTGGTACTGACCAAACCCAAGTTGATAAAACTAAAGAGATTTTGTCCTCGAATTTCTCTATGAAAGACATAAGGGAGGCGGATGTGATTCTTGGAATAAGAATTAAGCATGAGAACAAGGGTCTTGCGATTACACAATCTCACTACGTTGACAAAATTCTCAAGAAGTTTAATTGTGAAGGTTGTGGTCTAGTTAGTACTCCCATGGAAGCAGGTATTAAATTAGTGCCCTATATGGCAAACCTGTTAATCAACTTGAATATTCAAGGGCTATTGGATGCTTGATGTATGTTATGACAAGCACAAGGCCGGATATTGCTTATGCTGTCGGAAAATTGAGTAGATTTACTAGTAATCCCAGTAATCACCATTGGGAAGCAATTATTAGAGTATTCAGGTACTTGAAAAAGACAATGAATTATGGTTTGTCTTATGTTGGATTTCCTTCGGTTATTGAAGGTTATTCTGATGCAAGTTGGATAACCAATAGTGAAGATCATACTTATACTACTAGTTGGGTATTCTTGCTAGGTGGAGGTACCATTTCATGGGCTTCTAAAAAGCAAACTTGCATTACTGATTCGACGATGGAAAGTGAATTTGTAGCTTTAGCTGCTGCAGGAAAGGAGGCAGAATTGTTAAGGAACCTTATCTATGAGATTCCTTTGTGTCCTAAACCAATATCTCCTATTTCCATACATTGTGATAGTGCTGCCACTTTGGCTAAGGCATATAGCCAAATTTACAATGGAAAGTCTAGACACTTAGGTGTTAGACACAGCATGGTTCGTGAGTTAATTACGAATAGAGTGATTTCTGTGGATTGTTCTTTCTCAACAGAACTTGGCAGATCACTTGACTAAGGGATTAGCTAGAGACTTAGTGCACAAGTCGGCTATCGGGATGGGATTAAAGTCCATTTAAATCTCTAACTGTGAGACACCCAATTCCCTTCTAATACGACGTTAGAAGCTGAATACAATGAGGAAAGCTTACAATTAAATATTGGAACACATTGTATCATCCCAAGGTATGTGTTCAGACAGCAGTAGGTTAGGTTGAAGTTTATCTTCTTAATAGTTCTTTTGATAAATTGCATTGTAGTTGCAAGACTAAAAGGACTACTTATGTGAGCATGGAGTGTCGCCGCTTCAAGAAGCTAGGACTTGGCTTTCTATATGCTCATGAAGGATATAGACACAAGGCTTTGTAATAGTGTCAAGTATATGTACATTACAAACTTGTAGAAACTTATGTGTATATTATCTTTGAGTATTCAAACGACTTGATGGGTTCAATCCGTAGGACACCCTGATTCTCGAATATTTGGAATGCGTAATATACTATGTGAAAATTCAATCTCTAAGACATTTTCATTTACACGTGAGTTTGGTTTGTTTTTTTCTAATTTTAGTAGATCGCGGATTACACTAAAATGAGAGAGGAATGTTGGTGATTTTTGTGTCATTAATATATTTTATGTAATTGTGATTTACTTAAGATCAAGGGCGTAATCAAGTTAAGTTATAGTAGAGTTAGGAGGTGCGGAGTGCACGCTCGTACTAGCTAGCTAGATGTCACCAAAATAAGTGCATGGGTCAAGGGGCAGCGCCCCTTGCGGGGTCAATGGGCAGAGCCCTTTACTGGGGTCTCGCTTGTTGGGGTCAAGGGGCAAAGCCCCTTGCAGGGGTCCCCCCAACGTTCCCTACATGTGTGACATTTCCTGCCAACCGTCTATAACCAAAATTAACTGATTTTCGGTTATGTTATATAATACAGTTTGATCTCTTGAAGACAGAATATACATAACAACTTTATGTGTATTGCTTTGATCTCTTGTGCCTAAGAGACAAAGTGTTTTTCTCTGAATTGTCCAATTGAGGATTTCGTGTAACCCGAGGCATATAGGGTCGAAATACTTCAATCTGAAAGTGATCTCAACACAATTAAGAGAATATATCAGGATAGTTTGATTATTACCCACTGACAAACACATCGAAATTCTAACATTACTTTGTGAGTGTGTGCTTTCCTTAACTTTTGTTGTCCTGATTATCAATATAATGACCGAGCTTAGTAGTTTTGTTTGTGGCTTGATATATGCAAATATTAACTAAGGGCCTCAAAGCTCTTGTAAGGTTCAGTAGGTAATTTTTAAGACTGTGCTAAAAGGAGCCCAAGAGAACATAGATTAAATCTTAAAAATGTAAATAATTTCAAGTATTGCCAATTGAATCTACTTTTATATTAAACGCAGTGGAATCGGCCCGCGCGTTGCGGTGGGAAAACTTTTTTACTGCGTAATGTATTTTTTTTAAAGTGTGATTTTGTTATTCGTAAAATCACATGAAAATCAGTTTGGTTTAATTTTTCGTTGAATTTTTAAGGTTGTGTATTAATTACTTTTTAATTGGTATATGCCATTATCTTAAGGTGCACACCTTATAAATTGCCATTATTTATATTTAAGAAAATTTAACGTGTAATTATTTAAGTTTAGGAAAAGAAATGTAAATGCACGTAACCACATGTGCAATATGTGTAATTAACTCTAAATCATTAGTAATGCTACATATTTGTTTGTCATTATTAAACTTTAAAGTATGAGCTAGTTTACGATTTTATAAACATTTTATATATACTTTATTCATTTTCATTCACTCTTCCATATTTTATACACTTTTAATCTCTGCCAAAAATCTTAAATGGCTTATTCACTTTCACATACCGTGTTGATGAAATCAAAGCTATGGTTTAGAAACATATTAAGGAGAATAAAGTTCATCAACTAGCGATTATGAACTTAGCCGTTGAATTTGAGAATGCAAACATAGCTAAAGATAATATGATGAAAGCTTATAGCTTATTAGTTGGTGAGTCAAACGCATGCCATTAAGCCAAATATCTTGGGTGGAAACAAATAAACATGCCATGTTATATCGAGCTTATATTATAAGCTAAAAGATGAAGCTTATATTTTTAAAAAGTTGTTTGACAAATTAATCGAAGCAGAAGCTTATTTATGTAAAATTACATAAAAATAAATTAAATTAATTCATTTATATTTTCAACTTTTACGTGATAACTTATCATAGTTTAAAAAGTATTTATTTAAATTGAATAACTATAATCTTTTTTTTTATGAGTTTGAGCTTATGAAGCTTAATGACTCATAAAAACTTTTATATCAAAGTTTATTTTATAAACTAGTTTACTTTAAAAACTTAAACTCACAAGATTTGGTTACCCGCACTTTGTTGCGGCGCGTTTTGGACCAAAATTGAAAAGTATATTAACTTTATGGGTGACTTTATTACACTAAAGTATTTTGGACTAAAACTGAAAAGTGACTTAATTTGAAAGGGGGCTTTATTAAAAATAAAATATTACTAAAGTATTTTGGATTAAAAGTTAAAAGTGATTTAACTTTGAGAGGTTGTGTTAACAACAGAAATAAAGTGTTTTGGACTAAAAGTGAAAAGAAATTTAACTTTGAGCGACGCTTTTTTAAATGATTAAAAATGAAGAATTTTAAAGGGGTTTATTAAAAATGAAGAATTTTGAAGATGGTTTATTAAAAGTGAAGAATAATTATTATATATTATAATTTATAATATTTTAATGGGTTTATAATATTTTAATGGTACTATACATTTTGTGAGGGGGAAGTGGGTCAACAAGTAGTATATATATATATATATATATATCAATGTTGCAAAAATCGGCATAGGCGGCCTTGTAATCGCCGATTCCAAGCTACTCGGCCATACACCTTGGAAAATAAGGCAAATCGGGTAAAAAATAGGTCAGGTGAAAAATCAGTCCAAAATCGGTCAAATCAGTCAAAAACAGGTCAAATCGGCTAAATCGGTCAATGAAAGTCAAACATTTTTTTACAATGTGACTTTGAATTGTTAACTGTTAACTTTTATTATCTATATCTATGTTTTGAACAATCTAACTTTGAACTCATTTAATTTTAGTGTATTTAAAGTGTTGTATCCATCTCATGCAAGTAAATTTGAAATTTATATATAAAATTTGCAAAACCGATTAATCGCGCCTAGACCGATTACAGGCTACAGGGTGGTCGACTGCCCGGTTAGCGACTCGCGATTTTTGCAACATTGATATATATAATATAATATATAATATGAGCCGAAAAGCTTTGTGCCAAACATATTTTTTTGGGTAAATTACACTGTTGGTCCCCAAAGTCCACCTCGTTTGCGGATTCAGTCCCCCGTTTTGAAAATCGGTGGGAATGGTCCCAGAAGTGGTCATTTTGGTGAGTGTTTTGTCCCAAGGGATGAACGGTCGTTAAGTCGCTTCGTTAGTGATGGGTATTATTGTAATTTCGCATAAAAAGTAGTATAGTGCACCGTTGGTCCCTAAGTGTAAAATTTCTTGGTGTGCACGTGTACACTTCCCATCACATCACCATTTAATATATTCACTATTCACTTCACTTACACCTCTCATCCCTATTATTTCAGAAGATTATTCTCGCCCGAATCATATTCCTACTCTCTCACAAATCACTTACACAACTATACCTACAGTCTATTTCTTCGATCAAACCCCACATGCAATGGTGTTAGTAGACCATACGGGATGGAAGCCCCGCTGTCGACAGTGGACGGGCACCACTGAGCAACTCATCGAACAACTCGAATCGACTTATGGTAATGATTTGAAGCGCTTTTGCTCAAAGTTAATTTTTTTACAAATGTAGTGTTCTTTACTTGTTTTATTGTCGATTTATGAAGTTAGGGTTTGATTTTAATTTTCAGATAATGCACCCAATATGTTTTCGATTCGAATACATCATGGTGGAAAATTTTAAAGGTATCCAGGCCGAATGTATGTCAGTGGTCGTGTCGATATATTTGATATGGTCGATATCGATTTGTTTATTGTCGTTGCGCTGAACATGATGGTTCTTAAATTAGGTTACACAGGTGAATCTGAGCCCATGTTTTATAATTATCTTAGACCACTAACCAGTCTAGATGAAGGGTTGTATGCTTTGGCTTGCGAGGAGGATGTTCGTTGCCTGGCTACCCTTGTTAGGAGCTTTAAGTTGATTGAGGTCTATATAGAACATGGTGTTACCGTTTTAGACTCTTACCTTAGGGCACCACGGTTTAGGGCAACATTAGAAGATATTACTGATGAGTCTGTAGGTAGCATTGCAGCAAACAAAACTAGAAAAAATGTTGTTATTGACCTGGCATGAGTCTAATGAAACCACTAAGGAACTTGTTTGTGACTCTGTCACACCTAGCTCTTTGCCACAACATGATTCAAGTACCCCTTGTAAGGATTCTGTTTGTGAGTCCATTACACCTAGGTGTATGCCTGATTGTATTTTAACCTCTCCCACTGATGAGTCTGTCATCACATATACACAGTTGAGTGGTGTACATGGAGTTGGCACACAAAGCCATGTTCTCCCAACAATACAATCACAGTTTAGTGACATAAACCTGAGTTTTATCTCACAACAAGCAACTGCTAGTCAGGTTATAGATGATGCGATGAGGTAATTATCATTTGATGAAACAGAATTGGATGGAGAGGCAGACTTTGTGATGTTACGGGGAGTGGTGTGGACAGTTCAGGGTTAAGTCATGATGAGTCATTTGGAGTTGATGACTTGCACTTGAACTTAAATGAACCTGTAAACCTAAATGTTTCCCAAGTTGAAACACAATCTGAGCTCTCTGTGTCTGAGGATTCAGATGTTGGTCATACTCAGGAACCCATTTTAGCAGAGGTTAGCACTCAAGAACCCATTGTGGCAGAGGTTAGCACTCAAGAACTAATTGTGGCAGAGGTTAGCACTAAGGCGCCCATTGTGGAAGAGATTGGAACTCAGGAATTCAGTGTTGAAGATGTTGTAATTGAAGATTATGTCAGTTCTGGGGAAGATGGGGAAGATGTTGAACAGGGTAATGGTCAGGAAGATGAATCGGCTTTTACTGATGGACAGTTCTTCTATGATGATGAAAGAATAGATACTGCATATGAAACTGAATATGATGTTCAGTCTAGTGAAGATGCAGGTACAGATGATGATGATGATGTAGATGAATATTTTTTGGTAGATGAAAAGAATTAGATTGTAGAGCCTGATGTTGATGTCTATTTGTTTGGTATTAGCATGGATCTTCCTTTTGACAACATTGGTATCACTAATCTAGTGCCAGATGATGTTTTAGAAGGAGAGGACGTGGATGTCATCAATGCGGATGGTTTCGACAGTGACCCTGGTAATGATGAAGAAAGAAATTACAGGAAGAGAAGGTTAGCCGAATTGAGGACGGAAATGGAAGGTGTTATAAATGCTAGTGGTCAGTGGAAGTACTCATTTTACACTGGCCAGAAATTTACTACTCCAAAAGAGGCTAAGAACAGAGTCTACCTGCATTCCATTGAAAGCATAAGGAATTTGAAGCTGTATAAGAATGATAGTGTCAGGATAAGAGCAAGATGTGAAGGAAAAGTGCTTGTATTTACAATGTCACAAGGTACTGGACCAACTGGCCCAAATTGTGGAATGGAAGCTGGGCCTAGTGGATCATGTGGCCCAACTACTAGGAGTAAAAAAAGGAATAATACATGTACCAATGATGACAGCCAATCATCTCCTTCTTTTTTTAGATGCACATGATAAAGGGGATCTCTGCCCTTGGATCTTGTATGTGGGAAAAGATAAATTCACACAAAATTGGGTGGTGAAGACACACAAGGATACACATACAAGCCTTCAATCCAGGGAAATCAAACACTGCACTTACAAATTCTTGTCTGAAAAGATATTTGAACAAGTCAGGGTTAATCTGGATATCCCATTAAGGCAGTTCAAGACCAGCTCCAACATGAGCTGGAGGTTCAGATATCTATGAGCAAAGCTTTCAGAGCTAAAAGAGATATTAGAGGAGATCACGTTTTGTAGTATTCTATGCTTAGAGACTATGTTGTTGAGTTACAGTCTACAAACCCTAATACCACTGTCAAGATTGCAGTTGAAAGGAATATTGATCATTCTTTGCCTACTAGGGTGTTTCAAAGAATATACGTTTGTTTGGGAGCATTAAAATTGGATTTTAGAGCCTGCAGAAGAGATCTGTTAGGCTTAGATGGTGCTTTCATGAAGGGCCATTTTCAGGCCAAGTATTGGTAGCGGTTGGACTGGATTCAAATAATGGAATTTACCCATTGGCCTATGCGTTGGTTGAAGCTGAAACTAAGAGTTCATGGTGCTGGTTCTTGTAGTGTTTGGGTGATGACATAGATCTGCATCCTAATTCAAATTTCACATTCATCAGTGATAGAAAAAAGGTTAGTATTATTCTTGACTAGTTGATTTGTTAATTACTAAATTATATGAATTACTGAATTATATGAATTTGTAACTGATTAATGAATTGGTTCATGCAGGGTATCATTCCGACCATTAAAACTGTTTACCCAAGTGCAGAACACAGATATTGCTTGCGACACATACATGAAAACATGAAGCAGGGATGGTGTGGACAAGCATACAAGGATTTGTTGTGGAGAGTTGCATCTGCTACAAATGTTAGGGATTTTAAAAAGTGTATGTTGGAACTTAAGACGATGAATCCTAAGGCACATGAATGATTAAACAAGATACCAGCAGAACATTGGGCTAGGTCTCATTTTTCAGGTAACACATAAATGCTGGGACTAACAGTGTAATTTTCTTAATGTCATCACAGTTTTTACTGCTTTCATATTTATGAGTATTAGGTATAATTGTATAGCATTAAATGATATTGTATTTTTTGATTTGTAGGTAGAGCCAAATCTAATTTATTGCTCAACAACATCTGTGAGGTCTTTAATGGTAAAATAGTTAGAGGTAGGGACAAGCCAGTGATCACACTTTTAGAGAACATCAGGGAGTATTGCATGAAGAGAATTGTGAATGTACAAGGTGTGATTGATAAATGTACTAGTCCTTTGACCCCTACTGCAACTAGAATCATGGAATCCATCAAGAAAGAAGCTCATTTGATGAAGGTGCAATGGAATGGAGCAAATAAGTATTAAGTTTCAGGTTCACTTGGTGATCAGTGTGTTATGGATGTAGTGAGTATGACATGTTCATGTAGGAAATGGGAATTGACAGGGATTTCTTATAAGCATGTTGTTGCGGCTTGTTGGAATATGGCTCTGAATGACCGGGCGGCACCACCCCCAGAAACTTGGGTAAATCCTTGTTATTGGTTGAGTACATGGAAGGAAACATACTCTCACAAGATACAACCAATTTGTGGGACCAAGTACTGGGAGAAGTCCACATGTCCAACAATAGTTTTACCACCCAAGCATCATGTCCAGGTAGGCCGACCAAAGAAGAAAAGAAAGAGGTCCAAACATGAGGATGAACCATTTGTGAAAGATGGTAAACTGAGCAGGAAAGGAAGAACCATTATATGTTAATCATGCGGAAACACTAGACACAATAAGGCAACATGTAAAGGACAAGGTCAAAAGGCAAGAACAGGTAGTTATTTCAGCTTCAAGCTATAAGTGTGTCTTTGATCTAAACATCATCGAACATGTTACGAGGATTTTTTTTTGATGTAGGTGGCAATAATGCAGAAGGCAGTGGTAGTGCATCTAGGCAAGCACAACAAACAGAACCTGTAGTTGGTCAAGATGGTTCAGGTGGATCAGGTACTGGTACTGTTATAGGTTTGTCTGATGCTGTTGGTGAAGGTGGTGCAGGTGATCCAGGTGGTGCAGGTGTTGACAGTCAAGGTTCTTCCCATACTAGATTGACAATGAGAAGAGTACAAACAGAAAGAATTAGTCCATAAAAAAGAACTCCCACTCAACTTGCAAGTCAACCTTTAACTAGTTCTGAAGTGCCAGTGAGTCAAACAAGGAATGCAGATGGAAAAGAAATAGGTGATGGTGTACCAACACAGTCAAGTACAACAGGTGGTGCAAGTGAATGGTCTTTTCTGTAATTCCAAAAACTAATCTGTTTCAGGAGAGTGTATGTCTGTAATTCAAGTCCACATAAGAGTCCACATCTGTGGCAACTGTCTAAGTTCTTTTAGAGGCAAACATCAAAGTCCACTTAGGTGGAAAATGGATAATTGCACTTATTTAGAATGAGTTAAGATTTTTAGATCTATTTAAACTTTTTTGGAAAAAACTACTACGTACTCTGTATCATACTATCATGAAAATTTATAAACAGTTGGCCAAGATGTGGAAAACAGTTTTGCCCTTTTGAAAACCATATAAGTAGCATGAGATGTTATACACAACTTGATGTGGAAACCAGGTTTGCCCGTTTGGTCCCTATATAATAGTGAAAATGTTGTTTGTTACACGTGTTACTACGTTCCATAGTCCATTGAATTTCCAGATAAGTCAAAGTCATAATTTAGTTGCAAAAGGATGTGAGTATCACAAGAGTTTATACACACTTGGTCCTTGATGTTATAAAATCCGGGTTACCCGGTTTGATCCTATTTAAAGTGATTGTCTGTTATGTTACCGTGTAACTAGTTTCTTATTTCCAATGGTGGACAAAAGGCTAGTCTCGTGGCGGGAAATTAAAGAATTGTTGGTTTTCCTTACTACGATTAGTCAAACACATAAGTTTTTGTTTGTTTTTTATGTTGGGTTTGTTTTCTTATAAAAACAATTCGAAGAGAAAGATATTTGAGTTAGTAAGGCATGCCAAGTCAGGAAATACTATTTTGAAATATTCAGAACAGAGCATAGGAACTATTGCAGAACCCACCATCCTTATGAATACTTTGACCATGTTTTCTTTGTAATGTTAAGATAATGATGAGTGATTGCTTAGGAAAAAAGACGGAAACATTATGAAGTATTAAAGCCGCTCTTACGGTGTGAGATCGCTCAGCACATTCGGAGTACAAGACTTGATAACTGCAACAACTTTCTCAAGTTTCCCATTCTTGAGACATTTATTAACATCTCCAAAACAACCCGTCACGACCCCTCCATCAACATTGACATAGTCAATCGCGCTAAGCCATGGCGCACGCGTAAAATCGTTTATCAATCACCCCAACCCTCATTAACTTTTCTAATATACTCTTGTGTAGACATTACAGATTACTCCCCACCTTCCCGTGTATCAACTAATTTATGAAGCTTGGCCATTTGAACAATACCAGCAGGACCTGGTATTATCCTAATGGGCTTCACAACATAATTATCAACTTGATTGTTTTGAGATGAAAACAGGGTTTGGGTGGTGGTGGTTATCTCAGGGACTATGTGAGGATTGTTGCTGGGACGGACGACGGGGGTAAGTCGAAGATCGAAATCGTGTATATCAAGGCCTTCTTCCCATTCATGATTTGGTGGTGAATTCATGTTTTAGTGGATGACTGCTATACGGCTATACTTTGTCAACATATTACATATTTAAAGGGGTGTAATGTAAACTATGTTTGACTTGTTTCCACACATATTCACTTGTACTGTTCAATAAACTTAATAGGTTTTAGGTTTATCTATGAAATTGGTCCCTGGCATTTATGGTTTTCAACTGCACTACAAGGTATACTGCTTTTATCTATGAATTTGATCCCTGACGTTTAAGGTTTTCAACTGCAATAATAAACCTTCTATATTTAGCCTTTCTCGTTTACCCGCCATTTTCTACTGCAGTTACATAAAAACAGAAAAAAAATACCAAAACACTAATTCAGATTTGCCATTTTAATCTAATTATTTTTACACTTTCACTTGGTTTCCGATAATGGTAAAAAAATAACGAATCATAACATCGTTACATGGCTACAATGAAACTTACCACCTGGTTTCACAAGTGAAGGTATGTTTATTTGCTATGACAGTGAACTTGTAATACCAACTCCATGGTCTGATGAGTCCAAGAATGAAGAAAGAGCAAAAAGGTATAGAGAAGAATTTGAATGGAAAAGATCCTTGTTTGAGATTGACCTTACATTTGGTATTAATGCCTTTGATTTAGACAAAGGGAATGAAGTAATGAAAGACAAGGTTAGCCAGAAAAACGTGTGTGAAGAAGAGGTGCCTTTGAACAACAACATAGGAAAACAAATTGGTCATTTTGTAGACATGCCTAGTGAAGCAGTGGAACAAGGGATGGATGCTACTGTGCCTGATGAGATTGATGGTGCTAAGGGTGAACAGGTTCCAAACCATGTTGTTAAGAAAGGTAACCTTGAATTTCTGGTTTTTAAAGAGGTTGCAAACCCTGGTGTTAATGAACTAGTAGACAAAGGAAAACCACTAAAGAGGAAAAGGGTGTATGCTGAATAGATGAGTGATGCATTTACTGAAGACGAACGTCAATGAAAATAATGGGTTATTTATGTGCTATATTCTATTACTAATGTTTTGCATCTTAAATTACCCTTGTATGTATTTCTTGTAGTTTTTTGTTCTATGTATTTGTTGGATCATCAAGTTATGCAACTTGTTTCCGTTATTTTGTCTCTAAGGCAACAACCTTAGTAAAAACAGAGTAGTGGTCAAATAGTGTAATTTATACACAAAACATCTACAACACCAACAATACATTATAGTGAAGTGATTCATTAATAACCAAAACTTTGAATCATACATTCATCAAAAAACACATTTTAACAGAAATTAACCCATAACCAATAAAAGATAAAACCCCAGCCGATCTTGATTAACAAAGACTTATAAAGTGGAAACCTTCCACCCCTTCATGGCCTGAAGGTGCAACTGTAAAGCTATCGTCCTCATCTCCATCGGCCATTATAATATCATCCTACTTGCATCGCCCCTTGAGTTTTGCCTTGTTTATACGACCATAACATTTGTCGGCAAAAGTTGTTCAAGCTCTCCTAATAATCGAGCGCCTTTACATCTATAATGTCAAAGCACGGACCTCGTTATAATTGTTGATTCAGTTGCCGGGTGGAGAGAGTGGGTGGACTGAAAACTTCCTTTTGCGTCTTCAAGTCGAAATAGACAAGTAGTTGATCTTTAAGTAAGTCAGAATTTGCTAAGAGCCTGAGTTGTTACAAATTCACAAACCCATTGTCAGTGGCATTGAAAAAGTTTAGTTTTAGGTTAGTGAAAGGTGTTTAGTAAGTTAAGGAATGTATGTGTGTATTTTGGATATGAAGGACCAAATGCGAGGTGTATTTACATACAAGTGAAGGTACATGGTGATTAATAGACTACACAAACGAAGAGTCGAGAACGCAATTATTACACTGGGAAGGTATATGTAAAAGGCGGCTAAAATGTTTTTCAAGGACCAAGCGTGCAAGAAACGTGTGGAACATTTATTGTGTATTTTGCCGAGAAATGGAAAACCAATAGAGCATTCAGGGACCAACGGTGCAAGTTACAATAAATAAAAACGACTGGGTAACACAACGGCTATAAAGTCTCCATGTTTTTTACTAGACAAACAAGAAAACCGTTTCAAGAATGTCTTCTTCGTCTTCTGCCTTCGGTCCTACAGAGTATAATTGTGGGCTTCCGTTGATGACACTCACCTTTTGGACACGTGACAACCCAGCTAAACGATTTGGTGTTTGCCCTAACAAATATGTAAGCCGTTGCATTTTCTAGATCTTATTTTGTTAGCTAATTATAAATTCTCTTGTTTTCAGAAAAAAGGAATCAAGCACTGTAAAAGATGGTATTGGAATGATCCGGAGTTAGAGAATAAATGGTACAGAACTCAATTATATGAGATGCATATGCTTCTTAATCCCTCGCAAAGAGAAGAACTAGAAAATGAATTAACAAGCCGAGAAGAACTTGCAGTCCTTCAAGTTGAGTTTGCTGATATGGAAGGTCAAATGCAGCAACTCATGGAAGAATTGAAGAAAAGTCAAAAAAATGCTTTCTTTTGGAAGTCAACTGCGATAGTGTTTGGGGTTGTGGCTTCGTTTATGTTTGTTATGAATTAATTAGTTTGGATTTATTTTGTCTAATCAGTTGTATGAATTATCCATGATCAGTTGTTTTTCTTGGTGTCAAACGGTAACAACGTTGGTCAAAGAGAGTAGTGGTCAAACACCGTATTGGTCAAAGAGATTAGTGGTCAAACAGCTTATTGAAGAATTACAGTGTCTTTTGTTTAGACAAAACGGGTGAACGTGTGTCACTTCAGGGATGAACAGTAATACGTACCCACAAAACAACTACAATACCAACAACACATTATAGTGAAATGATTAAATGATTAACAAACAAAAGTTGCAATCATACATTCATGAAAAAACTTAAAGAAACAAACATTTAACGATATATAAACCAAAAGCCAAAAAGAACAACCCCACAAGCCGACCATCTCCCGTTTACAGAGTTCTTAAAAAATGAACCTCCTTATGGAGGGACCTGAAGGCGCAATTCCTTCTTCAGCTCAATCACCTCAACGAAAACAGCCTTTAGAAAACGCTTGAGGTGCTCCCTCGTCTTACAGGCCACCAAATTTCTCGGTAAACGTTCAAGCTCTTCTATTATCGCACACCTATAATTTACACTTGCAAGCAACTACCTCTGCCTCGTTAAGTTGGAAAGTTTATTTGCTTGCTGAGCTTCCCTTTGCGTTATTTGGAGTTCCCCCTGATGAGAAATCCACGAGCAACAGCAATAGAAAAAGGGGGGTTAGGAATGAAAGGGAAGTAAAGGTATTGTATTATGTTGTGGTTTGATATGAGGGAGATATCGAAAGTGGATTTAATACATTGTGAATATATGGAGATTAAATGATATTACACAAACGAAGTGTAAAAAAACGCAATTACTTCACTGGAATGGTAAATGTTAAATGCGGCTAAACTGTGACATCACATCATGCACTTATTACAAGGACCAAACGTGCAAGTAACGTGTAGAACATTCCTTCTGAATTTGGGGGGAAATGGAAAGCCAATATAACGTATTGAGGGACCAACGATGTAATTAAAAAAACACTAACAAAACCACTTCAAACTATTACCAACGGGCAACGGTCATAAAGTCAGGACTTTTTTTTCTTAAAAAAGCAGAAACAAACTCAAAATTAGAAAACCATTTCAAGAATATCTTCATCTTCTTTAATGGAAGAATCGAAGAAAAGTCAACAGAATCCTTTCTTTCAAAAGTTAACTGCCATAGTGTTTGGGGCAGTGGCTTCCTTTATGTTTGTTATGAATTACTTTAGTTGGGATTTATCTAGTCTAATCAATTGCATGTAGGGAAAATCATGCCTGCTGCCACAAGCAGGCGTATGAATTATCCATGATCAGTTGTTGTTCTTAATGCCAAATGGTTATACAGATTATTTGACTTTTGCTAAATCATACCAGTGCTTTCACTAAATCATACTCGTAGACTTTATAAGTCAAACAAATTAACACATTCATCCACAATAATATGACTAACAACCAAACATATTCATTCCATCAACCAACACAAAACCACATTCAGCCACATAACCCATTACCTACTAAGAACATCTAGCAAAAAGCAACTTCCCTCAACATTCACATTGTACAGTAAACATAAAACCCAAAAACAACCCAGCTGATGATGAGAAATTTCAGCAACTTGCGTCGCTTTTCTTCAACCATAGCAACGATTTCTTCAAGCTCATTACGTGACCTCAACAACCCTGGGATAATCTGAACAGACCTTTGACACATTGGTGGATCATACCACCTGAGGAAGTTGACACATGTTGGACTCTGAAAAGAGTCGAAAAAGGATGTGTAAATAAACAAACAAAATGATTTGTTACATATTTTTCGATCGGATCATACTTACAAGTGTAGGACAACCATAGAAACGACGACCTGGATTCCGATTAGTCCATGATGTCCTAATCACAGCTTCCAAACCACACGCACAACGAACCATTTTATAATTTTTGTCTTATACTTTGCAAACCATCATTTATAATACACAAAATCGAGTCAGGAACCAATGGTGCAAGCGCTAAAGGACAAAAAAATGCAACAGTAAAACACCTGTTGGAAAATACAAAAAAACCTAAACAAAAATTTAATGAGGGACCAACGGTGAAATAATGATGAAAATTTGAAATTACTAAACTGCCTATCGTTGACAACTCAAACTAACACCCGTTACGTATAACGGGGCTCGAGGGACCAAACGGGTAAGAACAGTGAAAAAAAAGGACTAACGACATCAACCCCCGTTATCTAGAGACTGAATCCGCAATCGGGTCTAACCTTGGGGACCAACAGCGTAATTTACCCTTATAAAAATCTTTAAATGGAAAGAAATGATTCACGAATCAATACTAAAACTTTTAAAGAAATCTGATGATTGCAACTCCAAGTTCTCTCTAGCCGCGGTGATTTATAAAAACGATAGGCCAACCAAACATTATCGTGAAAAAAAATATGTACGTTCGTTAAACATGGGACACAACCAAAGTAATATCGTCCCTCAAACTCCAAATCTACATATAACTTGTTTTTAGAATTCTTGAACCATGTAATTCCTTCATATACTCTATACAAAACAATGGCAAAGTGTTCCTTATGGATCACAAAACAATGGAGCATAGTGTCCGATATATCAGTTTTTTTTCCTGACAACGGTGTAGCTTTTTAGCAACAACAACAACAAACGCCCAACCAGCAGATCAACATGTAAAAACCAACAAACTGGACCCGAGACAAGGCCTCACCACATAGGTGAAATACTTTGCAGGATAAAAAAGTGTCAAAGTAATTTACGCTTGTGTTTCATGATTCCTTCTGGCTGTTATTTTCTCTGGAGGTAGCAGTGGCTACGGTGGTGGTGGCGGCAGTGGTGGAACGTGATGCCTGAAGTTGAATGGTGAATTTCTTTTGCAATTCTTTAAGTTTATCTAGTATTTCTTGGAATGTTGGTCGGGATTGTGGTTCACTGTGTACAAAAAATGTAAACACACTTAATAAGACCGACTCATTTATATATGAAATATAAGATGCAAATTTATAATAAAATAAAAAATATATCTTTTGTTTTACGACATCTGAGCAGTCTACAAGTCTCATCAAACTCAAGTAGTCAAGGGTGTGTGTATTCTTCGTAAACCATCAAGATTATGTTTAATAATTTGTAAAAGTTGTTTACAGAAAGCTGTAAACGTACATTCTTCTGGCCTAGACATTTTCTGTCAAGTTTTTAGTCTTTCAGATTGTAAAATTGTAAACACAAAAACAGAAAGAATAAAAGGTTTTAATACAATATATATATTTTAATAGTTAGAGATAAGATATGAACCTGCACCAACAGCTTTCGATGAGAGAAGCCCATTGGGGATCCACATCCTGCGGGATATCAAGCCGTTGATTCATAAACCCTACAGCTCCGATGACCTGTTATGCATACACAAAGCACATTTTGACACCCTTTCTAAAAGAGGCACATGTTGGCTTGCAAGGTCAAACAATTCATTCTGTATTTAATTATGTCTCTACCTACGCAAGCTCTTTGACATGCGCTGCAACTTATATATAGGCATTTCGGTGCCTTGTATTCTACCATATTCGCATAATTTTGCATATGGAAGACAATAAGTTTGACCGAAACTCTGGAAGAAAACACGTACCTGCATCGAGTTAAGAGTATCCCAAGGGATCTTCTCGGTGGTAAGTTCCCATAATACCACGCCGAAGCTGTATATATCCGACCTACAAATTCCAAATAAAAATCATCAATTTAAAATTTAATAACGTATACAAATGCTGCCAAAGAAATCAAATGTAAAGGATTGCTTTCAGATATAGGGCTTACTTTTCATCTGCCTGTTCATTCCGAAGAACTTCCGGAGCCATCCATTGAGGCTAAAGGTGGAAAAAAAATATATTAATAGATGAGATTTGATCTAACGTTTAAACTACCCTTGAATGATAACAACTTAAGCAAATACTATGGAATGTGGAGCAAAATCGATAACATTAATAAGTGATTTTGAATGGGATTGTAGACGATCTATAAAGCATGAGAAGACTTCTATTGAACTAATGTTTCATGCTTAGCACTGCGTACGATTAGCAAAAGTTGAATGAAGTATCTGCGCCAGATTGTCACCACATAGTACTAATGCTAGTTGCGATATTCATGAAATAAAAAGAGTACATCTGTATAGTAGATAAGAAGGATAAATAGATGCATACCGTTCCCTTCCCTGTCTTTGTGGTAAGGTATGTTTCATGCTTAATACGTGAGAGTCCGAAGTCCCCAACCTATTCAATTGCAAAAAGAAACCGTAAGAACATGTTATCTGTATTTGTGAGATCGAGAATACAACATGAGAGAGGATAAATAAAGAAACAAACCTTCACATTCCAATTCTTATCAACAAGAAGATTTGAAGACTTCAGATCCCGATGAATGATAGGTGGGTGACAATGATGAAGATAATTCATGCCTCGTGCCTGAAGGACATACCAAACATTAGAAGATGGACTCAAATGTTGATACACAAACAGGAAAAACATAATTTCTATGAAACAATGTTGTACTTACTATATCCATGGCCATATGAACACGACGTCTCCAATCTAATTTAGTTGTATTTCTTTGTAGTAATCGGAACAAACTTCCACTGCATAAATTAACATAACTCCATTTAGCTCACTGAATGTGTATGTGTTCATAAATGTGTGCATACAATCCTACACTATTTAATCTTAAAACTTTTGAGTAATGGAATAAAACAAGACAAGCACAAAATATACGTAAATTTGTAGGAAAAGGGTAGGTGTCAATTTCGACCCATTTATGTATGCAACAGTCGATTTGGGTTCTGGGTCTATCTTTAAAAGTTCAGATGGCCCAAATCAGCTAAATTAAGCTAGAACAAAACACGTCCAGTGGGTTTGAACGGATGTCAGTCCCCTAAAGTGTATATTTAGTACACACAAACTCCTACAGAGCTTTATTAAAAAATTAGACTTTTATGGTAATAGTATAGTTTTTGTAATCATAATTAGCACGTAAGTTACATATAAGATGCCCTAGAAAAAGTTTATAGATCAACCCAACCGGTAACATTTTGACTTGTACTAAAAAGTACCCAATTTGACTTGTTAGCCAACCCTTCAATTTTGCGACAGTGAAAAAGAAAAGCATGACTTGCTTATTCAGACATGCACAGGCTGTTGATATCTCATTAAAGCGTGCGAGCACACAATAGTCATTGGTGTGATTTTCAGTGTTGTAAAAAGAGGTTTAGGCGGCCAAAAAAGTGGGCAGCGCCGGTCAACACGGTTTTAAAAATTTAAGTTAGGTTTATTCTTTTAATTGGTCGGATATGAGAAGAGAGAAGATGAGAGACATGTGATGGTGGCTAGAAAAGAAAAAGAAAAATGAGACGAAAAAACTATAATTTATCTATGTGAAAGCCCTAATTAACACATAAAGCTAAACATCCAATCTTTTTTAGACCTACTTAGTTATTTATGCTCAAATTTATCAATATACATATAATTTTAAAATTTATATACAGAAAAGTCCGATCCGCCTAGACCCCGCCTCGGCCGATTACTAGCTAGGCGGTGGTCGACCGCCCGACTAGTGCCTAGCCCTTTTTGCAACCATGGCGCTTAGAGAGACGTACATGCATAGTATATGTATATGGGGTAAAGAAAATTGAGAACTAACCGGGGAAGGAACTCTGTGACAATGCACAGACGCTGAGGTGAAGTTACGGCACCCATGAAGAGTAGAATGTTGGGATGACGGAGCCTTTTCATGAGAGATACCTTCAAATAAAAAAATATGTAATTAGATGACATGTACATTTTTTTATAAAATGCAACAAATTCTATTTTTAGATAAGCCATGATAATTTTAACATTCACAATTTATAAAGTTTTCAATTTAAAATGACCTGTCTGCCCTGCCCTTTGAAGTAATGGATAAAAAGAATACCTCCTGTCTAAATGATAATATCACATCATCAGAATATTCTTGCCTTGAGAAAACCTTGATAGCAACATCCTGCATACACAAGCATACGTTAAATGAGATGAAAGTCATCACAAAATTTTCATTACAACATCAGTCTACTATCATTACACACATCAGTTTACTATCATCCGAGTCTGCAAGATTCCCTTATTTAGTCGCAGTTAGATAAGTATTCTAGACAATTGACGAGTCAAACATTACAAATTGATGGAATTTGCTTGCATCAATGTTAAACAAAAATTTTAATTTGGAGAGCATTGCCAAGTTAGGGACATTATAAAACTCCTACACTTGGCTGAACATATGGCTTTATACAAGTGTCTAACTACTTGTAGAATTTCCAAAACACCCTTCAGTATCATCAAAACTGATGAAATTGTGATGAATCCAAATCAACATCATCAAAGTTTGTTATTTCATGGGACATCACAAGATAAAAACTATTATTTACTTTTAAGGGACAGAAGAAGTGTTAAGAAGGGAGAGATGGATGACATACCGAGCCATACCACAGTGCATGGTATACTGTCCCACATGAACCTATCAAATAATATGCAAACATAACAAAACATCAGATTGTTTTGTAAATATTGTCAATTGTCAAGAATACACTTCAATATACACATAAAACTATACCTTGGCCAATTTGTTCTCCAATTATAAGGTCTTCCCACAAGATTTCATAATCCAAGCTATCAGTATCCATGTCCGCTTTATTAATAGCACTACTATTTGTGCTACCACAACTACTAGCACTACTTGTGCTATTGACATTAAACGAAGACGACCATGACCCTGAAGCCTCGTTCCTATTTGTGTTTTCCCACGCTTGATTATCTACTTTAGATGAACTCGTTTGCTGACCAGATTCATGTTCTTGATCATTATTTAACCAATGTAAACCAAACCGACCCACTTTTGAATCGGATGAAGTTGAACCACCTTCTCTTTCGCTTCCTTTCCATGGCCATGTAATTCCCTTTTTACCCATCCATGCCTCAGCTTTTGAAGATAAAATCTTGTGAATTCCGGGTTTATTTTCACTCTCATCGCCGGAATCGGTTGAGGGTTTTACAGTAAATGGTGATTGAGGAATATCGCCCCTTGGGGTGCTGGCTCCACTTGAATATCCATCTTCTTTATGATCAGGGCCATTAGTGTCATTTTCGGAATACTGACTGTCTCCACTTGCAACATCATGAACTGTGGAGTTTTCTCCGTTTTTCATTTTTGATTTAACCTTGTTGCTAACTTTTGTGGCCTGTTTTCATGTTTTCAACAATCAAGATCCATCCGTACATAACATCATTCGTTCGTTTTTCTAATACATTAATAATCGCAGTCAACAAGAAAATATGTGTCGGTATTACTGTTTATAAGAACCCTTTTTTGACAATAACTTGAAGGAAAGAAAACCTTAAGTAGTGATTTAGTTAAGTCGATTTGGATTTAATGCATGTCCCTGGGGAATTCCGAAATTTCCATTTTGAGAATCACATAAAAGTTGCAGAATTTCTATTTTTGGAAAGTTAAAATAACCTATTTGCCTTATGTTAGAATGAGAAACTAAGTGATTTAGTTAAGTCGATTTGGATTTAATGCATGTCCGTGGGGAATTGCGAAATTTCCATTTTGAGAATCACATAAAAGTTGCAGATTTTCTATTTTTGGAAAGTTAAAATAACCTATTTGCCCTTTGTTAGAATGAGAAACTAAGGGTGTGTTTAGTTGGGGAAAAATATCCCATTTTTCTAGGAAATTTTTCATTTGAGAATGGAAAAACTGAAAACTTGTTTAGTCGCACTTTTTTTCAATATCTTTCAAAAAAAAGGAAATTCTCATTTTCCTAATTTCATCTCCCCAGAGCACTATACTTTCTGTAAATGCAATGCAAAGAATTAACACTGTATCGGGCGTTTTTGGTCCAAAGTCATTCATTCTTAGTTTCTTACTAAGTGTACTTTTTTTTATTCTTTTGCATTTGTATAACAGTAATGGTTTGTGTATATAGACAATGGTTCAAAAAACTACTTTCATCTAAAACTTGAAACTAATTTGTGGATGTGGCAAGATATGGGTATTGGGTAACATGTCAAAACGGGCATCCAATGAAACAGGACACTTTTTAGCACGAACTGAAACAGTAGGGGCCAGAACAGGTTGACTCACACACTTTTTTGTAGATTTATTAAATAATTTCAATATCAGTAATGTGTTTATAATGATAACACAGTATGCATGAAAATAGACTTTTGGGCGGTTTTCAGCCCGCTTAATTCATTTGACCAGTTTGGACCTGTTTAATATATTCACAACCCAAATAGAACCATTTCTACGTAGATTGGTCAAAATTGCAATTTTCATGGGAATGAGGCCGTTTTAGACATTTGAAAAATATCGAAGCATTTTTTGATAACATGTCAAGTAAAAATAGCAATCCATAAGAACAAGGGCATTTTAGGCATTAAACATATACTGAAGCACTTTTTAAAGATTTATCTCAAGTAAAAATAAGGATTTTCATGGGAATAAGGGAGTAATCACATGCAGGTTCTTGAAGCAAAACCGACAAGCAATTACAAAAAAAATACAGTGAAATCTTCAAAGTTCAGATACTGACCAGATTGGAAATCTTCGAGGCGATTGCAGTTTGTAGAGGTTGTTGAGGATCAAGCCCAAGTTTAGCCGAAGCAATCCTTCGAGGTGCACTAATATTCCCCACTGACTTCATTTCTCTATACGGGCGTGTATCACTAGATACACATATAACCCCAACTAATGTTCCATTTTCATCAGGAAAAGGGGTAAAATTGGCTATAATTTCAAATTTTTCCCCTCGTTTGTTCTTTATTGGAAACTGCCCAGACCAACTTTCCCCCCTAATTGTTCTTTGTAAAATAGCATCAGCTAACGGAATATCGTTTGGTTCTACTAGAAGCTCATTGGGTGATCTCCCTAGAGCTTCTGCAGCCGCATAACCATAAAGATTTTCAGCCATACGGTTCCTACATAATTTTAATAATAGAAATGTTAAAAATTATCATTCGTAAGAGGGTGTTTGGAAGTGCGCTGTGAAGTAATTATCAGAATCTTATAATCAGCGGTAGAAAATAGTGTTTGAGCATGATTCTGCCAATTTGAAGTTGTAAGAATACATAGATATTGGAGTATAATTTATAACCAAAGAGAACATATCTTGTGAAGAAAAAAAACAGTAGAGTCGGTTTGTGACGTGGGAAGAAAAGTCTCATATTATGTTATAACAAGCTATGTAGACGAGTTAGTTTACTTGATCATTCGATAATCGGTTTTGTTGCAGTTGATATGAAACTGATTGTCCAAAACTGATTATTTGAACCCTAAATAATCATTTGAACAGAGGCTTCATTTTGTTTATTTAAAATTTAAAAACTGGTTCTTATGATATCTTGTTTCTTTTTACATTCCCGATGGCCATTCTTGGGTATTTTTGTGATTAATAACCCCCAATCTCTACATTATTCCTCTTAGACAGATATAAGGTCGTTATAACCCGTCACTGGCACTTATATGTTTACGCCGGTCATACTATGCTTTAGTATTGTACTGTTGTACGTTTTTATATTTCAGCAATCTTAAGAACCCTTTGTGATCGAACTAAACCAAGTTCATAATGCTAACATTTAACAAAACCCTTATGGCCATAATGCCATATCCCAACAACATGAACATTAACTTACCTAAAAAGCAATGAACAAATTTAGCTGAATGCTCAACTCACCAGTAGATAATGATCCCGTCGAGATCAAATATATGTACAGATTGACCCATTGACTGCAATATATTCAAATATTGTGTTTCCGTTAGCTTCACAGCTGAAGGCCCACGAATTAAACCACTCTCCCTAGCGACACCACCACCACCAGTACCCAAACCATTCTGATTATTATCATTGCTGTAACTAACATCAATGCTGCGAGTTTCTCTCCTCAAAGGCGACGAATGCCGAAAAGAAGTTGAACCCATTTTGAAGGCCGCCGCAGCGCCACCCTCAAACACCCCACCAGCCGCGCCCATAGCTCTCCTACGAGGCCGCCGTGGAGATACTGAACTAGACCTTTGTCGCTCGACTCTTTGCTGCTCATTGGATACTGTTAACTTTGACATTTCTTGTTTTAGATGAGCATGACTTTCTTCTAACTCGTGAATCTTTTTTAAAAGCTCTTCAGTTTGCGGTGCTTCACTCTTGTTGTCCGTATCCATTTTTCACAAACTTTCACACAAATACACACACTGTAATTTATGTATCAAAAAAATTGGTTCTTTCACTTCTTTAAGCTCCAATTTTTCATTTTTAAGAACTCCCAAATCAAAAATCTATAAAGAAAATAAAAAAACTCACACAATATGATCTATAAACTAACAAATTAGTCTTTTGACCTCAAATATCAAAACTTTAACACATCCCATATCAAAAATCCAATATTTTTTGACACAATGATCAATCCAAATAGGAAATAGCTAATCTCTTAAACACTAAAAAAATCCAATTTAACTTTAATACAAATTTAAACACAAACACACCATAAAACACACTCTATCTCCATTTGTACATACTTGAATACAATAACACATTTATCAATTAACCAACAACCCTTTAAGCCCAAATCAAAAAACTAACAAAAATCAATGTTTTTAGCACAAAAACTTTATACAAAACACACAGACACCAAAACACAGACTACCTGTAAATATAGTGAAATGGGTACTTGATGGATGATGCTTCTTTAAATGAGTATGGTGAATTGATGATGATAAGATAAAGGTTTGTAGCTGGATCAATAAATTTGACTTACTCTCTCACACATACTAAAATCACACACATTAAACCCTGGTGAATTTTTATAAACAGTAGTATTATGTGGTGAAGATTGTATTTTATGAGTTGAAAAGATACAATCTTGAAAATGAAAGACTCTTCTCAAAGTGTTGTGTTTGCTTGAAGGTCAATAAACAACTCACAAACCCTTCACTTTAAAAACCTTTATTTTTATGTTTTCCTTTTATTAAATTTTTTACTATTGTTTTAAAAGCAATGTCAGATTTACAAAAACTTCACAAAATTATATTCGAATAATGATTTGGCAACTAAATGTTGAAGGTAAAAAAAAACTATGATGTAATATAATTGAATCATAACATATGTATAAGGGCTTGTTTGGTTTGTAAGTAAGATTAGATTTGAAAATGGTTTAAAAGTAAATAAGAAGTGAGAAAATTAATTATTATTTTAATATATATATATATATATATATATATATATATATATATATATATATAAAATTAGTCAAACTGATATATATTTTTTTGAATAAAAAATTGAAGTGAAAGAAATGGTCAAACTTATTATGTGGATGAAATTTTTTTACAAATTAAAAAAATGCACTATGCTGCTTGGATTGTGAATTCCAGGGAAGCCATTCGGACTTTACTTTTGGGAACGAGACCAGCGCGTGAGCCTAAACAAGTTTTACCAAACAATTTATTTCATGCTTTATGAGCCTAAACCCACCAACCAAACACACCCTAAGTCTCAAAATAATTGTTCAATGATAATAACCGTCTTAAGTTATTGTCTCAAAATAGGTTTCGTCCGATCCGAACAGTTCAATTTGGTTCGGGCCGATTTCTCGATTCGATTCGATTTGTGATCTATTATTTTCAGGCTTATTCTCAAAACGTAAATACTCACTTTAAATTTTACAAAATGGTGTAGTTAACTAATTGGTTACTCTTTCCATCCTAAATTTAGTTTTCGTCTTTTTTTTTAAATCTCGAATTTAAAACCTAAATTAATGTAGTTTGTGTAAATCATCTTTAAGTACT
The DNA here is from genome assembly GCA_026074375.1 of Tanacetum coccineum. Classification (NCBI taxonomy): domain Eukaryota; kingdom Viridiplantae; phylum Streptophyta; class Magnoliopsida; order Asterales; family Asteraceae; genus Tanacetum; species Tanacetum coccineum. The sequence goes on from BQNB010000056.1 coordinate 124,528, forward strand.
ATTTAATTAATCTTAAGCTTAATTTATTTTAAACTTGGTAACTTTTTAAAAACACGCAATATAGTAATTCTAAAAGTACAAGCTTTATATTTCAAAACACACACGCTTTGCATCAAAGGTCGAACCAGAATCACGATTTCAAAGTATAACTATTTATCGCTATGCATCGTCTTTTTGCGCGGATATTCGTCTAGTTCTTTTAAAGGTTGAATTGCATATATATCCTTTCAAAAATTTAAAATTGTGTATGTATCCCACTTAAATTTATAACTGAATAAATATCTTTTTAAAAGCTCAAAAACTGTGTATGTATCCAACTTAAACTTATAAATGCATGTATATCTAAACTTTAAATATGTCATCAATGAACAAGTTATATAGTTACTAAATACCGAGATCCCAAACAAAGAGGATAAAGTTTATTTTGCATTACTATGTATATGTCAAAATATGTGCCCACGTGACCTAATCATGAATGGCTTTTAAACAATTATAATATGGTCAAGAAACCAAAAGCAAAACCATGTCTATATTTTGGTAACAACACATTTAGAATCAATACTATGTAATGGCATATTATGAAAATAATCACACATCAACCACTGTGCACGAAAGTAGCAGCAGGAATAATGCTTATAATAACAATAGTAGCTTTATCCTTTTTAATGAAAATTGTAGCTATATCCTTTTTAATGAAAAAACTTATATTATAAAGGGTAATTTTGGCTAAAAAAACTAAATTAAGATAGTTCATTCGTTTCATAAAAAAATCAAAATTTTCATTCGTATAGGCACATTTTGGTTTCATATAAAAAAATCAAAACTTTCATTTGTATATGATTTCCATACCAGTATCAAGATTTTCATCACTTATCGTCAATTCGGTTATTCCTATGAGACCCAACAATCACTCTTTCGCTTCCCGTCAACTTACATAACATATATGCACCGTCGTCTTAGTCGCCGCCGCCGTTTCCATTCTTCTAAAATCACCATCGAGCTGTCCTATTCCCCCAGCCATCGCACCCCTAATTGCCTGAGTTCAAAACACCAATCATAAACACCCCTAATTGCAAAAGAATAAAATAATAATAAAGCAAATTAAATGAAAGCTTACAGATCGTGATGTGGGTAACTTTAGCAAATGATCATCATGCGACACAAATCATCATACAGCCATCGCACCTAATGAAGCCACATCACACCTACCACACTATTAATTTCCCTTTTTGACTTCAAATTCCTTTGTACGATTCGGTAACTAATCGCCTTAATCATCCTCGGCGACAAACTCCTAATATCAATCCCATAAAATTGAATAAAAATCCAACTCTTTTAGATCTAAATATATGTTTCACAAGATCTCTAATTTATGAGGCGGCGCCACAAAGTCGGATAAAACCACATCACAACTGCCGCATAAAACATCATAAAATCCTTATCTTTAATTGAATGTGTGCCCAAAGGGGTGGTGCATGGTGGTAACGGCGGCTGACACAAAGATTAGGGTAGGTTTGATGGGTTGAGAGAGAGGTTGTGAAAGTGGGAGAGATAGAGATGTCAGATCTGAGATTTTAATTTTTGCCAAAATAATACCACTATTATCCCATTAGAAAAGGAACGGTTTTTAAAATTCATAAAAGTAAAGTTCCAATAATACCCTTTTGCATTAAAAATAAATACATATGATTATTTTAAAATTAAATTATGTTACTTTAAATCATGTCCATTGATCATTTAATCTAATGGTTAAAATTTGGTTCTGTAAGTTCTGTACAAAAAAGTGGTTATGTATTGAAAATCCCACTATATATATATATATATATATATATCATATAAATTAGTCAAACTGATATATATTTTTTTGAATAAAAAATTGAAGTGAAAGAAATGGTCAAACTTATTATGTGGATGAAATTTTTTTACAAATTAAAAAAATGCACTATGCTGCTTGGATTGTGAATTCCGGGGAAGCTATTCGGACTTTACTTTTGGGGACGAGACCAGCGCGTGAGCCTAAACAAGTTTTACCAAACAATTTATTTCATGCTTTATGAGCCTAAACCCGCCAACCAAACACACCCTAAGTCTCAAAATAATTGTTCAATGATAATAACCGTCTTAAGTTATTGTCTCAAAATAGGTTTCGTCCGATCCGAACAGTTCAATTTGGTTCGGGCCGATTTCTCGATTCGATTCGATTTGTGATCTATTATTTTCAGGCTTATTCTCAAAACGTAAATACTCACTTTAAATTTTACAAAATGGTGTAGTTAACTAATTGGTTACTCTTTCCATCCTAAATTTAGTTTTCGTCTTTTTTTTAAATCTCGAATTTAAAACCTAAATTAATGTAGTTTGTGTAAATCATCTTTAAGTACTATTTAATTAATCTTAAGCTTAATTTATTTTAAACTTGGTAACTTTTTAAAAACACGCAATATAGTAATTCTAAAAGTACAAGCTTTATATTTCAAAACACACACGCTTTGCATCAAAGGTCTAACCAGAATCACGATTTCAAAGTATAACTATATATCGCTATGCATCGTCTTTTTGCGCGGATATTCGTCTAGTTCTTTTAAAGGTTGAATTGCATATATATCCTTTCAAAAATTTAAAATTGTGTATGTATCCCACTTAAATTTATAACTGAATAAATATCTTTTTAAAAGCTCAAAAATTGTGTATGTATCCAACTTAAACTTATAAATGCATGTATATCTAAACTTTAAATATGTCATATACATTGAAACAACTATTTACTATAAATTTACAACTTTAAAATGCATGGCAACCATAATTATTTTAAGTTAAAAAAAACTATAATTATGTTAAATAGAATACTAATTTTTTCTTTATTTATAAACTTGTTGGCAGCATTATACGCTTTTATTATAAACATGCTTTATTTATTATACAATATAACAATCATGATATCCATGATGAGTTTAGTTCATGTAGCCGTATAATATATGAGATAATGTGACTTTTTGTGAGGTTAAATATCGTCTTAATATATTGATTTTGGTCATTTAGTTCATTTTGCACCTAGGGACATCGTAACCTTAAAAATATGTTGTTGGTGTTAGTTTTAAACCTATAATTTTCATAATTTAGAGTTATTAGATTTAATAGCATAAATCGACCATTTGGTTTACCCATAATGACACCTATCGTCTCAGAACACAATTAATTACATCAGTCGTCCTTATGGTTAACACTTTTAAGTCGACTGGTCCTTTGACTAAACGGCTTTTAGTTTTTTCGTTAAGATTAGTTAGATATTAGAAAAAGACTCGGTCACCCCGTGTATTTTCCCGTTTATTGTAGCTCGTAGTTAAGCGTTTAATGTATAACATTCGGTAATGGGCCGGGTATTAAACCCAACGTGTAAGCCCACTACCAAGGCCCTTAGGCCGATTTGTAACACATTATATAAGCCTCTTCCATGCCATGGAAGAGGTGGTTAGTCATTTCATTATACAAGTTACACTTTCTCTCACTAGAAAGCTTTTTCTCTTACTTTCTCTCTCTAGATTTGGCTAATCTATCTATCTTCCATTGTGTTATGATTTCCAATATCTTACAATTGGTATCAGAGCTCATGGGATGATTAGATCGTTTGTGTGTGCGTTTTAGTGCTTGGTTTATATCAAAAGTTTAGTTTTAGGAGGTTTTAGCTCTTGTTCTTGAGTATCATTGATTTTTTACGTTTTTTGTGTTAAAATTCATGTTTGTAGTTGCTATAGCCTTCTAGTATTCATTTGTGCAAAAGAATCCAAGTCAAAACGTTCAAAAGGGTGATTTTTAGGTGTTTTAAGGTGTAAAAGTTCGTAGTTCATCGTAGCGGTTTGGTAAACTATTGGTTATTAAGCGTAGCAGTTTGATTTACTGTTCTGGCTGTTTGTCAGGAAAGTACACTTTTCTGTCCGTTTGTCAAATCGTACACTATGCTAGCGGTTTGTCGTTTCTGACAGCGGTTTGTCTTATTAGGCAGAGGGTGTCAGTAGCGGTTTGTCTTCTAGTGTAGCGGTTTACTAGTAGAGGTTTGGTAAGTGTAGCGGTTTGATCCGTGGCGGTTTACAGGTTTTGAATATTTTTTCTCATAGCGATTTGGGAAACAAACCACTGCCAATTTCATTTCTTGGTAGCGGTTTGGTATCTTATCTTCATAGCGGTTTACCTTCTTTTCTTAGTAGCAGTTTAGAGCTGACAGCGGTTTGATACCGTAGCGGTTTTCAAGTTTTTGAAGATAATTTCTCATAGCGATTTGAGAATCAAACCTCTGCCAATTTCATTTCTTGGTAGCGGTTTGGTGTTTCTTCTTCATTGCGATTTACCATTTCTTTCTAGTAGCGGTTTGGCAGATTAACTTCATAGCGGTTTACCATTTGTAGCGGTTTATAGGTAGCGGTTTGTTACAGGTTTTGGAAGATTTTTCTCAAGGTTGTTTGGGAATCAAACCTCTGACCATTTTTCTTCGTGGTAGCGATTTGGTATAAATTTTTCATAGCGGTTTGATAGTAGCGGTTTGACAGTAGCGGTTTGAGCACTAATCCAACAAAACACTTGGACTATTTTTCAAACTTGTGAAACGTAATAAACTCAAACAACAAAACACTTAAACAAACATCACCACTTTTAACATACATTCACTAATCATTGTTCGATCAACTTAAATCATTTCACAATCAATTAAGATGGCTAATCTCTCGGAAGATATCCAATGTGCCGGTTCCGATACCCGGCCACCTATGCTTGATAGGACTGACTTTGCATCATGGCAACAACGTATTCGACTGTATTGTCAGGGTAAAGAGAATGGGGTGAACATCCTGAAGTCGATTGATGAAGGATCTTTTTAGATGGGAACATTTCGGGAAACACTTGCTGAAGGGAATGAAGGTGCCTTACATCTAGGTCCAGAACGAGCTCGAGTCTATTCTGACCTTTCACCTGAAGATAAGGAAAGGTATAACGCTAACATTCGGGCAACAAATATCCTACTTTAAGGGTTCCTAAAAGACATATACACTCTTATCAATCATTACACTGATGTAAAAGACATTTGGGATAATGTAAAGATGCTCCTGGAAGGTTCTGAATTAACTAAAGAAGACCGTGAATCACAACTATACGATGATTTTGAACACTTTCGTCAGAATAAAGGAGAAACCATTCACGATTACTATGTCAGGTTTACCAAGCTCATCAATGACATGCAAAACATCAAGATAATCATGCCCAGAATGTAGTTGAATTCAAAGTTTGTTAATAACATGTTGCCTGAATAGGGTAGATTCGTTACAGCAGTGAAACTGGACAGAGGATTAAGGGACTCCAACTATGATCAGTTGGTATGCTTATCTGAAGTAACACGAGGCACATGCCAATAAGAACAAAATGATGTTGGAACATTTCACCCAACCCAATGTTGATCCTCTCGCCTTGATGTCTAATGTTTCACATCAGCAGTATTACTCATAATCATCTACCACTCCACCATCCATACATGCTCAACCACACTTTGCTGACAATACTCAACTTGATTCAGGACTTTCTCCAATGGACAACTTAATTAAGAACTTAACCAACACACTTGCCCTACTCACCCAATCATACAAAACATACCTTCCTTAAACTAACAATCAACTCAGAACTTCATCAAATACAAGGAACCAAGCCACAGTTTAAGACGGCAAGGTTGTTGTTCAAAATCGAGGTCAAGGGAACAATGCAAGGTGTGTAGGTGCTGCCGGTTATGAGGGAGCTCAGAACAGAGTTAGGAATGCAAATCCAGGTCAAGCAAGACAGATTAAGTGTTACAACTACAATGGTATAGGCCACATAGCAAGGAACTGCACTCGGCCTAAGCGACCATAGAACTCAGAACATTTTAAAGACAAGATTTTGCTAATGCAAGCTCAGGAGAATAGGGTGGCATTGGATGAAGAGCAGTTGTTGTTTATTGTGGGTGGACAAGACAACGCTGTTGATAAAGATGTGGATGAGCAACCAGTTCAAGACTTAGCACTCAATGTGGATAATGTTTTTCAAGCTGATGATTGTGATGCTTTTGATTCTGATGTTGATGAGGCTTTCACTGCACATACCATGTTCATGGCAAATCTATCATCCGCAGATCTTATTTATGATGAAGCTGGTCTGTCATATGAATCGAACATTCTATCTGAGGTACACGATCATGATTACTATAAGTATGATGTTTATGAGCAT
>BQNB010000056.1:131958-208925 GCA_026074375.1 Tanacetum coccineum
CCAATTAATCTAATAAATATGAGCCTTTAAAACGTTTAAGAACAAATAAACCAAACCAGACAGAAACACCAAAAACAAACAACCTTGAAAAAAACTGTTAGTTCTGTCCGAGATCCTTCTGTGTGTGTGTTGTCCGATATCGGGTGTAACTAGCAGTACTAACTCTCTTCATTGTACGATATCAGATGAAACTAGCAGCATTAACTTTTTAGTATTGTTCCCTTTAAACACAAATCCAACAATACTATCAAGAACCTTATCAGAAACCCTAAAAACATGTAATACCTACTGCTTGTTTCTTAAATCATGTTAATATTGCTGCTTCTTCTCTATAAAACACGAACACAAAAACCTTACATTTATGGCAGCATAAACAATTCAAGCAACACTATCTTGCTCTTATAAGGCTAGCAGTATTAAAATTAAACGAGCAGTACTAAAACCCAACTGGCAGTATTAATCATACATGAGCAGTATAAACTTTAAAAATCATGTTACCTCAATCACGAAGTAGCATTAACCAACTTGGGCTTACTACTATTGGTTAAAACCACACACCAGCAATATTAACATGGCAATACTATAGCAGTATCAATACCATATACCATCCATGTTCAATCAGGAGCATAAACAAAACTTGGCAGTACTAACCCACAAATATTAAGAAGTTATTTATACAATCCCCAAAACTTAGGGGTTGTGATAACTTCCCATAATACTCGCACTCCATTAGTTACCAATATCCTTTCCAAACAAATCACCAGCTGCTTCTTGGCATTCAATCATCAATTTACGAATAAACCAATCTGCTTCCATAAACAACCACGAATCACATTTAAACCTGTTGTTAATACAAAATGTACATGTTCTTCTTTTCTTCAAACACCAACAGACTTTCAATCATGAAAACCTTTGGCAGTATTAATTAAGAACGATCGCATCAAACAACAGTATGAATCATTCTTCACAGCAATCACAAGCCATAAAGCACGAACACCAAATAATCATAGTCTTCTTTTTTTTAAGTATAAAGACGACACTTTTTAGCTTTTAGTGATACTTTTCTGTCACTAAACTTGTATCGTTTATGACCAGTTGTTGTTTATCCCAAGCAAAGTACAACAACCAGCTGCTTTTTCAGTGACGTGCTTCCCCTCAAACAAGTAACGTGATCTGCTGATAACTTTATTGATTTAGGGTTTTTATGACAAACCCTAATTTAATTCTTTACACCTGCGACCAAACAGTTTGGCATCAATCATGTGTACTTGCTACCTTTTGCATCTCTACTAGGGTTCATCATTGATCAAGAGATTAACTCACCAAAGCTAGTAGAGACACCTTATAATTCTTGAATGACTGACTTCATTTTGCCATTCGAATTAGGGTTTAGGAGAAACCTTATTCGACCATATGTAAAATCCATCTGCTTTGTCAGTATAAAAAACAACTTGTGGGTACGAATCAATCAACAACACCATGAATCATAAGCATCATTACGAATCACCAGGCTGTCATCTACAACTTTTTTGTTTTTATACAATTAGGGTTTGCAAAAACCATAATCACCCTGAATCTGCTTAAAACGCCAAAACAGAAATTTATACCTTCTTTTCTTCAAGAACACGATACCAAAAACCTTGTAGATCCTAGATATCACGAGCCACATGGCTCTGATACCAATTGTTGAGATCATTTAAGCCCATCTAGGATATGTTTTATAGATAATATAAATATGCAGCGGAATAATAAAGAATAGTATATTATTAAACAAGGTTTTATCATTAAACGTTTCCACCAAGCCTCAATTCTATATGATCAGTATAGAACAGTTACCACCTGTAACAGGAATCAAAGATCCTTGAGGCTACATACACCAACTTAGACGTCTACATTGATCCAATGTACACACACATACGTTTTTCTAGATACCTAAACTATGTGTCTATGATCTCTTTATATAGAGAGATCATGACTTACAAAGGAAGTTAACATAAAGATATAAACAAGTAAATCTTTTAAATATTAAAAAATATCTTCTGTTATCTTTATCTTCTTAAGGAGATCTTCATTTTTTGATATCTTTGACCAAATCTTCCATAATTCTCCACCAGCTTGAAGAATTCCAAACTGCTAGATTTAGTCCTTATGTTTCATTCTTTTATTTTTTTTGTCTCATCAAATCTAGAATCCTAACAGAGTGTGAAAATGTGGTATAGATTTTGGAACGGCCTTCCTAGGATGGGTAGAGCCGAGATAGTTGACCAAGCAAGGTTTTCTTAGGGATTTCTGAGTGTGTAAGTATTGGTATAATAGAGTGTGAGTCGTGTTGTGTAGGACCTATACCCCCGTGGGGTTAGTCCCGTTGGTTGGATAATTAGAAAGATTTGGCAATGCCAATTCTGATAGATTTGTCATCATGTCGAGGACGGGATCATATCCTGACACCCGACTGAGGCAGTGAGACCTAAAATGGAGAAATTGTGAAGCTAAGAGGTAATATGAGAAATTATTGTGATGTTATGAGCTGATATGAATTGACCGTGAGAAAGTATAGGACTGGACTATGGAAAGACTTAGTCTTTAGGGGGATCGTAAGAAACCTCGTTTGAAAAGACTAAACCTTAGTGATTGATGTGATCCTTTGATGAATGGAATTTCCTATTAATGGTGTGAGTTAATGATTTGAGTTGAATTTTGGGGCGAAATTCCTTTAAGGGGGTGAGACTGTGATAACCAGTAATATTTTCAGGGCTAAGTATTATAAAATATTATAGTTTTGTATGTTGGAGTCTTTCGATCTTGTTAGTTTTTCTGATGAAAGCTGAAAAGTTGACTTCTGTTGTCTATTTTGCGTATAAGCGGTTTCGGTTTAATCAGGAATTCAATGAAATGTGGAGTTCGTAAATGAATCAATTATGATTCGTTTACCCATTTTAGCGTGGTTTTGAGGTTTTCAGTGCTTTCCTGGAAGTTTTCTCGTGTTTAGCGTAATATCGTCACGCAGCGCGTACCGGCACGACAGTTAACTAAGTATGGAGATTTATGAGGTTGGAAATGTGTTAATGGGTTTATTTATTTAATAAATTCATAATAATGAAATAACGTCGATTTAAATTGTAAATCATGAGTGTGAGATTTGAAAGTTATCAGAAAAATAATTGTTTTCGTGAATTTCGGTAAAAGACTGTAACAATCGTAAAAAGGTGAAATTTTGGGTGAATATAAGTTTCCAAGCTATATTTTGTGGTTTGAAGTGTTTTTAAATGGATGTGCAAGGTTCGATTAAGTTTTGTCAAAAATTTATGTTTTCGGTCCGGGGTCGGCGTTAACGACTCAAATGGATTTTTGTAGCAATTTAAGGTGATAAGTGTCGTATGAATAATCCAGGTTTATGAAAAAATGATTTAAACGCAATGGAAGTGATAACTAAGTTTGGGTGACGTTTTAAATAGATGAAAATTTAGCTTTTAAGTGATCCCGACACAAAAAGAAAGACCCGAGACCCTCCTTGGATCCTATTTTGGACGCCTAGGGGATAAGGGGACAAGATGGCTAAAATTTTGCTATGATGTCTCACCTAGTACCATAATATACCTCCACCACCTCAACCATTTCACATACATGCATCATTTTTAATCAAAATAAAAAAATATATATCTCTCTCTTTTTCTCTATATCCGGCCGAACCACAAAGGAGAAGAAAAGCAAAGATTTTGAAGATTTTTCCAAGAACACGGGTTAAGATTTTATTATTGGGTTGTTAGCTAGTAGTTTCAGGTTGAAGAAACAAAGTTTTTAGTTTTATTCGCGCGTCTAGATCGAACCAAGCTCATCAAACAAGTAAGTTTTTATAAAACTTTGAATTTAAGTTGTACTTTTGTGATTATGGTGATGTCTAGACGCTAGTTGTACAAGTTGATCGCCCAAAAGATCGAAACTTGAAATCAAAAATATAAAAAGGGGTGTTTATGCGTCGGTTTAAGAAGGAAAAGAACAAAAGGTTTTTGAGTTTAAATAGAATGGTTGTTGTGGTAATTTTTTGTTTTATAAAAATGCTTATAAGAGCTTATTTGTAAGTTTTGCTTATTCAATAAGCTAGGATATAGCTTATTTGGGCTTATGTGATTTTGGTATGGGATGTTTTGTTGGACCGGCCCAATAAGGGTGCGTCCGGTTTGTTTCTAGCCCGACAAGGGTACGTTTCGTTGGTTTCGGCCCAACAAGGGTCCATTTGGTTGGTCTCGGCCCAACAAGGGTCCGTTTGGATTTAGTTTGGGTGCCACAATTGGCTCGGGCGCTCGACCTATTTGACTTTTTCTTATTATTTTCGCTTATTAAATTTAGCTTAAATTAAGCTTATAGCTTAATGGATTTGACTTATTCGGTTTAGCTTATTTTGGTTTCGGCTTATTTGAGCTTATATATACATATATGCGGCTTATTTTGAAGCTTATGGCTTAATTAGTTTTGGATTTATTTATATAATGAGTTTATAACTTATTGTTTTGGCTTAATGAACCCCGGATTATGGGATTTTGATTTATATTTGATGTAACTCAATGGGCTTAAGGTCCATTGGGGTTGAATTGTGTTTTGGAGAATTATGAAAAGAAGTATGAAATAAGTTTCGCTATCGGGCTAAGTATTTTAGACCATGATGAACCATATGACCCAGTAATAAGTAAATGAGTTTGTAGACTTTTATAAATGAACTAAAGAAAATTGTGTTGGACTAAGAGTAATATTGTTGTTGTACTTGTTGATTGTGAAGAGGTTATTTTGCCACGGTTTAATAAATCATGTCAATGGTATTGATATTGTGTTTGTCGGAAAACGTCGGATTTGTGAAAATTGTTTTGGATTAAGGTTTAATACCTTGGAAAGGTCATAAAGGCGTGCGGGTCATGCCGAATTTTTGAAAGAATTATATATACTTAAAATTTTGCTAAAAATAGATGAAATTTTCAATGTTTTAACAATAAATAGTTATTTAACTTGAAGATTTAATACAATACGAACGATGTAATTTCTCGAAACTTTTCTTAAATATTTACTATTTATAACCGTTGTGTCGATTTTGATTGAGGAAATGGATGGGTGAATCTTAAGGAAGATTAAGTGTTGAGGTAAAAGCCTTTGGGCATATTGAATGGCGAGATGTTGTAACTACCCCGTTAGCTCGATAATAAGACGAAAATGATAATAAAATATTATTATTATATTTTTTTAATTATTGAATACTCATATATATATATATATATATATATATATATATATATATATATATATATATATATATATATATATGTGTGTGTGTGTGTGTGTGTGTGTGTGTGTGTGTATATGTATATCTAGCATATGGATTTCGGAAGTGCGGATTATTTGTCTTTAACTTTTGAGCTCTTGCTCATTTCTTTTCGTCAGTTTCTTGCGGAGTATTTTGGTCGATTGAATTTTTCGAGAATTTGAGGTGTTGAGTTTTGTTGTATTGGTGTCACACTTTGCCCAAGTGTTTTTAAGTCGTTTTCGCGTAATTACCACACAACCATAAATTGAGAAAAAATGTTGATGATAAGATAAAGTCTTGGTAATAAGACGATGGTTTTTGTAATAGGATAAAGGTTTTGGATAACGAGATGAATTGAAAATGAGGATTTTGCGTGAGTTAAGGCGAACGCTTGTACAATAAGATAATTTTATATGAGTATTGATATAGTGAGTATATATTAGGTCGTTGCCGGGTACATTGTGCGCTTGCATAGGGATTTATTGTGTTCTGCTTTATTGAGATTATGCGGTTGCTTTGATTGCTGATTGAGGTGAGTTCTCGTAGCCCCACTTTTTATTGGTTTTTCCGTTGGGGGAAAATGATACTCAAATGTGTTTTGAAATGTTTTGAATTGATCTGTGCAAAATGTGGTTTTGTTTTTAGGACTAGATATGTGCTTATGACTGCTATGTGAATATTATGTGTTGTATGATTGTTTGGATCGGATGGGTACGCCTACCCAGTATCTGTGATATTATTGGATCGGATGGGTACGCAACCCAGTATGTTGTGTGATTCTTAGAGCGGATGGGTACGCCTACCCAAGTTGTGTGAGGTCCTGCCCTAATATTAGTGCTCCCGCTGGTAGGCCCTTTAGGTGCGTAAGTGACATATTGTTATTGATTAGCGGTGATGCTAAGGTTATAGCACTATTGTCCACTATTGAAATATTGGTACAGCTTTTGGGTTTAAGGTCAAACCTACGAGCTCACCAACATTATTGTTGACGTTTTCGAGTATCATTTTCAGGTGTGTCAAATCAAAGGTATATTATTGGTATTGGAAGAGAAAAGATGTAACCCAAGGGGACTGGGTAGAGATGGACGTGGTTTTGACTTATGTTAAGATTTTAACTTGTAAAGTTCTATAAAACTTCAGTTTTATGAATGTAAACTGTAAAGTGTATGATCTTGTATCTTGTGCGATGAATGGTATCGTCGCATCATGTGTTTCCACCATTGACGGGGTGTGACATTGAGCCATAGCCAACATTCCCTCGGTTTGATGGAGGGAGTTAGTAAGTTCTTCCACCTTTTTTGATAAAAAACAAGTGACTCATAGGAACCTTCATTAGACAAAGGATTATCGTAGTTGAAGCCCGACGTCTTGTTAAAGAATGCCGTATAGTCTTGTGTTTGAGACGTTGCTCCATAAGCTTGACCCGTATTCCCATAATTTATTTTAGAATGAGCCAATGGATAACGTTGATCGCTGGATCCAGATACATAACTTGGTTTGATCCCGGTCATCATGTCAGTACCCTGCTCCGCCTTAACATGACCTTCATAATCATTCCTAAATGTGCTTGTACAACTTTGATTCGGAGGAACCTCACTCAATGCATTGTTCCCGCCAGTAATGCAGCTATTCGCTAAGTCGAATGTATTCTCAAATGGACTCAAGTCTGGAGGAACGTTGGAGAGACCGATCGATGCTTCGACAACAAGAACAAAAAGAAAGTCAACCTTTATTCTTTACATAAGTTTCTTCCATGCTAGTATAAGAACAAGAATACTTTTTAGAACAAGGCATAAGGGAGCACTCCACTGTTTTCCTTTTATAGTGATTCCTATGTAAGCATCGTCATCTTACCACCGAACGAATAGCCAATTGGGTAAAGACAACATAGTTTCTTAAGAGATAATTATTCAAGATAATTCAGGGCAAGTTGCTAAAGAATGTAATCATGATGGATTAAGAGATCAGAAGCTAATATTGAGTACGCCAAGTAGCTACTCCTACAATGCTACACTGTTACCCACTTGGCCTAAGGGGCATGATAAGCCTTCATAGTTGAAAATAAATATTAGGGTTAAAAGTCTATAAAATTAACCATCCATAAAGGCACTAGATATGTGATATCTACTTCTTATATAAAGGAGGGTTTGGCAAGGTATGATCTTGACCAAAAAAACATGAGAATGACACGTGGATAATAGATTATTTACAATCGTTGGATCAAAAACCCAAATATAAACCCCCTCATTTATTTCTCCCTATTTTCCTCTTAGGAATAAATTATCCCGTAAACCTTAAAATTATATTTTCACTATATCATTTAACTACCAAATTCTCTATTCTCTATCAATCTATAATTATTCCTATTATCCCTCTTCTGATTGAACGACTGATCCTTTATCAATCTATAATTCTACCCAAATATAAACCCTAATTAATTTTTACTATTTTCCTTCTTATGATAAATATAATTCAACCCGAATATAAACCCAAATTTAATTATATTTTCATCATGGAACGACCGGATCCTCTATCAATCTATAATTATGATTCTATCACTTTTGAAATGGTTTTAATTGTTTGTGGCTCTAACATATTCAGGTACAATTTCTATTTTAATTATTATTGGATTTAATTTATGTTTTAATTATTGTTGGATTTATGTTTGTGTTTATTAATTTTTGTTTATCTTTGTGTTTATAAATTGTGTTAATCATAAGCCCTATGTGGAATTTGATTAGATATTTTGAAGACATATGTTATAACCTAAGTTTTGTATGCTCTATAATTCAGTAGTTAAATTTCAGGATATGGATCAAGGTTTGACTAAGATACTGTTTATTTGAGGTAATTTTGAAACTGCTCATTAATAATAGATTGAATCAATTCAAAAAAATGAACTAATTCCCATGATTATAGCCAAAATTTTAATTTAATCAAATCCTTACCTTTCATATAATCCTACAATTACTCACTTTCTAAAAAGATTTTAACCTAATTCTCCTATATAAATACCAGCAACATTATTCATCCATCACATATATTTCTGCAAACTAAGTAGTAGATTTGTAAAACAACAAGTTTGTGTTCTTTATATGTTCTGCAAACTTTCTTATTTACATTGTATCTTTTATATCGTTTCTCATTTGATCCTTTTTTATATCATGTGGTATAAACAATGGAGCAGCAATTGACATTTTGTGTGATATTGACCCTATGATGGATGATGTTAAGGTTTTGGTTAGATGTATCAGCATCTGGAAAAGTCATGCAAAAGGAAAGCCAAATCAACCATGGGGTTTAGATGTTGTTCTTCAAGATGCAGAGGTATGTCAACAGTCTTAATTCTTCAAACGTAATATATTTATTTTGAACTTCATACTTATATTTATATATGTAACCTTTACTATTCATATGGTAATCGTGTTCAAGCTATTATCAAGTTGGATTCAATGAACAAGTTTTTGGTAGTTTTGAATAAAGGTTCATGCTATAGAATTGGAAATTTTGGTGTTGGTGAAAACAGAGGGAAGTACCCATTGCTGAACCACCGTTACAAGATTAACTTTTACAAAAACACTTCCATAACCAGGGTCAATCATTTTGACCAGAACCTGCGTGGTTTCAAGTTTGAACTAATGTATCGTTGTGTGGTGTACATTTTTATGATTCAAGTTTTAAATTTATATTTGCCGACTTAACCAAAAACAACACTTTAACGGGTAGTGTACCCGGTGGGTGGTAGATTCGTGGTAAGTAGGGTGTCGAACACTTGAAGCGAGGTTAAATCTTTCAATTTATTAATACTTTGGTTTACTAATCTAAGTTAATTCTAATCTAAGTCAATTCTAATCTAAGTCGGATCTATGCTAATCCTATGTTAGTTCTAATCCTAATTCTAACATTTTAAATGGGGGGTTTTTAGTCTGAGAGACTAGCACGGGTTTGGTGGTGACTACAATCAATTCAAGACACTTTAACCCATGCAAGCAAATTAACAGAAGATAAAAGAGCGGTTAAGCCTTATAATAGAAAAAAGTATTAGCCGTTATTAATCCGATTAGAAGTTGGTTTGTTTATTTAGCGCAATGATTACTTATCTCGAGGTGGTATATCGTTCTTAGACTTAGGCGGGACTTCTTCCTAAGACCTAGACACATTAACTCTGTCATAATTAAAGCATCCGCACAAAGCATCCTTATTTGCTGATTATAATTTATCTTAGGGATTAAAGCAATGGTGATCTTGTTAAACCCTAGCTCATAGAGACTTTACCCACTTACTGCTTAACGACTCCTTATATACTACTAGTCTACTGTCCGAGTCTTTACCAATTGATTAGATTATACTCGTTGGTACCAAGGTCCCCTTATGGCTCAACTAAGCTCACAATCAAAGGGCAAAGATATGTCAATATTTGTGATCTTATGATAAACAAGTTATCTTCAAAGTCATAATCCAACCAAACTCGACTTTAAGATATGATAAGAACACGCACTTGTGAAAATCCACTTCAACTCCAAATAAGTGCTAAACAATTGTCTCCGTAACCAATTCTTGCAATTAATCCCAAAAACAAATAGCCTTTTATATCTGAGATATTATGTTCCATCCGAGATCCAAACCATGTGTCATCCAATATCGAACAAAGCTAGCAGTAGTAAATCATTTAATCCCTAGCAGTAGAAACTTTCATTGGCAGCACTAATCTTAGCAGCACTAAAGCATAATGGCAGCATTAAGGATATTAGCAGTATTAACATAGACTGGCAGTACTAACTGTTAATATACATATTGCGAATCATAATCATAACCATCAAACCAGTAGATAATCGAATGATAAAAACAAGTAGACAAACAAATAAGTATCCTTCTTCCATCATCATACCAGAATCATATCGTCACATTAACATGGTAAGAGTGCAGCCCTAATGTAGATCAGATATGATATAACAAAAACTTGTGGTGTATTCTAATTTAAGTGAACCTTTAAACCATAAACCCTTCCAAACTTCGACAACCTGATCTTCTTTAAAACAAGAAAACCAAACAACGATCTGCCATTAACTTTCATTCCTGTTAGGCGCCTTCTTGTGCTCCAGAATCATGCTACAAAAATCATGCTTGCTGCCCTTGGGTTGATTATCCATGATTGACTGATTAGTTAAGAAATAATATGCCCTTAAAAACCCTTAACCTCTTCACGATCATTATTCAACTCATGCTTCTGTTCTTCAACTACATTCGCAACCTTAGTATCCTTAAATCTTGAAACCGAAAACCATGATTTCTGCTTTACCAAATTAGGGTTTGTTCAAAACCCTAATTTTACTGAATTTCACTAGTTTACCAAAAACAAAAACCTGAAACAAGTTTCACCACTTGTTCGATTGTAAAAACCCTGTAGATCCTAGATCAAGAGCCACCAGGCTCTGGTACCAATTGTGGAGATCTTTTAAACTCCTTGGATTAAAAATAACAAAGTATTGATACACAGCGGAATATAAATAAAGAACAATGTTATTTTCATAAGATTTTACATTCATACAAGCCCTAATTCTATATGATTAGTATAGAACGGTTACCTAACTATAACAGGGATCAAGGAAACCTTGACCTTAGGGCTAAGACGATCTCAAGTGGTGAGATCGCCTGGTGTTATCCTTCTACATGATTAAAACACCTAAACATACACTAGACGTCTAGGATACACACATATAAACTATGTTTAGGATACACACACATAAACTATGTCTAGGATACACACACATAAATAATGTCTAGGGATCTCTTTATATAGAGAGTCCATAAGACTTACAAAGAAATCTAATTGTATTAGGAAACTAAATCTTTTCCTAATCTTTGATCTTTATCTTTTAAGGAAGTCTTCTAGAATCCTCCATCTTTTGTAGAATTCCATAATGTCGAATTAGACCCTCTTGTTTCATTCTTTTTGTATCATTGTTTTTGTATCATCAAATCAATAAATACCAACATGATTCTAGATATATAAATTGCAATATGGAGAGCTATCCCGGACTCTTAGCCTACGCCCAAACAACACCGAAGTTGCAGCGCATTAAATATGTAGGCTAGACCCAGTTGAATGATAGGTCGCATACTTAAGCACGTAAACAAGTATCATGTGATAAACATAATCAATAATACACTGATAAATCAAGCAATCAAGATATAAACAAAACCAAACATTTAGATCTTCATAATAATGGCTAATACCCGAAGGTATTAGCCTTCAAACATCATAATTAATACAAGAATAATGGCTTAGCCAAGGTAAACTAACCGAGTTAACGAATGATACCAAAAACTGAACGATTACAAAAGTATAAGAAAGTACACGTTGTCTCCTATGGATTGGATCACGTTGCAAGACCTCTTCTGCTCTTTTTCTCCTCTAAAAATCGACTTTTGTGGTTTAGGTATCGAGAATATGATTGAGCATACTTAAAACTCGTTTTTGAGTTTTCTATTTATAGGGTCTGGAGTCGGTTCGATACGGCATATCCAATGTCTTGGATACAGCGTATTGGGGTTTCTTGGAGTAGGGACCACGCTTGATATCTTCTAGAATATTCACATACTATATCTCCAATATGCGTATTCGGTCTTCGCTGGATACAACGTATTGATCTAGTTTCCTTTGTGGTCTTTTGGTGAGTGTAGGAATCGATACGTCGTATATTCCTTGATGGATCGACACTATTGGTGGTCGGAACAGTAAATCTTCAAAATATCTTCGTTTAAGCTCCAGAATGCATGCCTTTTAGTCAAGGTTCACCAGTACTCCATAATTTCTGCAATTTCTCAAATACAAAGGATTAAGTAACAGTTCTTTGCAATAATATAACAAAATCTGGGTTAATTAAATGGTAATTGATGCTATAAAATGTACGTTATTTGATGTCATCATATATCCCCCCTTTGAATCAACTTGTCTCAAAGTAGCCTTTAGACGATTTATATAAAATGTATCCCTAAGGATATTTTCCGTTATGCATTTTTTGATCTATCACAAGTACACAATCCCAAATACCTCACGAAATAGGGAAGATGAAATAACACTCAAATCACTAACTAATCTATGTGGTAACATGTAACTTATTTCGCTCAATTGCTCGGTCGTTGACGAGTATTCTATCATTAAGCTTGGCCAAGGAAAAGGAATACGGAAAAAAAAGGAATAAAATGGGGAAAAAATATGGACTTATAAAAAACATGTAACTAATTCGCTCAATTGCTCGGTCGTGACGAGTATTCTATCATAAGCTTGGCAAGGATACACATCTCCACCACTAGAGCTAAGGAGTAACAAGTTTATAAAGGTAAATATGGGTTTGTATGATAAGGCTTAGGGTTGATCATTCTACAATCTTTCACCAAAAGTACCACACCAACAAGGCAGCTGAAGCACATATACATGGCCGTAACGACGAAATAGACATGTGTGTTCGATCACATCCTCATTCAAGTTTAACAAACGGTTAGGATGAAGAATGATATAGGGTAGGAATCTTCTAACTTTCACCAATAGTAATAAAGCAACAAGGCAGCTGAGACATGCATACATGGCCGTAACGACGGAATAGACATGTACGCTCGTACAAATCCTCATTCGCGTAAAACCCATGGTTAATGATTAGGAAAAGGAAATAAATTGTTGTTACATAAAAATTACAAAACAAATATATTAAGTCTAAGATACAAGTTGCTAGAAACTTTTTCCCGACCGTTACCATGATAAAGACACAACTATTTACAAACGTCTTGATCATAGATCAAAAACAACAACCTAAGTTGGCGTTCCCGTAACGGTCAACTTTCCAATCATCCCATACTTTACATACTTTACAAGGCAAGTGGCGATATCTTCCACTTTATACAATACTCTACATCGTTGACTTTTAAGACGTATCAACGAATAATCGATCCGTCGTGTAATTCCTTTGGTAGTTGCGAAACGATTATATTCAAATTTTCCTTCTCTTTTTTGTTGTGATTTTTCTAATTTTTTTGATTTTTTTAAAACATCTAACTATATAAGAAACTCGGAGTATTTTCACCATCTTCACGGTCATAATAATTCCGGATAATTCCTTCGATAATTCTTCATTCTTCGGACGTACCATTAATTGTGATGGTAGTAAAAATACATGAGTTTTGACTATCTTATACATTCCCATTTGCGATGTGCAAATTTCTTCCAACCGTACCAAAATTGACACAAGACTTGGGAAATACATACTTTACACTTTAAGCAACTAGCAACTGTAAAATAAACTTAATCTAACAGGGTAGGCTAAGGTGTAAAGGTGTCACAAAATAAACAAGTTGGTGTAATTCCTAAAGGATTGGCTCTACGGGTTGTTCTAGGAGTATCTTACTCTTAAAGTGAGAGTAAACAAAGGGTTTATACGGGGGTTAACTAACCAGCGTAGTTAGTTAATAAACAACATGAATAGGCTTTTTGGGTGTAATCCTAAAATTTACCAATTTAAATAAGTTACTCCATCTAAATCCATAATACTCATCATTGTGGTCTCGAATAGATATACCAAGCCAAGTTCTAAAGTCTACTACATCACCGACACACTCATATTTTGTGGAATTTGGGTAAATATTTGGAAACGGATAGGTTAAATCCTCAAATATCTAATAAGGGTTATTGTGTGCGGGTTATGTAACATGTAATTTCACAAAAGTATGCTTGGTTTTTTTTAAATTTGAGCATAATTTAAGCATTTTAGTGTGAAAAAATAGGACAAGTATCATTCTAATTCCCATCCCCTACTTGAATTATACAATGTCCTCGTTGTATAGATAAAACATTAAATACAGGAATTTATAGAATTAGAATGAGAAACTCCCCTGGTATTTTGCTCGGTAGATTCTCCATGTAGATTTAATGAGCAAGAACTCCATATTTGTAGATACTTCACCAACATTGTCGATTTCTTTTAGAAGGTCCTGTATTAAGAATAAGAAAACAAGTGCAAATCTATCTCCATGTATTCGTTGGTTAGACTCGAAATAAAAACCTAAAAACTGTACAGGAAGTCGATACGCCGTATCCATACCCCAGGATACGCCGTATTCAAACCTGTGTCGAATACGCTGTATTCGTTTAACGAATACGCCGTATTGACTGTGCTGAAAAATAAAGACTGGATAACGACCAGATAGTCAATACGTCGTATCCATGGGGTTTGGATACACCGTATAGATAGTCTGGGAAGACAGACTCGATAATAAAATTAAAAATTACATTCTGGGTTGTCTCCCGGCAAGTACTTTTGTTTATGTGAGAGTCTTTGAGTTAGACTCCCTTCAGCCTCACGTCACACCATTCTCGAACTCTATAACCTCATCATCCTCTTTGTCAATGTTACCTTCGTAATATTTCTTCAATCGTTGTCTATTGACCTTGAAGCTAACCCCGTCCCTGTTAGTGATTTCTATAGCCCCATGTGGATACACCATTTTAACAATGTTTGGACCGCTCCATTTCGATTTAAGTTTTCCAGGGTACATCTTCAAACGAGAATTATAAAGTAGCACCTTGTCGCCTACCTTAAAATCTTTATCACCACAAAGTCTAGAATCATGCCATTTTTTGGTCCGTTCTTTGTAAATTCTAGTATTATCATAAGCACCATCTCTCAATTCGGCCAACTCATTAATCTGCATAAGACGACTTCTACTAGCAAGCGTTAAATCCATATTCTCGATTTCTTCGGGTAAATGGCATGCTTTCCCATAAACTAATCTAAAAAGGTATACACCTTGTCGGTGTTTTGTAGGCCATCTTAAACGCCCACAATGCATCGTTAAGTTTTTTCGACCAACCTTTAGGATTGTACCCTACTGATCTTTCTAGGATACGCTTAATAGCCATGTTAGTAACTTCAGTTTGTCCATTAGATTGAGGGTGATATGCCATTGATAATTTGTGAGTCACACCATATCTTTGTAAAGCTTTTTCAAGCTAAGAATTACAAAAATGTGTCCCTCTATCACTAATCAAAGCTTTAGGAACTCCAAACCTAGAAAATAACTGTCTTAAAAATTTAACCACAACGCGCGAATCATTCGTAGGTAATGCTTGAGCTTTAACCCATTTGGACACATAATCTACAACTACTAATATGTATTTATTACCTCTAGATTGGGGAAATGGTCCCATAAAATCTAATCCCCAAACATCAAAGACTTCGCATACCTGAATGTTAGTTTGAGGCATTTCGTTCTTTGAAGATATGTTTTCTGATCTTTGACATGCATCACGTCGTCTTACGTACTCATTAGCATCCTTAAAGACACTAGGCCAATAAAATTCGAACTCGTGAACCTTCTTTGCGGTAACATTAGCACTATGATGCCCACCAGTAGGTCCCGAATGACAATGTGCCAGAATTTTGAGGGTTTCACTTCCAGCCACACATCTTCTCATTATATTATCTGCGCACAGTTTAAATGCATAAGGTTCCTCCCAGAAGTAAGTCTTGACTTGCAAAAAAAACCTCTTCCTTTTTTCAAATGTCCAATTTGGGGGAACAACATTTCCAACAATATAATTAATGAAATCCACATACCATGGTTCATCGTTATTAAACTTGGATTTTAGCGCCATTAAATGTTCGTCGAAGAATTTATCAGCAATTTCCCTCTTAATTAACACCTCCATATATGGATTCTCAAACCTAGATAAGTGATCAGCGGCCAAGTCTTCTGCTTCCTTATGTTTCTCAAATACTTGACAAGGGGTAGTGAAACTCCTGGGGTCTTTTTTTTATGGCAGTTTGTCAAGCAAGACAGCTGAGCACCTTTCGTTCGTTGTCTCCGTACAAGCTTCTTCAAGTCTGGATTTATTCGTTAGTAAACTCTTTAGATATTTAGCGTATTTTGGTATTTCTACTAGGGCTTCGATAAACGGAATATTAATATCGAGTTGTTTCAGATTCTCCAAAAATTTTCGTTGCAGTGCTTCTTCTTTTTCTTTTCTCACCCAGTTTGGGAAAGGAATAGATGATCGTTGTGGTTTTACCAATGGTTGAGTATGTAACACCCCCAAAAAATCACAACGCAGCGGAATACCACTTGGGGTGCTACTTCACAGTTAATACGTACAAGTTATAGAAAACGACCTCAAAAGAGACGTTTTAATAAAAATAGCACATTCGATTAAAATATCTGAGTAAATTCAGGTCCCAATAATTTCTTTTTTTACAAAAGTAACAAGAGTTCAAACATGTCTCATTTGTATATTTAAAGAAAAATGGTTGTCGAATGTGAAGAAAAACTGAGTCTTTAAAGTTTTGATATCCGCGCAACTTGAATGCTCCCAATGCTCAGCTAGCAAAATAATAACCTAAGAAAATACATTCAAAAACGTCAACAATAATGTTGGTGAATTCATAGGTTTAAGTAAAAGCAGTGATGAAATAATTTAAGAAATATTTCAGTAAGAAAAGTAGCGTTACAACATTTCAAAGCATTATTTCCGAAATCCAAGTAGTGATTCAATAAATCAAGTAATGTTCAGAAGTGGACCACAAGATTTAAGTAAGGTAGACAAGAAAAACAAATTCACCAAGTCTAAAAAAATATATTATTGCACTAAGCTCATGACACCGAGCTTAACAGGTATTGCAATTAATGCAATGGTGATGCCCCACAAGGTAGGATGGTCTGCCAAACAACCTAGGAAATACTACAAATGTTAAATGCGTCCGTTTGACATGGCACATGGTTTAAATTACTCTTACGGGGATTGTCAGTCATAATAGATTTATCCATAACACTCATGTTTACTACAATAGCAATTAACGGTTCATGATTCGGAGGGGACTTAAGTGGCAGATGCGGTAACTTAGGCAATAATATTCAGGCAATAATCTGGGAGCATACAATTTGTAAAACACTTGTGTCCAATAGTGAAACAAATAATGTGTTCAAAGCTCATGATTTTCATATATATAGGTATTCAATGGTCTCAAATCATGTAGTAAGCAAATCAAGCTTTAGTAAGTTCATAAGTAATCAACCATGTATTAAAAGTCATGTAGTAAGCAAGTAAAAGCTTTAGTAAAAATAGTCATGTAACGCTTAAGTAGAAGAAATCAATAAATTTTCTTAGTAAAACGAGCATGTATTCTCACCCCAAAAACAGTTTATGAAAACCATTAAAAGAGAAAAGGTGGGGCTATGAACTCACCGAGAAGCAATGAAGTATCGAACGAGAAATTGAACAAGGAGAGAACGGCGACAACGTCTCACCCGCGACCTATAATAATGGTGCGCGTATAAGAATATATTTATAAGAAAAATGCATAAAATGCATAAGTATGTAAAATATATATTTTCCGACATATATGAAATCTTATATCGTAGAATCATCAGTGCGCCAAACTTATTTATTCCCACTAAAATGATCCGCCTTATGCTTAACTCGATTTTAACCCATTCCGACTAATATGTAATTTTAATGAAAATTACCCATTTTGACCCATTATAAAGATTAAGACATCTAGATGCGAACGAAAGTGAATGACTAACTTATTAGTTGCAAATTCAGTTTTAGTTAATATATTTTACGCCTAATTATTCTCCATAACGCTAATTGACCATTATAAGAATTTTGCCAAGTTTGACTTTTTTTTTATATATTTTTCTTAAATCTGACCCGTCCAAAACGACCCGCTAAATCACATTTTCACGACTCAGACTCTAAAACAGTTGAAAGTAAAACGACGTTTCGGACAACTTTTTAGTTTTAGCCGAGACCCGAAACCCAACAAAAATGACCAAATTACCCCTGCAAGTTTATGCAGAAACTTTATTTTTCTAACTAAAATGTAGTATCTAATTCTAAGTTTTTCAACCCGTTAACACACGTTTTCAGCCTTAGTTATTCTCGCGTGAAGGTAAAACGGCATTTTAAACAACCTTTTAGTTTTACCCGAGACTCAAAACTCGACAGAAAAGGACGAAAATTCCCCTATATCAGATTTGATGCAAAAAAAAAGACGCAAATTTTATTCTAAGCTTTTCGACCCGTCATTACGCATTATTAGACTTAGTTATCCTTGCGAAAAAGTAAAACAACATTCCGAACAACTTTCATGTTTCGGCCGAAGGCCGAAACGGACCAGAAAATGATGAAAATGCCCTTTTTCAGATCTGACAGCAACCGATATTTTTTAAACTAATGCAGAATTTTGGCGAACATTTTCTAGACTTCTTTTGACCCTAAAAACTTCGTTTTTGAGAGTTACGGGCCGTGCCTTATATCGAAACGACCTTGAAACGTCTACTATTATACTTTTACGGCCAATTTTAGTTTTAGCAATTTTGACTTTGCCAAAATAGACACCCAATTTTCTGACATAAACAGGTAGCTTTAAACCCCTTCAAAACTTCAATTTCAAGCACCAAAAATATCCCCAACGCTCTTAAACTATTCTAACACCTCTACTAATCATCTCAAATTAATTATGAACCTCAAAAATTCAACATGCACTATAGTTCATAGATTCTAGATATAAAATCAAACACATGCATCATATAAAAAAATTAATCAACATAAAAGGGTTAATAAAATACTTACAAATACTCAAGAATGCAAAGGAAATCAAAACAATCAAACCCCCTTGGGTTTGATTCTTGGCCGAAAACCACAACACCCAAAACAAGTCCTAACTTGATTTTTATAACCCCAATTCTTGTATACACACTTGAAATCAAACCCTTGTTATACCAATTGCACTCAATTTGATAAAACCCCTAAAAATAAAAAACTATAAAAATCAAGAATCTTAAGAAAAACCTTGCATGGTTGATTTTATTTAAAAAGAATGATGAGGATTAGTATAGGAGTAATGTGTGAATGATTATAATTTATTGAGAAAATTTTTTGATGATAATTTTGGTGTTTTTTGATATGTGTCATCGCACCAGAGAAGAGGCGCTGCCCTTTATGAATTAAGAGGGCCACCCCCTGTTAAAAAAAATTCTTAGATTTTTGACAATTGGTCCATTGATGATTATCATTTCATTATTATGCCGAAAACTTAATCAATTTGTTCCATCATTCCTAGACCTAGACGTAAGTAGATAAAAGGCTCATGTTTAAGTGCTTTAGTTAGAATATCGGCTACGTTGTCTTCCGATGAGACCTTTTCTATAGAGATATTTCCTTTTTGAACATTATCGCGAAGGAAGTGATGGCAAATCTCAATGTGTTTTGTTCGTGAGTGTTGAACGGGATTCTTACTTAAGTCTATAGCCCCTTTGTTATCACACATTATTGGAATGTCATCTAACCTAACGCCATAGTCTATGAGAGCTTGTTTCATCCATAGAGCTTGTTGACATGCCTTTCCGACACTTATGTATTCCGCTTCGGTTGTGGAGATGGCAAGAGTGGTTTGCTTCTTAGAAAACCAAGATGTTAGACAACATCCCATAAACGTGCAAACACCACTAGTGCTCTTGTGATCTACGTAATCTCCCGCATGATCCGAATCCGCATAAACTATTGTTTCTATGCTGGATCCATTAGGATACCATAATCCTAAATGCATAGTGCCTTTAATGTATCAGAAGATACGTTTAACCACTTCTAGGTGAGAGGTTTTAGGATCCTCTTGAAAGCAGGCGCAAAGGCAAACACTAAACATGATATCGGGTCTACTTGCCGTTAAGTATAATAAACTACCTATCATGCCTCTATATTTGGTATTATCTACTAACTCACTTTCTTCGTCTCTTGTGAGTTTGGTTTCCGTAGACATAGGAGTTTTTATTGGCTTAGAGTCTTCTAGTCTAAATTTCTTAAACATTTCCTTAATATATTTTGATTGATTAAAAATATTCCATCATCTAATTGTTTTATTTGTAATCCTAAGAAGAAATTTGTTCCCCATCACTAATCATTCGAACTCTATCATGCATGATTTGGCAAATTCATCACACATTTCTTGACAGTTGATCCTAATTATAAGTCAATCAACATATATTTGGACAATAATAAGATTGGAGTCTTTCTTTTTAGTGAAGAGTGTGTTATCTATCATTCCCATGGAATAATTAATTTTAATAAGAAAGTCTTTTAATCAATCGTACCAAGCTTTTGGTGCTTGTTTTAGACCATAAAGAGCTTTCTTAAGTTTATAGACATAATTAGGTTTTGCGAAGTCAATGAATCCCGAAGGTTGTGCCACGTAAACCTCCTCATTGATAAAACCGTTAAGGAATGCACTCTTCACATCTATTTGGTATAACATAAAGTCTAGTGCACAAGCATAAGCCAAAAGTATTCTTATGGACTCTAGTCTAGCTACAGGTGCATATGTTTCGTCATAATCAATTCTTTCTTGTTGATTATAACTTGCGCGACTAACCTTAGATTGTTTAGTTCGACACAATTTTCTATCGTGTATATTTCTATATACCCATTTTGTACTATGATGGTCATTCCATGGGATTTGGGACTAGTTCCTAAACCTTATTTATTTTAAATTGGTTTAGTTTCTCTTGCATGGCCATTACCTAATTTTCATCTTTTAATGCCTCATTTATATTTTTAGGTTTATAGTGGAAATTATAAGCAAAGAAATTGCTTTTTTCTTGAGCTTGCAAACCTAAGAGTTCGTTGATTTAGATAACCAATACGTTTCTTAGGGGATGAGTTTTAGATTCTTTAATATTTATAATTTGATTATTTTCTAATGAGATGTCTTCAAGATCATTGCCTATGGTTTTTGTTTTACTAACCTCAATAGCTTCTTCTTTGACTAACTCATCATCTTCTAATGGTGATGTTTTAGGCAAAGGAGGAGTTTCATCGAAAGTTACATTCAATGACTCTTCAACTTTCATTGTTTGTTTGTTATGTATTATGTAAGCTTTACTATTTTGCCAATATCCTAGAAAGACACCTTTGTATGACTTTGAGTCGAACTTGGTGAGGTAATCTTTTGTAGTAAGAATAAAACATTGACTTCCGAATACTCTAAAATAGTTAAGGTCTGGTTTCCTACCTCTTAACAACTCGTATGGAGTTTTTCCTAAAATACGTCTAATGGAAACTCTATTAATTATATAGGTTGACGTATCGACCGCATTACACCAAAATTTTTGAGGAATGGATTATTCGTTTAACATGGTTCTATTCATTTCTTGTAGAGTGCGATTTTTTCTTTCTACTACCCCATTTGATTGTGGAGTACGAGGATCAAAAAAATTGTAAGATATCCCATTTAAATCATAATAGTTTCTGAATTGTACTTCATTATCAAATTCTCGACCATGATCCGTTCTAATTGATACAATGGAACATCCTAATTTGTTTTGGATCATTTTGCTAAATTTTTCGAATTTTTCAAAGGCTTCGGTTTTATTTGCTAAAAATCTAGTCCATGTGAATCGAGAATAGTCATCTATGATTACTAAGGTGTAACGATTCCCTCCATAACTTTGTATGGCAGAGGGGCTAAACAAATCCATATGAAGTAGTTCTAAGCATCTTGTTGTTGAAACTATATTTTTAGCCTTGTGACTTGCATGAGCTTGTTTTCCAATTTTTCAAGCATCATAAAAATGTCGGTCGTATTTTAGTTTGGGTAGGTTTCTAACTAGTTCTTTAGATGCTAATGATTGAATTAATTGCATATTAGCGTGACCTAATCTCCTATGCATAGTGTGGAGTTTTCTTCCATTGTTGCAAGGCATTTTTTGTTTCCGGTTATTTTAGTTATCATTTCATATATCTCATTTCCTAATTCCTTTACTATTAACCTTTTCATCTTGATTATTTCGGGCCTATCGTGTTAGTAAATATTAACTTTGCATTTGTTATCACATATTTGTCCACAATAAGCAAGATTGTTTGTTAAGTTTTTTCATGCTCACATTTTTAAATATTAGGGAGTCTTGAAACATTCGTACCTTTGCTATGATTTTACCGCGCATGTTGCTTACAATGATTACGTTCATCCGTTGTGTATGCTTATGTATGAAGAAAACAACTTTCGATTACTGGTTTATGTTTTGGATCCATATCTTTAATCCACTCATTGGTTCCAAGTTTGTTCCTAAGCTTATTTCATCTGGTGCTTGAGCTACAAGAACATGTTTCTTCTTATAGTCTATCTATTTCATCTTCTCCATTATTGCTTCATGTTCCTCGAATAAATGCTCTTTGATCATTGTTCTTTGGCGGCTTTGAACATTCACCAATGAGGTGATTTGGATCACCACATCTAAAACATTTTCTTTTCACTTTTTCCATAACATCATTTTCTACTTACTTTGGAATGTTTTTCTATTCGCCTCGTGGTTGTCGTACACAATCTTCCTCGTATCATTGAGAATTTCTGATTCTTTTTACGGCCATTGCATACTTTCGTCTTCACTATCAGAGGCTTGAGCTCTTCATCACTTACTTCCTTTTTCACCTTTAATGCAAGAGATCTACTTTGTTCTTTCTTGCCTTTGACCGTTTTGAAATCTTTCTTTATTACCTCTTCATAAACTTTCAAGTTTCCAATAACTTTGTTAAGAGGTAAGGTTGTTAGATTCTTTGATTCTTCAATCGCTATGACTTTTGCCTGCCATTTTGGATGTATTGCCCTAAGAACTTACCTTAACACAATTCTTGCTAGAAAAACCTCATCAAGTGATTTTATGACTAGTATTTAGTGTTAAATTTTGCCCAAAAGGCATTATCTATGATTTCCTCTTCGAAATCGTAAAAGTGTTTATATGTTGAACAGAGATCTATTTTGTAACTTTGACTTGATTTTTACCTTTTGATGAGTGATTAACAAGTATATCCAAATTTCTTTTGCGGTTTGGCACATAAAAATTCTTTCGTATTCTTTTCGTGGCAAAGCATTATAAATACATTTTTTTGCTTTATTATTTTTAGCAAGTTTTTTGTAAGTTCATATTATGTTTATGAAAAGGTTACAACTTCATTCTTTTTAGTTCAAGGATATTTGAATAGGAGGAAACTTACCATCGGTAATTACATGCCATAGATCTTAGATCTTTTGATTTCACATAGTTTCGAATCTTTTTTTTCAATAAATTAAAATCCATCACTTTCAAATAGTGGTGGTCTTTGCATAGATTGCCCTTCTAAATATTTTTCAGATTCCATAGATCGATTCAAGTTTTAAAACACAATTTATTTTAAAAATCTTGTTTAGCGTGGCTCTTGATACCATTTGTGGAAAACTAGAAGGGGGGTTGAATAGTTTACCGCTTTTTAATTTAAGGTTTTAAAATGTTTGTAAAAGTTCTAGATTCGACTTTATGTGAATTCAATTATTGCACAATATAAACAATATACCTATCTAAACAATTAATAAGATAGTATGAGAAAGTAATGCAAGACAAGAGATAAGAGTAAGAACAATCAAACGACAACGCGAGGATTTATAGTGGTTCGGCAACGAATCACCTCTTCGCCCTACTCCACTCCCCGAGCACCTAACTCGAGAGTTTTCTTTTCTTCACTATGTCAACAAGCTCCCTTATGGCGGAAAAAACCGTACACAACGTTGCTTACACCAATTTACAACACAAATCTAAATGTCGAGTTCTAATCTTAGCTAGAACCAATCTATCACAACACAACTTCATGACTTGTTCACGACTTCACAACTTCACGACTTCTTCACAACTTCAAGACTTATTCACAACACTACTTATATCATAACTATCTAGCACTACTCGGTAAGATCACCACGATCTAACTATACTTACAAAGATCGCCAAGATCTAGCAACTATACAACTTTACAAAAGATTTACAAGTTATGATATGAATGCAATAAAATTGCAAAAACACACAAAGGTGTAATACTTCTTCACTTGATGATAGAAGTATTCTTCTCTTACACTTGAGGAATTGAGCTTGGATCACTTGGAAACAAAGCTTTATGATTAAATGATCAAAGGATGTTAGAGAGGATATGTGGGCTATTTTGGGCAAAAAGAATGAGTGTAAAAGGTGAGAAAATAGTGGGGAAAAGTCCAGTATTTATAGGACAAACTGGGGGAGCGTCTACCTAAGGACGGTCCCCTTCAATAGGTGGGCGGTCCCCTTAAAATTAAGGGGACCGCCCGTGTATTTAAGGGGGCCGCCCTAGGCTAGGGCCTCCCCAGTTTGTCTTTTGTGTAGGGAGAATTTTTTGGAACTTTTCTAGCCAATTTAGGTCCGAAAATTTGAATTTCAAAATGTTTATTTTGAATAAAACATTTCTTTTATTTGTAGAAAATGTTTTGTAATGTTTATAAAAATGTTTACAACATTTTATAAATGTTTAAGGTTGAATAAAAATTTCTTTTGATCATAAAATGCATTAAGCATTTATTTATTCATACCTTTAAGTGATATAATTATCGAAATGAAAATTTACTACTAATTACTTGTTTACGTTTAATTTTACATTGAACGTTTTTATATTTTGTGATTATCAAAACATAAAGATGTGAAAAAATATTAATAATGTTTTTAGGCATTATATTTTGTCAACAAAAATCCAAACTCGTAAACCTTCTTTGCGGTAACATTAGCACTATGATGCCCACCAGTAGGTCCCGAAATTACAATGTGCTAGAATTTCGAGGGTTTTACTTCCAGCCACACATCTTCTTATTATATTATCCGCGCACAGTTTAAATGCATAAGGTTCCTCCAAAAAATAAGTCTTGACTTGCGAAAAAAACCTCTTCCTTTTTTCAAAGGTCCAATTTAAGGGAACAACCTTTCCAAAAGTATAACTAATGAAATCCGCATATCATGGTTCATCGTTATTAAACTTGGATTTTAGCGCTATTAAATGTTCGTCAAAGAATTTATCAAGAATTTCCCTCTTAGTTAACACTTCCATATTCGGATTCTCAAACCTAGATAAGTGATCAGCGGCCAAGTCTTCTGCTTCCTTATGTTTCTCAAATACTTGATAAGGGGTAGTGAAACTCCTGGGGGTCTTTTTCTTTTGATGGCATTTTATCGAGCGCAAAAAAAGCGGGAAGAATCGAGAAGTACTAAAATAAGAATAATTTAGCTTCCGAAGCTAAAATATGAAATTATCGATTTCTTAAATGCTATAACGGATAAATATCCAAAGCACAACGCGGAAATAGCTAAAAACGACGATTTCCACCAAATCGGCTAACAAGTAAAACACAAAAATTTTATTCAAGACAAAAATAGGAATGGAGTCGAGATTTAATATTGGCCGTAAAATACAAGATGTTACAGAGTATTCCTTTCACGAATACTTGAAGATTTATTTTTCTCATCATCATCATGCGGCTTTTCATGCATATCTTCTTCAAATCTGGGAGGTTCATTCTTATTGATTCCAGTTTCATTAATTTCTTTACTACGGGTGGCTTCAGACGTCATCTTTCATCCACTAGTTGTCACTACTATGACTTCGTTTTTTGGAATCAAAACATTACTCTCAACCTTTGATAATTCGTTTACCTCGATTTTCAGCTCACTCAATAAGTTGCTTCGTGTTTTTAACAAAAGCTCGTTGGTGGTTCTAAATTCTTTAATGAATATTTCCATCTCCTCATGTTCACGTCTACCTCCATCAATAAATTTAACCAATATTTCTTCCATAGTTAACCTCCTCATATGGTAATCAAACGGGTAAGGAGGCTCCCTGAAAACGGTACCTGAAAAAAAAACATAATTCGAAGTAAAACTATTCTAGAAAACTAAACGAGAAAGCTAACTAAAACTATTGTTGTATCAGACAGTCGATACGTCGTATTCAGTAAACTGGATACGCCGTATCGATGTTTAATGTTGAATACATTGTATTCAAAGAAAATGGATATGCCATATTCAATAAATAACAGTAGACAGTAGAAAAATAAAACTAGATATATACTAAAAAAAATACCAATACAAGAAATTAAATAATCACACTCCCCGGCAGCGGCGCCAAAAACTTGATATGTCGTTGTGTGGTGTATATTTTTATGATTCAAGTTTTAAATTTATATTTTGCCGACTTAACCAAAAACAACACTTTAACGGGTATTGTACCCGGTCAGATGGAGTTTCATGGTAGAGTAGGTGTCGGTCCAGCTAAGATGCGAGCGTGTTAACTAACGAAATCTCTCAGTAAAATTAGTTTATCTAAGTTAAACCTAAAACTAATACAAAAAGGGGGTTTTAGCCTGAGAGACTGGCACGTTTTTGTGTATCTAACCTAGGGTTTCGATGACAAGTAAAGCAATAAACACACGCAAGAAGACAAACAAATGATAAAGAAGCAGTCGAGAACTAATGTTAGGAAAATGTATCAACCATGAATAATCTGATAAAATGCATGTTTATTTATTTAGTGCAATGATTGTCTTATCTCGAAGAGGCATATCATTCCTAGACTTAGGCGGTACTTCTTCTTAAGACCTAGACACACTAATCCTGACCCACTATTAGATGCATCCTCATAAAGTAAGAATGCTATGATTATAATCCTAGTTTTATGAGATCTAATAATGGTGCTCTTATTAAACCCTAGCTCATGGAGACTTTACCCACTAACGGCTCTTTATATACTAGTAGTCCATTGTTCGAGTCCTTACTAATTGATTAGAATGTACTCGTTAATACCAAGGTCACCTTATGGTTCAACTAAGCTCACAATCAAAGGGCAAAGATAGATTAATATTTGTGATCCTATGATTCTAGATTTATAAATTTCAATATCGAGAGCTATCCCGGACTCTTAGCCTACACCCAAACAACACCGAAGTTGCAGCGCATTAAATATGTAGGACTAGACCCAGTTGAATGATAGGTTGCATACTTAAGCA
Organism: Tanacetum coccineum; assembly: GCA_026074375.1. Classification (NCBI taxonomy): domain Eukaryota; kingdom Viridiplantae; phylum Streptophyta; class Magnoliopsida; order Asterales; family Asteraceae; genus Tanacetum; species Tanacetum coccineum. The sequence goes on from BQNB010000056.1 coordinate 159,118, forward strand.
TGTAAACAAGTATCATGTGATAAACATAATCAATAATTCAACGATAAATTAAGCAATCAAGATAAACAAACCAAACATTAGATCTTCATAAACATGGCTGATACCTAAAGGCTTTTTTCTGACCTTCTAGGCTCCTTTATTCGTCTCTTGGTCAACTTGTGGTTTAGGGATTCACTTGCATACCTAAAACTGAGTTTTGGGTCGTCTATATATAGGGTCTGGAAACAGGTTGATACGTCATATCGAGCAATGTGGGATACAGCGTATTTGGGATTTCTTGGAATAAGGACCACGTTTGATATCTTCCTGAATATTTTATTACTATATTGTGAATACGACGTATTAATGTCTCCTAGATACGGCGTATTAGGTCTTCAATCCTTCATGGTTATTTTTGAAGTGTAGGCACGGATACGCCGTATCTTTTTTATGGATACGGCGTATTGAGGTAAAACTAGTTGATTCTTCTTCGTTGACCAAAGTATTATATACGGCGTATTGTTGATGTGGATACGGTGTATTCTTCAAAGTTAGGCAATGGTATTTTGATTCGTTAAAGTCTTGGATATGTCGTATAGGTCTAGAATAATACGGCGTATTTTCTATCAGATCAGTAGACTTTCTGGATTGTATAGATAAAACATTATATACGGGAAATTAAAAAGTATTAAAATGAGAAACTCTCCTGATATTTTCTTGGTAGATTCTCCATGTTGATTTTATTAAGCAAAAATTTGTGTTGAACAGCCGCCTTAAAGTTTTAAGACTCCAACACCTCCAGACTTGTAAATACTTCAACCAACTCATCGATTTCTTTTCTTTCATTAAGGTCCTTGGAAAATAATAGGAAAAACATGCATTCCTATTTTTGGTACCTACGGTTAATTTAAACTAAACTAAACAAACTAAATACGAGTCAGTCTGGTGAATACGCCGTATCATGTGCATGAATACGCTGTATTGCCAGAACTAACAATAATGTTTTTAAGGTGCATAAAAAGTAAAGACTGATAATGTCTAGACAATCAATACGCCGTATGGTATAGAGCATATACGCCGTATTAATGTCTGGGAAGACGGACTCAATAAAAATAAATAACAATCCAGTTTATCTCCCGGAAAGTACTTTTATTTACAGCGAAGTCTTTAAGCTAGACTTTTTCTCCTTCTTTTCTTCACTCGGCTCTCGTCACCTTCCATTCGTTGTCATTTTTCTAAAAAATATCTTGGTAGATTCTAGACATATTATCTTCGTTTCTTTCCCAAATATCAAATTCACATCTTCTTATAGCAATATATTCTTCATCGGGTCCAAGCGAGTACTGAATAGCTTCAAACTTTTCTGTCTTGCATATTCTTTTGTTAGATTGCTCATCAATAGAATTGGATGTATTGCTATATTTGCACTTCGTCTGAATTTGTTCATCTTCCTTTTTGGTGTCGCTCTTTCCACGTGTTATCAGATAAGGTTTGAAGCACGATTCAGTATTATTGTTACTACTCAAGATGCTGTCATCCATTCGTCTCTTATTCCAGCTCCCATTCATCCAAGCATGAAATAATACTTTTTTAGTTCTTCCATCCATTTTCATATGTTTATCAAATGATGAATTTACTCGCGATATGAATTCAAGTGGATCAATTCCCCAGTTGTCTCCGTCCAACATTTCTTCTTCTCCATCGTATGAATCGGGATAGAATTTACAGAAAAATTTCTCAACAAGTTCTTCCCAAACGGTGATTTTTCCTTCTCCCTCATTTATCCACCATTGTTTTGCATCATCAGCCAGCGAGAGAGGGAAGATTTTCATTCGTAGTTGATGGGAATCCACACCAGGAATGTAGATTAAATCAATCATTTCGAGTACCTTTGCAATGTGGTCCATCAGTCTTCGTCAATCCATCCGTGGCATGCATTCTTTTGTAATTCCTCTAAAAATTCCTTGCTGAGTTCAATGTTTATATCGTTACTCGTGATAGAAAGATTTGATTCAGTTTGAACTTTTTCCATGTTTTCATTTAGAATCGGTTCAACCATGACTTCTAGTAGTTCCTTCTTCAATCAACTAGCTCTGATAAGTATTATCCGTAACAAAGGTAAAAATATCAGCAGGATTTGCTCTAAAGAAAGATAGAAAATTTTTTAGCACGAAAATCAAATATGAAAACTTTGATTCTAATTCTGTTTCAGATGATCGATACGCCGTATTCAATTGAAGTGAATACGCCGTATTAATCTTTTTAGAGAATACGTTGTATTGGACAGAAAGTTGGATACGCCGTATCCAATGGTGGTGGATACGCCGTATCCAATGGTGGTGGATAACGCCGAGAACAGTGTATTAGGAAAACAATTAAATTAAACACACAAATATACAAGCAAACAATTGAAGACAAATATACAAAATATACAGAATATACAAGAATATACACTAATCTAATTTACACTACTCCTAAGGGTTAGATCTAAATGCTAAAAACCAAAATATAAAATAAAAATCAAGATTAATTTTCACTCCCCGGCAACGGCGCCAAAAACTTGATGTGTCGTTGTGTGGTGTATATTTTTATGATTCAAGTTTTAAATTTATATTTTACCGACTTAACCAAAAACAACACTTTAACGGGCAGTGTACCCGGTCGGTGGTAGATTCATGGTAAGTAGGGTGTCGAACACTTGAAGCGAGGTTAAATCTCTCAATTTATTAATATTTTTATTTACTAATCTAAAGTTATAATTCTAATCTAATCAAACATATAGCTAATCGTATGTTAGATTTCTAATATAATGATCTAACCAAGTTAAAAAGGGGTTTTTCAGTCTAGAGACTTGCACGGGTTTGTAGGTGGACTAAACTCAAATCAAGACACTATTTAAACCGGACGCAAGCAAATTAAATAAAGATCAAATGACGTCAAGCCTTAAAAAAGAAAACTGTAATTAGGCCACGTTACATCCGATTAGAAGTTGGTTTGTTTATTCAGTACAATGATTACTTATCTCGAGGTGGTATATCATTCTTAGACTTAGGTGGGACTTCTTCCTAAGACCTAGACACATTAACTCTGTCACAATTAAAGCATCCGCATAATGCATCCTTATTTGCTGAATATAATCATATTAGGGATTACAGCAATGTGATCTATTTGTTAAACCCTAGCTCATAGAGACTTTACCCACTTACTGCTTAACGGCTATTCATACACTAGTAGTCCACTAACCCAATCTTTACCAATTAATTAGAACGTACTCGTTGATCCCAAGGGTCACCTACCGGTCTAACTAAGCTCATAATCTAAAGGCAAAGACAGGTTGTTAATCGTGATCCTATTGGTCTAGATGTATTAATCACTATATGGAGAGCTATCCCGGCATCTAGATTACTTGGTCCGTATCACTAGATCCAGTTGAATGATAGGTCGCATATTAAAGCACATAAACAAGTATAAACTGATAAACATAAACAAGCATACAACGATAAATCAAGCAATCGAGATATAAACAAAACCAAACATTCAGATCTTCATAATAATGGCTAATACCCGAAGGTATTAGCCTTTAAACATCATAATTAATACAAGAGTAATGGCTTAGCCAAGGTAAACTAACCGAGTTAACGAATGATACCAAAAACTAAACGATTACAAAAGTATAAGAAATTACACGTTGTCTCCTATGGATTGGATCGCGTTGCAAGACCTCTTCTGCTCTTTTTCTCCTCTGAAAATCGACTTTTGTGGTTTAGGTATCAAGAATATGATTTAGCACACTTAAAACTCGTTTTTAAGTTTTCTATTTATAGGGCCTGGAGTCGGTTCGACATGGCGTATCCAATGTCTTGGATACGGCGTATTAAGGTTTCTTAGAGTAGGGACCACATTTGATATCTTTCCAGAATATTCAGATACTATATCTCTAATACGGCGTATTGGTCTTCTCTGGATACAGCGTATTGATCTTGTTTCCTTTGTGGTCTTTTAGTGAGTGTAGGCACAGATACGCCATATCTTCCTTGATAGATATGGCGTATTGGTTGTCAGAACAGTAATCTTCAAAATATCTTCGTTTAAGCTCTAGAATGCGTGCCTTTTAGTCAAGTTTCACCAAGTACTCCATAATTACTGCAATTCTCAAATACAAAGGATTAAGTAACAGTTCTTTGCAATAATCATACAAAATGGGTTAATTACATAGGATTAAGTAATAGTTTTTAATAGCAATCTATGTTTTATAATTTTAGATTTTAATTTTTCGTACAATCATACATTTATACCTTTATACCATTATTTGACACACAAACCTTCAGTTACCCATTCTTTATTTGCCACTAAACTCTTCCTCAATGAAAAGATTCCAGAGATTTTAGCATTCAGGCAAAGGTATAAAATTCAATAACAATTAAATTAATTTCCTGCATTTATTATAACTTAAGTTAGATAAAATCACTGTATCATTATTTGCTGTTTATTTATAGATATCAAGACATAGATGGGTATGATGAAAAGAACCATGCTATTAGTTTGTATTTCCATGTGAAGAAGAAAGTTACCATTGAGGAGTTTTTTGCTGGTGGGATAAAAAAAATTGGTTGGATCTATCTGTGAGTCTGGATATGTAAGTAAACAGCATTATAATTCTTTTACATTATAACAAAACAATATGTTTTTCTTTTTAAAACATATAACAAAACAATATGATGTGAATCTATATAGGAATACGAAGCCATTGTGTATGCTCAATTTCATAAGATCCATCGTGAGAATGAGTGGACTTATATTGGCTACAAAAAATGTGGTTCAGCTGTTAAAGAAATTAATCCAATTGAAGCCAGAGCCAGATCATCTAGGTCGTCCTCATCCAAATCATGTGGGTCATCCTCTTCCAATCCAGCCAACTCTAGGTCGTCCTCATTATTTGTGTTTTAAATATTTTTTCTCATTCCTACTACTCTCATATAACAATCATACATGTTATGTGATTTTAAAATGTATCCCATACTTAAAATCAAAACACACTTAAATGATAACTTACAACATAGTATTACTTATATAAAAAAACTTATATTAAAAATAAAAAATCTAATATGTTACAAAAATCTTATATTGAATAATTTTTTAAAGCTACTCGTCCATGGGGCAGGCCTTGAGGCTAGTATAATATATATCATGCATGGATAAAATGCATCATATGATTTACGTACATACATGCATGGCTCATGCATATCTAAAGTATAATTGATGATAAAGATCTCATAGATACACAAGATCTAATCCAATCAGAATATATGAAAGTTATGGCAAATATTGTAAAAGATTATATTTGATTGTAAAAATATATCCTAAAGATTATAATCGATTGCTACAATCATTTGCCATCTCCGTTTCTATAAATACGTATGTTGAAAAGCAACGAACACATTCTGCTCTCTCTTCCTCTTTCAAATATGTAACTTTCACTCTCATACTATGTATATTCCATTAATTGACTTGAGCATTAGAGCCATAACCATGATTTGGTCTTTGAGGCTTTGCACAAGAGACAAATTGGATGAAGACGCGTTCATATCCTAACTGACTATGTATAAAGGTTAGTTTCTCGAGATCCTGAGAGTAAATCATACAACTTCCAGATTATGAACAAACATGTGTGTTTTCTGAAAAGTACTTCAGATCTGAAGTCGCAGGAACTTATCACAACTGAGATAGATTGTGTCCGAGTACACTTCCACATAATTAACCCTTAAAATTTTGACATTCCCAATCTCATACTCACCATATCTTATGAACGAATTAGTGAGCTGAGAGGATCTCGGGCATGTGTTTTGAAACATTCGGAGTCCAGATACCAGAGAACAATCTGGACAACTTGTCATTAATAAGTAGATGAAGATGATATCTTGTAGCATTGTTCCCAAGACGAATGATTGGGTTCTGAGTTGTTAGCAATTTTAGATTTTACAATCTTAGCCTTTTTACTCGAACCTACATTTTTACTTGTTTGGGTCTCCTACTATATATTAAAAGCTCTGGTTTTGGTGTTTCATCTGAATGAGGAGTGGATTTCTTACGAGGCACTACTTTAGTTGAAGTGATCCTAGTTAAAGGGCACAAATTACCAACTAAAGTGAAAGTTCTTCTTGTGAGTTTCCACTTAAGTCCTACTTCAGTGAATACTTTACTCGTAGTTTTCCAAATATTAGGCAGTTGGTTTTGCTTAGACTTAGATTTTGATTTAGCACGCTTATTCACATCATTTACAAGTTCAAGGAAACACACATCATGATTAGCATCAAACATACATTGCTTACATGTAACACAAATTAACTGAGAATTCGCATTCAAATAATATGTTTACATTCGCATCATACAATAGGTTCAACATGCAGTAGATTAGATGATAGTCTTAGCTTTTAGGTTGGAGCGGTTCTACTTTATTCTTGATGTTACTACTTGATGGTTGCGAGATCCTATCATTCCTTTTATTACCTGTAGGCTTTGATATGCAAGTACTAGTAGAACACTTCAATCCTGTAGAAGACAACACAGGTGTGTTAGAATATGTTGTGTTTGATGGACTCTACCTGTTTAATGTTATTTGGGATGTCGAGAGGTTCAGAAAAAACCTAACTTTTTAACTTTGTTCATTGGTGTGTCCGGCAAACTAATTTCTCACCAGGTTGTAAATTTCAGGGCACGGTATCTTTAACATGCCTAGCAACAATTGAATCAGCTTAACTACTTACTAAGCAGTGTAGGATGACTATCTAAAGGTTTTGTGTTTTAGTTGTTCAACTATCTCCCTAAGATTTGCAACTTCTCCGTTTGTATGCTTAAGGTAGTATATGTAAGTTTCCCTATTATTCTTATCCCTAGGAGCCAATGTTACTGGGTTAAGCTGATACATTCCTGGAGCAATAGTGGTAGCGTATGATGCTTAGGCAGCATTATCTACTGTGTCTTTTCCTTTTAATTTCCTAAGATCATTTTTAATGCTGATATGACAAAAAACTTTTCCTAAAGTTGGGCATTTTTAAAATTAGAATTTTCAATTGAACTTTTTGTTACAAATGATAAATTAAAGCTTCTCTTGTTCTTTTGTAGAACATGTGTGGTTTAATTGAGTCATAAAGTTGTTTATAAGTCTGTTTTAAATGCTTATTTTTAGTAATTAGTTTTGACACCCTATGTTCCAGTTTGATATTGATGGTCTCAATCTCATCTATGTCCTTTTTCACACTTTTACTGGTAGAAGTTTTAGGAAACTTTTAATATTGAGGTCTTAAACTTCTTGATTGTGTGTCTTTGCTTGAAGCTAAACTATCAAATTATTCAATTCAAAGATTTGATTAAATCGTAGGTTCGTTTGTTCACAGATGATTTTCTTTGAAAAATTTCTTTATTCATTTTTTCGAGTTGCATTGCAAGTTCAAGAGAAATGAAGTGTTGCTCAAGTTGAGAATAGCTTTTTGAAAGTTTGTTATACTCATCTTTTTCAACCATGTTATGTTGTTTGATAAGCTCAGCTTCAAGTTCTAGATACTTGTTGCACACCTCAACATAATTCAAAGAATCATTCATAGCACTAGAGGAATTATCATTCATAAAATCATTCATATTCTTAGAAGAGTTCACAACAATATTCACAATATCTTGAGAAATGGAAATAAGATGTTCAAAACAATCGTTTGTCTACTGAATACTGTTGAACAGCAGTTTCCATTTGGTTGAAAACTGTTTGTACTTTCGTTATTTCATTTAGAAGATCTATATCAAACACATTAAAATATCTTTTGAATATTTTAAAAATGGAATAATTTCATTGATAAAAAGTGCTTTAGGTGTGTTCAAGCAGCCCAAGAGACACCTTCTTTTGTGAGCATTTCGGGTGATATTTCTTTTCTTCACACAGAGTTCAACTGGGCATGGTTAAATTTAAGCTTTTTAAGGCTTGCGTTTACCAAACTTACCATAGGTAGTTCACTAGGAACATCTACTTTAACAAGGTGATGCATCAGAAGAATCAGTGGAAGGGTTTGACATTTGAAACCAGAAAGCCTGTTCAGTAGACAATTCTTGTTGTGGAACAAAACGTTTTCCAAAAAATCTTTTAGACAATTGATTTAAGACAGCATAATTAATTGGTTTAATGTTAACTTTCTTTTCTAAAACCATTGGATCAATTTGTTTTAAAAGCATTTTTGATCGACTCTCTTCTTCAAGCATCAAAGTCTCTTCCGAATCAGCAATGGAAATCACATTGGTTTCCTTAGCAATAACAATACCATCATAAAGCATTGGCCTAATCTTTGAGCTTTCTTAAGATAGGAATGGATTTGAAAACCCAAGAGCATTATTTATGGTTGTTATCATAGAAAAACTTGTGTCTTCATTAGCATTGCACAGTTATGACGCGGATTGACCCAATTTATACTATAATATTGTCCTGTTCTTGTTCAAATTTCTTTCCAAAGAAATTTCGTTATCAATATTCTTAGCTTCATTTTCCTTGAATTCGTTTTTGAAAACATTAAATGTTTTTATTAACGATTGCTTTTCCTTTAATTGTTCAGAAAGAGTTTGGTTAAGAGAGTTAATTTTCTTTTCAAAATCCGTAAACTATGCATCTTTATCCCGAATTATATCATCAATTATAAGCTTTTCTCTAGTACCTAAATTTACATTTTGTCTTTCTTCTAGCAATTTTACCCGTTCTTTATATCTTTCAAGCTCAGCAGATAAGGATTCATTGGCAATTAGATTGTCCTTAGTGACTTTGTTACAATTAGTTACTTGATGTGACTGTTGTTCAAACACAGATAATATCATGCATCTTGTTATGCATAAGAATTTATATCCTGAACAGCTGTATTTTGTGTTTCAAGCAGATCCTAAGAGTAAAGAATGATATTGCTATCACTGGTTATCTTATTTTCTGGATAATTCACAAGATGAGGTTGTTCAGAATACGGTATCTCTTGCACACTTTGATTTAGCATTTCATTATTAGTGTTGTCGAAGTGTGGTACCTCGGAGAGAACATCTAAACCGTAACTAGATAAATTGGCCATAAGAACAGCTTTGGCTGTAGAGATCTCGTCACAGTCAGAATCATACACATCTAAATTCATGGACTTGATAGCTGCATTGTGTGTATTGACAATGTGTATCGGACACCTTCTGCATATTCCAGGGTCTGCAAAGAATTCCAAATCTTCTTATTTAGACTTTACCATTTACTTGTACTTTAAACCAATAGAACTTTATCTTACATCACGTTGTCATCCTCTTTCCTCTTGGGTTCTGTGCACTGTTCTTACGTGTGAAACTTCCCTCTGGCAGTTAAAAAACATTTCACAACCCTTGTGACCTGAGTTCTTACTCATGTTCCTGAAGTTTTACTCTCAGTTCTCTGAAGTACCAGCCTGCATAAGAATTTGGTATCCCCTGAAGTGTTGAAGAAGTTATCACGTCCGTCATTGAATAGTTGCTTGTTGTCTTGGGTTGGATGAATTTCTTAGCTTGATTGTGTAGATGGAAACGCGTTTTTGACGATAGTAGATGACTAATAGACAACATTTTGTTAATGACATCAATAGGGTCATCTCCTTGTTTAAACACGGGAACTGCTAGACCAGAGACTATTTGGGGAAATTTAGCAAGATGTGTTTGTTGATCAACTGTAGAGAAAGTATATTCAATTTGAGGAACATATTATGGTTGTGGACAAGCCTCTTGATGAACTGTAGATGAGTAACCATTTGGATACGGTGTTGTCAGATAAGTAATTCCAAGAGGTATGGATGGATAAGTAGTTGAGTAAATGTTGTGTGGGATGAATTGATCCATATTGAGGAGACTAAGATGGTGAAAACAGTTGTTGAAACAGAGGATTGTTGTATGAAGACTGATAAGTGTTGAAGTGAGATGGTGTCATCTGATGGTTAGCAACTAGTGCACGTGGATCTTGATTATGTTCACGCATAAGTCAGACTTCATTTGCATGGAGTTTGTGTTGTTGAAGATATGCATGAAGCTGATCAAAGTTGGTAGTATGCAAATCTTTTACAAGCTTTACATCAGTCACAAACTTACTCTATTCAGGTGGAAGACTGTTTAAGAACTTGGTATTGACTGAGTTGCTCAATTTTCATTTTGTAAAATGTTCAGTCATTAGCAATATGAGTATAATCTCAAGTAATAATGAGAAGTGATTCCCCCTTGATGTGAGCTACATTATCAAACGCATTCATACAGTTTACACTCACTTTCTTGCTTTGTAAATGAGTACCTTTGCATTAGTAGTGAATTCTTTCCATAGATCCTTGGCAATTGTGATGATTTAACTAGTGAATAAGGATATCAGATGGTAGACCTTGAAGAATGATATTAGTTGCCTCGAGATCTTAATCAGCTTAAATTTTCTCTGCAGCAGACAATTCAACATATTTCTTTGTCCTAGTCATCCCATTTTCTTTAATCGTTGGCCAAATGAGTGGACCATGTTCAACTGATTCAAGTATCATTCTTTCGTGCTATTTGTTTTGCATGTATAGTTCCTATCTACTTTTCTAAGAATCATACAGGTCTTTGTCCAACATTGGTAGACGATTGTCAACCACTATAAATGTATCATGGAATTCAGGCGAGAAGAAGTAAGTGTACAAAGTGGCTACTTTGGGTTTAAGATTAATTGTTGGATCGGACAGTGATAAGACAAAAAAAAAAACCAAAAAAAAAAAATATAAAAGTAATTGTGTTAAAGTGAGTTGGTTTTCAGTGTTTTAAGTCTTGAGAATACACGGGATTTTACAATTCTTGAGTAAACTAGAAATATAAAGTTCACGAGATTTCACAAATCAAAGAAATAAACCGTATAAATGAAATTTGATTGAATCGCCTATGAGGAAGAGATTAATTCGCCTTCAAGACTTAGAATTAAATCGCCTTCAAGAGCTTAAGATTAAATCGCCTTGATGATAACAGAGAGATTAAATCGCCTTCCAAGTAAGGATTAAATCACCTTGTTACACAGAGGATTAAATCGCCTTATACTGAAGAGGATTAATTCGCCTTGATTGAAAAAAGGTTTAATTTGCCTTGAACATAAGTGATTAATTCGCCTTGTACTGAAAAGAATTAATTCGCCTTGAATTGAAAAAGGATTAATTCGCCTTGAACAAAAGTGATTAATTCGCCTTGTACTGAAAAAGGATTAATTCGCCTTGAAGATTAAGATTATTTCGCCTTCATGAAAGAGATTAATTCGCCTTCAAGAGAAATATTAATTCGCCTTCAAGAAAAATCTTAATTCGCCTTCAAGAAAAATGTTAATTCTCCTTCAAGAAGATTCTTAATTCGCCTCCTGCAAAAACAAACTTCAACTTTTACAAAACACTAAAAGACTTGCTTTTTGACGTTTTTACTCAAAAGTTCTTGTACAACTTACCTATCTAAGCCTAGTAGAACCTTAAAAATACAAACTTTAAACTTTTTAACACAAAATTTTCAAATCAAGATTTGGGACACAAAAGTACTTTTTGAACCAAAACTTGTCAAAATGAAGATTTCTATGTATTTTCCAAAGTTTTGCATGTACAACTAGATAATACTAAGATAAAAGAAAAAGAAAGTAGTAAACTTTATGGTTTTTAAACTCAAAAAAGGTGAAAACCCTTTGTTAGGTTCGAACCAAAAGACGAGTAGAAAGCAAGTAAAAACGCATACTAAAACAAACAATATCACCCCATGGCTCTTGATACCAATTGTAGAATACTAGTAATCTATGAACACACTAAGAACTATGAAGAAAACTAGAAAGAGAAAGGTTGGGAGGAAGCTTCTAGTGAGAGAAAGTAAAAGAGAGAGAAAACTTAGATTATGAGAAAATGAAAAAACCAACCAACACCCTCTCTATGTGTGGAGAGGGTATTTATACTTACAAATAGGTCGACCATGGGCTTTGTCCATGGGCTTTCCATGGGCTTTTCCTAAACTAACCTATTTAGTTCCCAAATACTACACTACGTCCCAAAATTATTGTCAGTCTTTGACTTTGTGGAGTCTTTCTTTGTCAACCTGTGACTTAAATATTTTGTTTTAAATTGTCATATAATAACTTGATGAAAATTATTACACACTCAATAAAAATTACATTTAAAACTCAATCCATTCATATTTGATGCATCAAATAATTAATATAACACAAACAAAAATATTTTAGGTCAAAGTTGACAAAGAAAGACTTAGAAAGTCAAAACTAGACAATAATTTTGGACGGATGGTAGTATTACTTTACGAGACTATCATAACGATATAATGGAAGTGATCGACTACTTTTTCGTAATCCTAACAACGTAGGATCCATCGATCCGTGAAGGTGCCAAATTTGGGCAAGGGATCCATTTTACCCATTATTTGGGAGATGGTGTTGACATTAGGTTATTAGGAGAAGCTTATATAAGTTATAAGGGTTCTTGGTTTAAATTTTCAGAAATGACATCCAAGTCTTGCTTATCAAGTTAGAGTACTTATGAGTTTCTCGATGGAATTTATAAGTCGTCAATCCTACTTAGAGTGTGTTAAGTTTAGCATGCATAATTTGACCATAGCTAATAACACAAACATTTGAACACTTAGACTCAATGAAACATCTTCATTACAAGTGTGAGTTGCAATTCGATGAATTTCTTATTGTCTTGCATCAATTTCGTTGATTTCATGTAATAACCAAGGGATGGTTTAAAAATCGTAGAATCGAAAATTCTAGGGTCATTTTGTTTATTTTTTTTACGTGATCTATATAAATTATAATACTCTGATTTACATTTTTATATTCTTATTTTGTAAATAGATTGCTATAGTGATGAAATTGATTAGTTTGAATAATAATCATCTTAACATTCGAAAAAAAAAAAATTCCTTTTACGATATTATTGAATGGAAAGCGAGATATGGTTTTGGATATATGTTCAATATTCGTAGTCTAAATCTTAGATGGTTTAATGGGTCACATTTAGTTGAAAAAGGAAATAATTATGCTTATATGGTAAGTAAAGTAAGTTTTGACGTCGAAGAGAATTTGAGTTTTAAGTCGTGCTTTTAAATTGTTTGAGAAAAGTTACATACATTGTGCATTTGCTCATGTTTGGATTTTCGGAGATGACGAATTTACCAAGTGGCATTGCCAAGGTATTTTACTTGAATATTTTGGGAAAAACATTCAAGTCGTCAATCCTACTTCATTGTGTATTTTATGTATATATTTGCCAAATATTTGGAACACAACTATTAGACAAGTAGACTCAATATGACATCATTTACACAAGTGTGAGTTATGATTCGATGCATATTCTTATCGTCTTGGAAAAGGATGTCGTTATTTTCATATCAATCGAGTGTGATTGAGTATGTAGGTTTAAGATAATATCTCTTGTTACATTTTGATATAATCTCAAAGCTAGACAAATAAGAATCCGATTTCTTGTCCATACTCGAAAACTTGTCAATTAGATTCGATAATAATATCAATCATAATTTGAATAATGAATCGATATATATTCGAAATCTTTCTCGACCCTCAAGAACACTTTTTTAAAAGAAAACAAATAAAGATTTTCATAGTGTGTTCCATTAATTCTAAGACCAGTTGTAAGGTGAGGTTAATGACAAGTTAATTTTTTTACATCAAGATTGTCATATATTTTGCTTTTGCGAAAAACTATTTGTTGTTATGTATAGTATGCATAGTTTTTGACATTTTATAAGTATATAAATGATTTTCCTAACCATTTTTATACAACACACATCTTTTGTAAAATAATATATGTTTATAAAAAGAATATAATTATGTATGTGTGTTAGAACAATGCAAGCACAAGCAAAGTTAAAAAATAACATTTTCTTTTACTTAAATACTAATGTATTAATATTTTCTTTTCTTTTATTTAACCAACCCAAGGTCAAACAATGCAAGACGATGAAAAGATTTAGACATCTTGCTGAAAGAGATTTAACGTGTTGGGAATATTTTGGTGACGGGTTTTAACGTTGATCTTATGACAATATTTTCCAACATACTTGACACACTATTAAACTATAATTCTTAAGTAGGCTACTATACTTAAAATGATTTACAAAATGTTTATGTAACATTTGTAAATATAGTTATCTATGCCTATATGCAATGCACAAACACTTTTGCAACTTGACGCAAGAGATCTAGCGTAATTCCTATTAGGCATAATCCAGAAAACTAATAACATACAAATAGCATACATGGGCATACGTGTTTAGATGTATAATTAACTCAATTACAAATAGTAATGATTACATAATAATATCTATTAACAAAGTTAAAACACAAGTAAAAACACATAATCATCTAGCATACACATGAGGATATTCATCGTTGTTTTGTTTATTAGATACAACGATGTATACTTAGCTTGATTTTAGTTTAGAAAAAACATTTCCCTCCTCATTTAAAAACATTAATAAAGATCAATGTTTTGAAAAGATAAATATACCGTTTATGAAAGATACATTGACTAGAAATGCTGGACTTGAAAGAAAAAGTAAACTATAAGTTTTATGTCAAAGCAAAACATAAAGTTTTGACCACTATGTAGTATTTTGCATTTCTGACTAACTTGAGTTTGGAATAATGACTTGAAATTATTTTTAAATGAAAGTAAACTCAATTACCTTTAAAATGGCGGGTGGCATGACTTTTACGGATTTATAGTTGATTTTATATGATTTTTCGAAGTTTGCTAAATTCTGACGAAACAGACAGACGACCCCAAATATATATGGGGGCCGCCCTAACATTTAGGGGACCGCCACCAGTGACCCAAAAACACGTTTTTTTGTATAAAATCATTTGGTGACTTAATGGACTGACGTAGGACTTCAGAAAGTTGTTTCAACACATAAAATACGTGTTTTAGACGCCATTTCTACTTTTACGACTAGAATATTTATATTGACATTTCCAAACTCTTTTTAGAAGATTTTCCTTCAAGCTATTATACGAAGTATATCTAACAACAAAACTAGTACGAATAAAGCAACAAAACACTTTTCATATTTAATCCTCTTCATGGATAATTTGATACATGGATCGTACTTTATTTTAAAAACTATTTGTTTTGAAAACTAGAGCGACGTGGCTCCTGATACCAATTGTGGAAATCGTAGAGAGTAAGGGCGTGAATACATTTCCAATTAAAAACTTTAAATTTTTTGTATCAAATCACAATCAAGTTTGACGTAATATGAGAAGTGTTGATTATAGATCTACAATTGCTAATACATAATCTAACAATACAACCACACTCATAATATTTACTACAAAGAACTACACAACCATAAGTAACATGATATACACAACAATCCACGCAATCATGATCACAATGCAAGTATAAAAGCAAAGCGGCAAATGTAAAAAAATAAGTAAAGCGAAAGGTAAAAGAAAATGCAAACCGGACACGGTGATTTATAATGGTTCGGTCACGAAGCTCCTCTTCGCCCTACTCCACTCCTCAAGTATCCAACTCGAGAGTTACTTCACTAATCAATAAGCTCCCTGATGTCGTTCGTGAGAACTAGTCGAGTAATAGTATATAAGTATTTCCCATTCGATATAAAAATTACTTTAGGAAAAGCAATATTAAATCTTCTAAGTGTTGTAATCCCAACGAGAATTGAATTTGAAATCCACGTTAATGTTCTTTGTTTGATGCTTGATTATCTTTTAATTTTGGTTTTTGATTTTAAACTAAATATATAATAATAATAAACTAGATTAAAACAATAAGCTAAGCAAATAATCAAAGAGATATATATAAAAGGATATGCTTGCTAAGTGAAGTGTTTAGATCCTTAAGTGTGATTTCTAAAGTTCTTATTAATGAATCAATAACCGTCAGAATAATTATCTTCTCACAACGTTGGTTGTTATTGAAAACAATTTTTATCAAGATATTAATTACTAAATTAATGCATAATTATTGTTACGGCTTTTGCCCGTTCGAATAACCAAAACACTAATCTAAGTAATCCTAAAATCACTAATTAATATTCTCTTTTTAATAATCACACTTTAATTCACTAAACACTTAATCACTTAACAAGCATATAAGAAAATTACTCACTAAGCATACTAATTAAGCTAGCAACAATCAACAAAGCAAACATAAACATTTTGAACTTAATAAATCTAAACTAATTATATTGAAAAGAGAAGAGATTTAGAACCCGAATGCCGAAACCGAAATGATTAAAACCACCCGATCTAATAATCTATCAAAATATTAAAGTTTAGGAGCTTAGAGCTTTAAACTTAAGATATTAAGCTAGCTTATTAGACCCTTAAGCTCCACGCCTCATGAGTTGAACCGAATTCGCCATCACAAAACAAACAATGTTAAGACAAATATCAAAGCACTCTTTATCTCTTTTTAAACCTACTAATTCCGAAAGTTATTAAACTGTTACTATGAAAATTTTCAAAACTGTTTTTCTTTTCTAAACAATTGGGCCAAGCCCAAACTAAACTTTCAGTTGGGTTTCTGCTATCAAATGTGGAACTAAAAAAAACTGTGAAGCAAATTCGACAAAACCGCAATCAATTTGACACTAAAGAAGATGTTTTCCGAAATAAGCTTAAAAACTCAAAAGAATAGAAAACAAACTAATAAATAAAAAACTAGATCTAACCCCAATAAGCTAATCGAATAAAAAGAGACACAAGCTTATAAATAAGCTGAGTTTACACAACTCGTTGCTCCTTTTTAGATCTCTAAAAAAACAACTTCTAGGATCAAATAAGCAATGAAAATAAACAAGTTTCAAATAAGCTATTTAGAACAATAAAAGATCCGAACATAGGCTACGGTTTTAGGAATGTAATAAGCAAAAAAGTTGAGCTCTTCGAAAACTTATGTTGACAAAAGCTTATGAATAAGCTGAGTTTACACAACTCGTCGCACCATATTTCTTATTTTGAATTAGAGCTAGGAGATAAAAGAAAATGAAGAACAAAAGAAATAGTTGTTCGAAAATAAGCCAAGGATTAAGCTTATTTCGATCAGCTTATGTAAACGTCGAAATAAGCTATGAAGCGAGCTTATTCGATTTAAAAAAACGAAAAAAGAAAATGAAATAAGCAATAAGTATAAGAACCTCAAGTAACAAAGCAAACCTCATTCATCTTCATATTAATAAGCCAACAATATTTATTACAATAAGCTATAATAAGCTGAAAAGCTTTTACACAAAAATACTAATAAGCTAAGACTTAACTAAAATAAGCTATAACAATATTTGAGAGAAAACTTAAAAAAATAAAACTAAGCTAATGAATAAATCTTGTGGCTACTGAATTCCTTATAAAGCCAAAGTTGAGGGGGCCTTTTTGTCATGTCACGCCTATTCCAGCTCACAATAATAAATTACAGCCATTCATTCTTTCTTGGATCCAAAGCCAATGATTGCTAGCCAATCATTGGCAATCACATGCCATATATGCCCCTTCTAGAACCTGCTGATGTGGCTTAGCATAAAAATAGATAAGAGGGAGTAAGACTCGAACCCGGGTCAGGAGCTTCACCACACACGCATCTAACCAACTGAGCTAAGGCTCATTCTCGTAACATATTGCAATGAATTTACTTTTATCCTTTGTTATGGGCTGGCCTTGTATATTAACTAGTAGACTTGGTCGGCTCGTTAAAGGTGAACCGGATTGATTTTCGAGCGAGGTCGGGACCGTTGGATTCATTTTTTCGAGCTCTATCCAATGGTGTGCTCGTGGCTTTTCTTGGATTTCGTCTTGACTTTGAAAAATGAGCAAACTTTATCGAGTCGAGTCTGAAAATCTCCGTTTTTGTTGTCTTCAATCCCTTGTACATGCAAGACATAATAACACAAACCAAACATATTTGCAATATAATTTCACATATTTTATGGTTATTAGTCTGTTTTATAGTGTTTTCCGAGGCTAAAATAATGTGTGTTTTAGCACACATCAAATTCCCTCACACTAAGTCATTGTTGGTCCCACACGCAATATTTATAATACACGCTAAGAATGAAATAATTTCAACCCCCCTTAACTTATACCCCTCACATCAAACAAGAACAGAAAATGTCCATCAAGAGGGTATAAAAATCATTTGTTTCAAAAGCTCCCTGTTTTAACCGCTTATTTAATAATAGATAAAAACTAAGATAAAATTTTAATAAAATTTATTTAAAAGGCTTTAAGAACGGGAGTTCGTCATCCTTGATTTTCACAATCCCCAAATTAAGCTTAAAACGAAATCACCGCTAAATATAAAATTAGATGCTAACGCTACTCATACATGCTAATTGTGTAGGCGTAAGCCAACTTTTCGCTCCTAATATTCCTAAATCCTCTAAGGATTTTATTCAAAAAATATAATGTGAAACGAGATCACTTATTTTAATAAATTATGGCCTTATTTTTATAAAGGAGACCGGTTTAAACCATAATTAGTTTGAAATCCTTTCCTAAAGAGACGATATGCTGAGAATAAGGTCCACATTAAGGTTCTAATTTCGCATGATTTAGGGGTTATCCTTTTTATTTCATCTAAAACAACTCAACTACGAGTCCAGAGACAGAGGCTTTATTTAGATAACCCGGGAGTCAAAAATTTGGCTTTATTATTATTATAGCCAAATTTCAAGTCCCGTGGTCTTTTAACTACCTAGACAACGGGAGCGAGGCGTCAGGAATCGGTAGCCTATTTCCCCACAACACTGACAAAATCTCGATTTGTACCTTACTTTCATCAGAAGGAATCTCTAAGAAGGGATCAAAACTAAGAACCGAATAAACCAAATCAACTTTATTTATTGAAAATTATTTTATTTCGTTTATTTAGCTGATGGGAGTAAAAAGCCACAATGTCTTATTTCAGCTTTGGTTTATCACACATATATTATTAAAGCCAAATTTCAAGTCTTGTGGTCTGTTAACTACCTAGACAACGGGAGCGAGCCGTCAAGAATCGGTAGCCTATTTTTCCACAACACTGACAAAACCTCGATGTGTACCTTACTTTCATTAGAAGGAATCTCTAAGAAGGGGTTTAAACTAAAAATCGCAAAAACCAAGCAACTTTATTTAATGAAAATTATTATTTTTATAGTTTTTAAGCTGATGGAAGCAAAAAGCCACTTTTAAACCTCTAGTGCTCTAATGAGATTAAACACTCCACGCTTAGCATTAATTTATATTCACCTCTATCATGTTTCATTCTTTGCTAAATTTTAAGTCTTGCAAACACTTAGGCATAGTGGGTTTTGTTTTTACGAAAAAAGTGTCATGACCGCATTCTGACGTCCTTACCAGCAGACGCGGTCAGACGTCATACTTGTTTTTTTTTTCCATTAAGTTAGACATGGTAGAGTTATCGGTCTGATTGGGTAGATGCTTGTGCAACCCTCTGAATGCCTCTTACTATACACCCCTGAAGATACGAGATAACCACAAGACCATATTTAAGTCAAACCACAAGACCATATTAAAATGGTTGTGAATGGTGACTGTGCTTCGTGAGTTAGAACAAAAAGATAGCCAAGATTTCATCCTTGAATATATGAGATGGTAGATAAGGTTTGATGAGAGTGTGTGGTTTGAGATACAAAAGAGATAAACCAAGAAACAATTCTCAGAGTGGCTAATGAGTTTGGTTTGAGAGAATGTGGCGCTGTGTTTCGGGTGAGTACTTTTAGGGTGAGTTATATCTTAGGTTTAGGGTATATACTAGAGTTAAGGGTATTGGTTTTGGGCTGTATTTTCTTATTAGGTGTTTGGGCCAATTGTAGTATCATATCAATTATTGTGGGCTAAATTTTTGTGCTATCAATTAGTATTGGACTGTATTCATGTTGTTAGGGTGAGCAAAAAAATGAAAAAACAAAAAACCAAATCGAACTGAACGAAACCAAAAACAATCGAAATCCGTCCGAACTAAAAAACCGAACGAATTTGCTATAAAGAAACAGAACCGAAACTTACTAATTCGGTTCTCTGGTTGGATATGGGTTTGGCAATCAGAACTGAAAACCGAACCGAAAACCGAATTCATATAAGATATATATATTATATATATATATATATACATAAATATCATTAAAATTTTATCCTAATATAAAAAAACACTTTTTCTAAATATCTATGTAATTATTAATTTTTTTAAAAATAAATAGTGAAATTTGAGTTATTCGGAACCCGGGAACTAAACCGAATTCAAATTCGGTTTTTGGTTCGATTCGGTTGAATTCTAATTTGATTCGGTTCGGTTTTCGGATTGACTCAAAAAAAAATTAACCGAAGTAACCGAACCGAATTAACCTAACAACCCGATAACCGAACCGATCAACACCCCTACATGTTGTGTTAGTTTGGGTATAGTTATCGCTCTATTAAAAATGAATTCGAAAAAGAGTGTTAACCGTAACACATTTATTGACAAAGTGTGAACCGAAACTATGTGTTTGTAAATTTCAAGATTGATTTTTTTCTAAGTATTCATTTTCAAAGATAAATTCAAGCTACTTTTTTATCGTTCTGTCATGGTTTAATATATATACTTGAAAAAACGGACAATTAAAACGATTCAGACTATTAAAAAAACAAACAACATTTTCTCATTAGATTCAGACTTTATAACCGTCTCTTACCAGTAAGATGCGGTAGTCAGATTCACACCCAAAACATCTTAACGAAACAAACACACCCTTAGTCTCGAAAGCTAAGGGGAAAGCTAGAGAAAAAGGCAAATGCTTAAAAATTCCAAGTGTGAAAGGGGAAACAAAATCAAATATATATATATGATCAGGATAGAAGATTTCCCTAAATATAATCATGAAGATGATCGGAGACCGAGTGATTGGAGGATTGAAAACAAGCACGGAGGTCTTCACGATCATAGGGAAATTTGCAAGCAAAACGGGTACCACGAAACACAACATAGAGAGAAGCACTCCCCCACACTTATTTATTAATACTACTAAACTACTTATTATTACTACTACTAATAGGATAAACACTGGTTGCTTCCCGAGAAGCGCTTGTTTATTAACGAGTCACTAGCTTGACTCGCCCCGAATTTCTTTGTCTTTGGGGAGAAAACAGATCAATGATTTAATTTTCAAAGAAATTTCACTAAAAATATCACATTTATCGATCTTGAAATTATCATTCAGTAGGTGTGGAGATTTTCTCGTGAAAGAGGGAACTTCATAATAATGAGAATTCCAGATCGAAAACTTTGTCTTCATTTCCGAAGGGAAATGATAAAAAAGTGTCGATCTCAGAAGGATCATTCAAGAAAAAAGAATCACTAACGAATGAGATAGTAGAAAAATCGTCCAGTGGAAGAATATGAAATCTCTGAGATTGGACTCCGTTGATAATGAATACCAGGATCGAAAATTTTGTCTTTATTTCTGGAAGGAAATGAGACTAAAAGATCGATCTCAAAAAATTCTTCAGAAACAGTGGAGTCACAATCGGATAGGAGGAGAGGAAAATCATTAAGCTCATTAATTGTAAGATCCTTAGTTGATGTATCAGATATATTTTCCTTCAAAAGTCTAGTCAATTCTCCTGGATCGTCCTCAATATCAAAGTAAAAATGATCATACTCCGGTAGAGATATGATGTGAGCGAGTTCATCGGTGAACTCTTTAGGATAAAAATCACTCCTTTCGGCAAGAGGAAAAGGATCAATCGAAAGATCAAAGTAAAATGATTCATATTCAAGAAGAGAAGGATCAAAGTGAGAAATGGTACTGCCACTACTCTTTTCTTCAAATCAAAATGCTTCATAATCAGGAAGAGAATGATCAGATTTAGAAGTGGTACTGCCACTAGTCTTCTCTTCTTGATGATCGATATCAAAGAAAAGTAATTCATAATTAGGAAAGAGAAAGATCAAATGAGAAGTAGCACTGCCACTACTCTACTCGTTTTGATTAGAAATTTCTTCACACTGAGAATCAATAATATTGATACTATGAACGGAATAACGTTCATGACTTGGTGAATTTTTCAAAAAAAATTCAGCACGGAATACTAACTCTTCATTCCCTATCCTTAGTGTTAGCTTCTCTTTGTAGAGACCTACAAGAGCCTTTACAGTGCGTAAGAAAGGTCTTCCTAAAATGATAGGAACTCTGAGATCAGCCACAAAATATACAATGACGAAATCGGCTAGAAAGTTGAATTTATCCACTTTTACAATAACATCTTCAGCTATACCTATCGGATATGTGACAGATCGGTTAGCCAGTTCAAGAGTCATTCAAGTGGGTTTCAGAGGTCCAATCCCAAGTTTCTTATAAATCGAAGGAGGCATAAGGTTTATGCTTGCTCCAGAATAGGCTAAGGAGCTGCAAACCTTAAGATCTTGTAGGACACAAAGAATGAGAAACTTTCCAGGATCTCCAAGTTTTTCAGAAACCTTATTAAGAAGGATAGCAGAGCACTCAGCATTTATCAAAGTATTTGGTAACTCTTCTAATTTCTCTTTGTTTTCTAATAAATCTTATAATACTTTAGTGTATGTTGGAAATTAAGTTAAAGCATCCATAAGACTGATATCAAAACGAAGTTGCTTTAATATTTTCAAAAACTTAGATACTTAAACATCATTTTTATCAAGAAGTTTTGACTTATTAAGCCTCGAAGGATATGGGATTTTAGGTTGATAAGGGTTGGGCTTAGGATCTTCCTTTGGTTTTGGTGGTGACACTGGCTGAATTCCTGGAGGTGGGACATGTGCAGTACTTATTGTGCTTGTAATATGCACCTCGTCCATTAAAGTCTCCGGTTCTTTTTCCACTTCCCCCTAGGAGTAAGAGGAACAAGGGGTGGAATAGAGGGTTCATCAGTAGTCAATCCACTCCTAGTCATAATCAAATTAACTTGCTATCTTGGATTAGGCTCACTGTTGCTAGGAAGAGCACCTTGAGGTCTTTCATGAAGCATCTTTTGCATTTGACTCATCAGATTTACCATTTGGGTATTTTGAGTTTGCATTTGTTGTATTTGTTGGTTATTGTGAGTTTGCATTTGTTGCATCTTAGCGTCAGTCAATCTCATATGTTGTAACATCATTTCTTCCAAAGATGAAACATTCGGCTGAGCTTGATTTTGATAGAAATTTTGACCATGGTTTTGATTAAATCCCTGATTATTACCTTGGTTAAAATTCTGACCTCTGTTCTGATTATACCCTTGATTAAATCTATTTTGGTTATGGTTCTAGGTATTTCTATTATGATTATTTCCTAAATTCTGGTTATTTCCCTGATTTTGATTATTGAAACCGGGTGGTCTAAGAAAATTGTTAGAACGATAGCTTAAAATGTTACGGTTTCCTTAAGGTTGGTAAGAATTACCACCTGAATTGTAGTTTCCCGTAGTAGCATATACGTCCTGAGTGTAGCCATCGGCGGCTTGACACTCGTAATAAGCATGTGGACCACCACAAGTCTCGCAACCTTCTTGTACAGCATGAACCGGTTTGTTCATGGAAGAAATCTGCTTACTTAAAGCATCAACTTGTCTAGAAAGAGTAGTGATGGCATCATTTTGGGATGAGCTATCACTTGCACTCGAGGCTTGAGGTTTGTTCCTTGAAGTTCGAACCTTAGATTTGTTTTCAATTATAGTTAAAGCCTCTTAGGTATTCCTTGTCAAAAAATTCCCACCAGCTGCAGAATTAAGTGAATCTTGATCTGATTGATTCAACCCATTGTAAAACGTATCGATTTGGTGAAGAGGAGAAAACCCATGATGAGGACACTTGTTTAGAAGATCTTTGAATCGGTCCTAGGCCTTAGTAAATGTCTCATCGAATCTTTGTTGAAATCTTGTTATTTCATTTCGAAGATTGGTGGTTCTAGAAGGAGGAAAGAATTGATTCACGAACTTAGATACAAGATCGTTCCAAGTTGTGATAGAATTTGGAGGTTTTTTTCAAGCCAAGTCCGAGCAGCTCCTTCAAGAGAAAATGGAAACAATATCAACTTAATAGTGTCATGCGGGACTTGATTAAGTTTAATTGTTTGTGTAATTTTTGTAAACCTTCGGATATGAGAATGAGGATCATCGTTTTTAAAACCATGAAATGAGATAGCGGTTACAAGATTAAGCAATCTGATCATCAACTTAAACTGACTAGCAAGAATGGGGGTACAACGATTGCATCCCCAACACCATCGGTAGGTGCCTGAAGTAACTCCTCCATCGGACGGAGATCTAGAGCCGGAAAATTAGGACCCGCAGGAGGCGGTCCTTGAATGTTATTATTATTATTAGCCATATTAATTTCTTCAAAATCGAGTAAAAGAGACGGATCACCAAGATTTATTCGACGATTTCAAATAACACTCTCGGGATCAGAAAAAGGAGGAACGATGTAACACCCCCAAAATGGGTCGCAGCGGAATATGGTTTTGGGAGCGTTACTTCATAGATCAATAGCACAAGATATATAAGAACGACCTTTAAAAGTGTCGTTTAAAACCGATACATTGGATTTAGCAAAGTGATTGATACAAAAGCCCGAAGCTTTACTTATTCGTTGTTAAATTATACAAAGATTCTAGTTCATAACAAATGTTTCTCCAAAATGTAATGCAACCAAGTCTTTAATGCAAATGACTTCCAAAATAATGACCACCAATGTATCCCTTACACCTCGTGCCTTATTGACCTCCTGAGAAAAACATGCTTTAAAACGTCAACAATAATGTTGGTGAATTCATAGGTTTGTGAATTATATAAGTGTAGGACCGCAAGATTCCCTCGTGATAATACATTAAATGTAAACATCACAAAAATGTAATTACGTTTCCCTAAGCTCATGACACTGAAGCTCGACATAAATGAATTGCAATATAAATTGCCTACATTGCCCATGATGATGTTCTAACCCAGAACATCCCAAATCCGACATGGTATACGTTCGTTGGCTCGGTAGTTTCGACACCAGTGATAGCTAATCACCCGAACGGGGGCGTCACCCCCAAATAGATCTATTTATAACATTCGCGCTCACCCTCCAAGTGATTTACAGTTCATGATAGTGGGCACATTGGGTTATCGCTACTTAGGCAAACACGTAATCAGTTTAAATATGAAATGTTCACTTGCGTCCAATTATAAAACAAAGCATGTTCTCACCCCAAAACTTATAAATCATTATAAAATGTAAAACGTGGGGCTATGAACTCACCTCGAGTGGATGAGTTTAACAATGTAAATCACAACAGAAAATGCGTCACAATTACGCCCGAATGCAACCTAATCAATTATAGGTCGTATGAGTACTAAGTACTTTGAATAACTACTACCATATATAATTCTATATAGCTACATCACCATCTAATTGAGTTTGTGAAATAATATTTAAATTGCTTTTGATAAATATTATCCGTGTGTTTGTACTCGTATAATCGAATAAATAATTCAATTGTCTTTGTAAAATAATATTTATAAAGTTTAGGACATGTATAAATATTATATAAATGATTCTAAAATGTTTCGCAAAAATTTATATTAAAAACGAACCAACACTATTCACGTCAGGAAATAGTGCACAAGTATAAAATAGTGCGTATCTTTCTCGTTTTAAGCCCGTTTGGGATGTTTCTTACGTCCATGTTCTCGTATTAAGTCGATGTATCAAAATATTACATTTTCATATTTTGAAATCCCCTGGTGAACAGTGATTTTTACTGTTCATAACAGTTATAAGCTTATTTTTATAACTTTAATTAACGTAAAACCCGTAAATGTCGTATCTTATTCGTTTTAGATCCGATTTTAGTGATTCTTTCGAGCACGTCTTCGTAATTAAAAGTTTTATCAAATAAATGATGTTTTCAAAATGTTCATGTCTGAGATGAACAGTAACTTTTATAAAATTAGTTTTATAAAAGTATTTATTGTCGTAATCGTGAAAAATACATAACTCCTTCGTTATTAATCCAAAAATTATGATCCTTATTGTTTTGAAATCCTAAAATCATATACTAACTGATAAGAACATGTATACATTTTCATTAGATGTGAATAGTAATTTGTTTTTATAAAATTTATTTTATAAATGCGTTTAATTAACGTATACTTAAAATTAGCGTATCTCCTTTGTTATAAATCGGTTTTTCGAGTTCTCTACATGCCCACGATCCTTGTGACATGTAGTATTTTATAAAAACATAAAATGTATGTTAAAATTTGAATTCAAACAGCCCCTTTTTGATATTTTCTCAAAATGTGTTTAAAAGTTATTTTTATAACTTTTTAGTTTTACCACTTGGTTACAAGTCCATTACAACCATATGCACCATGTATCTTACATGCTTAGGGTCCTTGGTCCTTCATTTATCCAAAGTTTCTCCAAGAATCACAAGATCCATGAGTTTACATACCTATTTGTCCATAACTTTATATATGTATACTTTTTAAGTAACTTGTTTATATATACTTTTTATATATAAACCACTCATGTACAATAATTATACATCTATTATAACATGATATTAAGATCCATATATCATATGTAAAAGTTTACCAAACCATAAACAAGTGTCAAAATCTATTTTTACATGTAAATAAGTTCCTAGATGGTGATTAACTACATTGCCATTATATACACATAAAATCATAAATGTAAAGAGATTAAGGTTTTTAGATAACCTTAGTATGAAGTATGATAATGAAAAATATGATCTAAACCCTTGTTTAGATGACAAACCCAAGCTTACAACACTTGAAAACCCTAATTTCAAGCAAAACCCTAATCTTGAATCTTGCTTGCTTAACTCTTGTAAACCTTAAACCAAACTTTCAAACCTTCTTGGGTTATCTTAGATATGATGTAGAAACACTTAGAAATGTGATAAATAAAATTTGTATGGATGGTGTATGTAAAGGGTTTTAAGCCGTGGCTATGTAGGAGAGAAAGAGAGGATTTTGTTGGTTTTTCACTTAACAAATGAAGAGTGTATGTGTTATCTTGCTAGTTACTTTCCTTATATACTTCTTGGACCTAGATGAAATCAAGACTAGATGCATGAAAGACATGATGAGGGAATTAAGGGAAGTCTTGGTCAAGACTTAGCTAGTTGATGATCTTGGTTCCCTTAGGTTGAGAACATCCCATGAAAACAAGGAATATGTTTGCTAGATATTTCTTTGCATTCCTATCTCCATAAATCTGGCCACATATAGATATATATGATCTAGTTTTGTAAATTTTGAGTATTGGGTATAATTGTGGGTATTTGTTGAAGCGTAGAAAAGTTTTGGTGGTTCCGGGAATGCCTAAACGTATTTTATCGCGAAACGTAAACACTTTACGTAACCAATAAAAATAAAATGACCAAAGTTAATAATTATCCTCCAAATAATTACTTAACACTTGCTTGATGTAAACATTTAATTGTTTGATGCCCGTTTACATTGAATGATAATTTTTAGCTTACGCGATTTAGCTTAACGATTACGATTTAAAAGCAAACGCGTACAATACTAAAAATAAATAGTGAATTTATTGACGTCATAAATGACCCTAAAACACGGGGTGTTATAGTCTTCCCCCGTTAAATGAGCCTTGTCCTCAAGGCTTAAGACGTGGCACTTGACAACGGTGCGGTCTTTGTGAAGAGATGTGGATATTTCTTTCGAAATTGATCCTCGCGTTCCTATGTAAACTCAGGACTTCGCCTAGAGTTCCATCGAACCTTGACAATTGGGATACGACTTTGCTTTAACCGTTTAACTTCACGATCTATAATTTCTACTGGTTCCTCGACAAATGAAGCTTGTCATTAATATGAAGTCCATCTAACGGAATGGCTAATTGTTCATTGGCATGGCACTTTCTCAAGTTGGATACATGAAACGTATTGTGAACCTTGCTCAACTCTTGAGGAAGCTCAAGCTTGTAAGCAACGGCTCTGACCTTTTCCAACACCTTGAATGGTCTGACATACCTAGGGTTTAACTTCCCTCGTTTTCCAAAATGTATGACCCCCTTTCCAAGGAAAAACCTTAAGTATAACACTATCCCTAACTTGGAATTCCATTGGCTTACGCTTTAAATCAGCGTAATTCTTTTGCCTATCATGTGCGGCTTGTATTCTTTGCTTGATATGGATGATCTTCTCGGTCATCTATTGAACTATTTCTGGACCGGTGAGTTGAACCTCTCCAACCTTGGCCCCATACACAGGTGAACGACACATTCGACCATAAGCCTTGATGCTAGCGTGATAACTATGTTATATGAAAACTCGACCAGTGGCAAATGGTTAACCCAACCCTTTACAAAGTCGATCAAATAAGCACGTAGCATATCCTTGAGAGTTTAAATAGTCCTCTCGCTTTGTCCGTCAGTTTGTGGATGGTACACAGTACTCATATCCAGACTAGTCCCAAAGCCTTCTGAAGTGACCTCTAGAAATTTGATGCGAACCTATGGTCGCGATCATAAATAATCGAGATGGGCATTTTATGCCTCATTACAACCTCATTTAGGTACATTCTTGCCAGTTTCTCTATGGGATTAGTTTCCCTTATTTGTACAAAGATGGTAGACTTAGTAAGTCGGTCAACAATCATCCGAATGGTGTCACAACCTTGTGACGACTTAGGAAGCTTTGTGATAAAAATCCATAGCGATATTGTCCCACTTCTTTTGAGGTCTCTCGGGTTGCACCAACAAACCCGAAGGCCGTTGGTGTTCAACCTTGACCATAGCATATGTCAAACATTTGCTAACATAGGTGGCGATGTCGGCCTTTACATTGGGCCACTAATATAGCTTCTTCATGTCCTGATGCATCTTGTCAAACCCCGGATGGATAGAGTATTTTGACTTGTGGGACTCGTGTATAATCACAATCCTCAAATTACCATATCATGGAAACTAACTCCTACTATTTAAGCATAGAGTTCCATCCGCATAGGGTTCCAACTTCTCCTTTGGTATATCCTTCCTGATCATACCTCTTACATTTTCATTCTTGATGTTCTCTATTTTCTGTGCTTCAGTCTGAGCATTCAAGATTTGTATAGGAAGATCCAAGCCAATAGTCATAACTAAGGCTCAAACTCTTAATGGTTTAATTCGCTCCTTCCTGCTCAAAGCAACAGCAACAACATTTACTTTCCCTCGGGTGATAACGAATTTCACAGCCGTAATCACTAAGAAACTCTAACCAACGATGTTGCCTCATGTTCACTCTTTCTGATTAAGAATGTGTTGTAAACTCTTGTGATCAGTGAACACCGTACACCTGGTTCCGTACAAATAGTGCCTCTAAATCTTTAGAGCAAACGCTATTGATCCAAAGTTCCAAATCATGAGTCGTATAGTTTTCCTCATGAATTTCTAATTGGTGTAATGCATAAGAAATTACTTTCTCTCTTTGCATTAATACAACACCCAATCCCTTATGCGAAGCATCGCAATAGACTACAAAATCTTTGTTTCCTTCATGTAAAGCCAGAATTGGTGTATTACACAACTTTTGCTTTAATAACTAGAAGGCAGCTTCCTGCTTGTCTCCCCAATCAAACTTAACTCCTTTATGAGTAAGCTTGGTCATCAACTTGGCAATCCCTAAAAATCCTTCGATGAATTTTTAGTAATAACCAGAAAGACTTAACAATTGACGAATATCCGTTGGTGCCTTAGAAGATGCCCGATCTTTTATGGATTTGATCTTGGCGGGGTCCACGTGAATGCCTTGACTATCAATCATGTGACCGAGGAACTATACTTTGGAAATCCAAGATTCACACTTAGAAAAATTTCGATATACAATTCCTCCTTCTTAAGTAATTCCAGAATTGCCTTAAGATGTTCTTCGTGTTCCTTTTTGTTCTTTGAAAAATTTGTATATCGTTAATAAAGACGATCACAAACTTATCCAAATAGGGTTTACACACCCTATTCATGAGATCCATAAATATCGCCGGTGCGTTCGTCAAACAAAAGGGCATAACTTGGAACTCGTAATGACCATACTGAGTTTTGAATGCCGTTTTCGAAATATCTTCTTCCAGTACTCGAAGCTGGTGATAACCTGATTGCAGGTCTATCTTAGAATAAACACTAGATCCTTGTAGTTGATTAGACAAATCGTTGATCCTTGGGAGTGGGTAACGATTCTTCATCACCAGCTTGTTCAGTTCCTGATAGTCGATGCACATTCGAAATGGTCCATCCTTCTTCTTGACAAACATGATTAGAGCTCCCCAAGGTGAGGAACTGGATTTTATAAAGCCTTTGTCGGGTAGTTCCTACAGTTGCTCCGATAACTTTTTCATTTCGGACGGTGCTAATCGATAAGGTGCCCGTGCTACAGATGCAGCACCCGGTACCAGATTGATCTAAAATTTCCACTTGTTGAGTCGTAGGAAGACCCAGCAAGTCCTCTAGAAATACTTTAGGAAAATCTTGAATTGTCGGTACATCCTCAAGTCGTTTCTCCTTCGACTTATCTTCAGTCTCCCTTGTAGTAACACGTGCCAAAATGACCTGACATCCTTTTAGCATGTACTTCTGTGTTTTAGTGCACGAGATGGTGTTCAATCGAGACTCGTTTGCGCGGTTGCTTCATTACTATGAATAATTAACGTTTCATTTCCGAATGGAACATGAACGATCTTTTCGTCACAAACAATGACGGTCTGGTATCTCACCAACCAATCCATACTAATTATGACGTCGAAACTGCCAAATTCTATGGCATTAAGTCGATGTTGAATGAGTGATTTAGTAAATTCTCTAATGGCGAGCAAATTTGATGGTGAATTGTCCTAGGGCGACTAGTGATGTGTCTCGGCTTCTCGGTATAGGATTTGTTATAAGATGATGCCAACTTTATAGTAAGATGGAGTGAAGGTCTGCTTAGTTGCTATGGTTACTGATTCGATTTCCAGAAGTAAACGCGTTTTATGAATACGAACACAATACATGATATAAGTAGGAAATTGTTTTCTTGACAAGAAGTCTTTAGACTGACTATTCTCAGCATGGCATGGTACTTTCCTAAATTATACATAGTTGATCAGGCCATGTATAATTGAGGACTAACGATGCATTGCTCATTTTAGTCAAAATAGCGTTATGATTTCATGATATTTGAGAGAGTGGGTTGCCCAATTAATTTAGGGAATTAAAGTAAATTTGAAGAAATTTTCACAACACATTGATTTGATAGATAATTTGAAATCATTCGTACAACGGAAATTTTAAGAGAAACACAACGAGAACTCCTAAGGATTTAAAGTTTAAGATAGTTCCATCTTAGGGTTTACTAGGCAAGCGAGACAACTTTCTCTTTTAAGCATCGATCTCATCCTCAATGTTGTTAAGGTCTTGTTCGGTTTCTCCTCCTCCAAAGGCATGCACCACTCCACGTGCTCCAGTACCTCCAGTTTGGTTTTCATGCTTTTAGTTCTTTCACTTCGGGCAATCATTCCTGTAGTGCCCTTGATTCCCACATTCATAGCAAATAGCCTTCTGACTTGCCCTAGTGCCCCTTTGGTTGTTAGCAGTATTGACATTTATAGAACTCCTACGATCACGGGCCAGATGGCCAACTCTGTTACACTTGTGGCATTTAGGAGCACATGGACCATCATGGTGATAGATGCATTTAGAACACAACGGCTTAGATCCGCCGTAATGTTTCTTCTCCCCATGCCCTGTAGTGTAAGCTCTGCTAGTATTTTGCCTCTTGTTCGGTTGTTGTTGCTTCTGATTGTTCTTAGAAGTGTTATCCAACTTCCTCTTGTTCTCATCCTGGCGTTGAGCAGGAGTGCTAATCTTTTTGTCCATTAGTTTGGTTACAAATTCAATTTCATCTTGCATTGTCTTAGGCTTAGATGCCCTCACCCCTCCATGGATCATGTCCACACATTTCTGAAACTTCACTATTTGGACACTCACTCTTGTAGTGTCTTAGACTTCCACACTCATAACAGGTGCGGGTTCGTTGATTCCTAGTAGTAACAGTTGTTTTACAATTTTGGATTATGTTGCCAACCTTTTTGCAATTTCCGCACTTTACAGTACACGGTCCATTATGGTGAAATTTGCACTGGTTGCACAAAGGTAGAGATCCAGCATATGCTTTCTTGCCGATTGACCTAGTAGTGTGCGCTCTAGGCACCTGATGCCCTTTGTTTTGTTGGCTCGAGCTTCCATTATGGTTACCTTCCAACTTCCTCTTGTTGCTAGTATTCTCTGCTACCTTGTCTTCTTGTCATTCGGTCTGGCTCATTGACTTACGGGACATGTTGGTTTTTGTCTTATAAATAGCAATAGCCTCGATAGCATTAGCCACTCGCTGGGCTACAACCCGCTCAATTTCCTCAACACTCATCCCTTGATTAACAATTGTCATTGTTTCCTGAAGATCACAGGGAATAAAATGTATATGAAGTTTCATCCAAGGACAAATCATGACACTCCATGATTACAACATATATGTAAGGTGAGACCACGTCATGCAGAGATATAAGATAACAGCAACCATGGCATAAATAAATCCACATCATACAGTAGCATGATCATAACCAACATCATAGGTTAATACTTAATACATCATTTTACCTGAGTAAAAGAGTACAAGCTTTTCATTAACGCTACCAACCGAGTATTACTCAAGTTTAGTGGGATATAATATGAAATGAGCTACATTGACAAATCTATTTGTTTATGGGCCAGGGTGCCTCTCAAGATTCTAGATGCTAGACTCTTATGTTATCTTTAAGTGACTTAATATTCTCTAGTGGTGGTATTGATGAAGGCAGTGCAACAGCAAACTCGGTAATACATGCCTCAGCAGATGGTGATCGTGGAGTATGGTGTTAAATAGACATTCATACTGTACAGGATTTGGTCTTAGAAAACAAGATGATATGGTTTGGAGAGGTGGGTGGTGTAGAAGAAGACTCATTAGTCTCAAATGCCTCTGTATCCTTAGCTCGAGGGGACAAGATCATATACAAGTACAGCAGAAGGGTCGGCCGGAGCTAGGTGCTCCTCCTCCTCCTTGTCCTCCTTATCCTTCACAACATCATCATCTTCGTCATCATCAGATGACTCATTATCATCATTGTCTCCTCCATCGACAAGATGGTCAGCAGGATCAACCTCAGCGTCCTTCTCATCCTCTTCCGGATCGAAGTCAGCAATGTAGCCCGGTGATAGGGCTGTAGGTGAGGCATTCGCAGGTAGAGGCTGATCCTCCATTGGGGCCTCTAGCTCCTCATCAAAAGCTCACTGGAATCTCCATGGCTTGAAATTAATATAGACAGACGTGTAGGTAACCGTCGATGGTGAAAACATGACTGCTTGCAACGAGCAAAACTTAACTTATATAAGTATATTATATAAGACCGGTATGGTAAATATGAATATGCGCTCATGGCATAAATGAATGATGGTAAGATATCATATTCGATAGCTTAATGTTTAGGTAGCGTTTAGGACCTACGAGCTTATAGTGCTACCTTGCCTAAAGAAATGTTCCCCTATTTATATAAATAACCCTTATATAAATAATTGTAGAGTTGTGCGAAAGAATGCAAACTCATCTTTGTATATATACAATATACCCTCATAGTAACGTACGTACTATAATATGAACACGTATATGAATCATGTAAGCATCTAGTAAAACTAACTAATGCAAACAACTAGTGTATGTATGTCCCGTGAAAACCCCTTTGTATGAATGCAATGTTTGAAAACGGTTATAGTCCAGCAAAAACATTTGACCTGGTTCTCTATAACCTTGGCTCTAGATACCAATCTGTAACACCCCCAAAATGGGTCGCAGCGGAATATGGGTTTGGGAGCGTTACTTCATAGATCAATAGCACAAGATATATAAGAACGACCTTTAAAAGTGTCGTTTAAAACCGATACATTGGATTTAGCAAAATGTTTGATACAAAAGCCCGAAGCTTTACTTATTCGTTGTTAAATTATACAAAGATTCTAGTTCATAACAAATGCTTCTCCAAAATGTAATGCAACCAAATCTTTAATGCAAATGACTTCCAAAATAACGACCACCAATGTATCCCTTGCACCTCGTGCCTTATTGACCTCCTGAGAAAAACATGCTTTAAAACGTCAACAATAATGTTGGTGAATTCATAGGTTTGTGAATTATATACGTGTAGGACCGCAAGATTCCCCCGTGATAATACATTAAATGTAAACATCACAAAAATGTAATTACGTTTCCCTAAGCTCATGACACTGAAGCTCGACATAAATGAATTGCAATATAAATTGCCTACATTGCCCATGATGATGTTCTAACCCAGAACATCCCAAATCCGACATGGTATACGTTTGTTGGCTCGGTAATTTTGACACCAGTGATAGCTAATCACCCGAACGGGGGCATCACCCCCAAATAGATCTATTTATAACATTCGCGCTCACCCTCCACGTGATTTACAGTTCATGATTGTGGGCTCATTGGGTTATCGATACTTAGGAAAACACGTAATTACTTTAAATATGAAATGTCCACTTGCGTCCAATTATAAAACAAAGCATGTTCTCACCCCAAAACTTATAAATTATTATAAAATGTAAAATGTGGGGCTATGAACTCACCTCGAGTTGATGAGTTTAACAATGTAAATCACAACAGAAAATGCGTCACAATTACGCCCGAATGCAACCTAATCAATTATAGGTCGTATGAGTACTAAGTACTTTGAATAACCACTACCATATATAATTCTATATAGCTACATCACCATCTAATCGAGTTTGTGAAATAATATTTAAATTACATTTGATAAATATTATCCGTGTGTTTGTACTCGTATAATCGAATATATAATTCAATTGTCTTTATAAAGTTTAGGACATGTATAAATATTATATAAATGATTCTAAAATGTTTCGCAAAAATTTATATTAAAAACGAACCAACACTATTCACGTTAGGAAATAGTGCACAAGTATAAAATAGTGTGTAACTTTCTCGTTTTAAGCCCGTTTGGGATGTTAAAATGTTCACGCTTTCGTATTAAGTCGATGTATCAAAATATTACATTTTCATATTTTGGATCCCCTGGTGAACAGTGGTTTTTACTGTTCATGACAGTTATAAACTTATTTTTATAACTTTAATTAACGTAAAACCCGTAAATATTGTATCTTATTCGTTTTAGATCCGATTTTAGTGATTCTTTCGAGCACGTCTTCGTAATTAAAAGTTCTATCTAATTAATGATGTTTTCAAAATATTCATATCTGAGATGAACAGTAACTTTTATAAACGTGTTTATTGTAGCATAACTTGTAAATGCCGTATCTCCTTCGTTATAAATCCGTTTTTCGAGTTCTCTACATGCCCACGATCCTTGGGACATGTAGTATTTTATAAAATTATAAAATAAATATTTTAAAATCGAATTTTGATAAGACCCTTTGATTATTTTGTTAAAAATATGTTTTAATTTGGTTTTGTATCTTTCTAGTTTATCAACTTTGTTACAAGTCCTTTACAACCATATTTACCATGTATCTTACATGCTTAGGGTCCTTAGTCCTTCATTTGTCCAAAGATTGTCCATGAATCATAAGATCTATATGTCTAAATACTTATTTGTCCATAACTTTATATAAGTATACTTGAAAGGTAACTTGTTTTTATATACTTTTCATATATAAACCACACATGTACAATACTTGTACTTCCATTATAACATGATATTAACATCCATATATCATATGTAAAAGTTTACCAAACCATAAACAAGTGTAAAAATCCATTTTACAAGTTAATACTTTTCCTAGATGGTGATTAACTATATAACCATTATATACACATAAAATCACAAATGTAAAGAGATTAAGGTTTTTAGATAACCTTAATATGATGTATGATGATGAACAACAAGATCTAAACCCTTGTTTAGCAAACAAACCCTAGCTTTCAACACCTTGAAAACCATAATTTCAACAAAACCCTAATCTTGAACCTTTCTTGTTTAACACTTGTAAACCTTAAACCAAACCTTCTAAGCACCTTAGGTTATCTTATATATTATGTAGGAACACTTGGAAATGTTGCAATTAAATTTTGTATGGATGGTTTATGGTGTTGGATTTGGGTCGTGGCGTATAGAAGAGAAAAGGGAAAGGATTTATGAGTTTTCACCTTAAGAAATGAGAGAGTGTGTGTATTATCTCTAGTTGCTAGCTTATATACTCCAAGTACTTGGTTGAAATCAAGACTAGATGCATGAAAGACATGATGAGGGTTTTTAGGAAGTCTTGGTCAAGACTTGGAAGATATGAGTCCTTGGTCCTCTAAAATGGATGTTATCCCATGAAAACAAGGAAAGTGTTTTGGAAGATATTTTATTTGGTTCTATCCTTATCATATCCGGCCTAATATGTATATTTAGGATGATATTTTGTAAATTTTGAGTATTGGGTATAATTGTGGGTATTTGTTGAAGCGTAGAAAAGTTTTGGTGGTTCCGGGTATGCCTAAACGTATTTTATCGCGAAACGTAAACACTTTACGTAACCAATAAAAATAAAATGAACAAAGTTAATAATTATCCTCAAAATAATTACTTAACACTTGTTTGATGTAAACATTTAATCGTTTGATGCCCGTTTACATTGAATAATAATTTTTAGCTTACGCGATTTAACTAAACGATTACGATTTAAAAGCAAACGCGTACAATACCAAAAATAAATAGTGAATTTCTTGACGTCGTAAATGACCCTAAAACATGGGGTGTTATACAATGCATATAATTTTTCTTAGTCAAATCACCATGTAAGAATGCATTCTTGACATCAAGATGATGAACCAACCAATGTCGAGAAGTAGTCAAACTAAGAACAGTCCAAATAGTACCCAGTTTAATAACCGAACTAAAGGTTAACAAGACTAAAGGTCTCATCAGCATCAATAACTTCTATCTGTGTAATACCATTCGCCACAAGACGAGCCTTGTAGCAACTAAGAGTGTTATCTTCAAAATACTTATGGCGAAATAACCACATACAACGAACAATATTGGCGTCCGTAGGCCGGGGCACTAGAGTCCAAGTTTTATTTTTAATAAGTGCATTATATTCATCACACATAACATTTTTTTAATTTGGATCATTAAACGCATCATGATATGAGTTTGGTAAAGGTGAAACCGAAGACACACGAAGACTCAGACGATGAATAGGATGATTAGTCCCGACACAAAAAACATATGACCATGGGATGAACCAAAACAGGGTTTGGGTTAGCGTTTGGGGGTCCAAAATAAGAATTTGTTGGGCCACGGTTTGAGTTAGGGAAGGTTGGGCCATGGGTTCAGTTAGGGAAATTAGGGCCGTAGGTGGAGTTTGGGCTGGCGTGTGTTGATTAAAAATCTCAGTATTGGTGGGGATGTTATTTTGTAAGGGTGTTGTAGGCTCAGGGTCATTTGAAAGAAGAACGGGTTAAACAACGGGGGTATTACAAATGGTTTGAGACTTTGAGTAATGATATTGGGTGAGTCATTAAAAAATTTATAGTTAGGAGCCGGTGCGGAGGTGGGTTGGGTTGAGCCATATGGAAACACCATTTCATCAAACGTAACATGGCGGGAAATAATCATTTTATTGGTGTTTAAGTCAAGACAATGATACCCATGATGATTGGAGGCGTGTACCAAAAAGGTTGAGGGTGTGACACGTGGTTCAAGCTTGTGAGTGGTGTACAGGTAAGGGTAACATATGTTGGAATGAATGGTAGTTAGATAGCAATGCACGACTAGGAGTGTGTGAGCCTATTGGGGGCACACACGATAAAACATTTAGAGCGCGTTATGTTACTTCACGAAACGATATTGAGGTTCTTCTACCCAAAATGTAGGTAGGGATGTGCCTAAAATAGGTAAAGTCATGATGAAATTTTGTTGGTACAAATCATTCTTCAGACTTCCATTATGTTGGGAGGTATTAGGACATGAAACTAAAACTGATACATTTTTCATCAAATATACTTTATGTAATGTGCGGTTGTCAAATTCACCACCATGATCACACTGGAATGACTTTATTTAACACTTAAACTGAATATGAACAAAGTTAAGAAATAACACAAATTTAGACAAAACATCCAATTTATTAATCAATGGATAAACTCAAAATCAAATTCGCGAATAATGATCAAAATAGAACATAGTATTTTAAAAACCCGAAAGACTCGCAAAATGGGGTATAACGTCCACACATTCAAAGTAAATAATTGTCTAGACAAGAAGTAACCAAAGTATTGGAACTAAGAAATGGAAGTCTCACATGTTTGCCAAGCTGACAAGCATGGCAAAGAATTTCTCTTATTACACGAAATAGAATGCCTAGAAACAAGACGACGTAACACTTCATATCCTAGATGTCCAAGTCATTGGTGCCATGTATGCTGACTGACAAGAAAGGCATGAGGAATTAGAGATGGAGTCGTGACCAGGTATGTAAAGTGTCGATGCTTATTATTCCATAAAGTGTACATAATATAGTGTTACTAAGACTATTTTAGAAATAGGCTTGAGCACAAATACAATAAGCCACATTCTAAACTATAGACTAACAACCTGAAGGGAAAAAGGTGAACGTATACGTATATAATCAGATGAGCATTTAGATGAAAAAATTGCAGTGATGGTTAGAAGTAACGGAATTAATATAATGTGTAGTATTGATTAGGAAGTTGGTGTTTTAGCCATTGTGTCGTCGTTTTTTTATGTGTAGTATTTTATTTATTATAGTATTTTATTATTGTATAAAGATGTCCCGTACTAACGAGCATACATTACCATCGTATGTACATACCTCGTCGCAACGCGCAAGCATTAAATCTTCGTTTCAACACATTATCTATTAGGATTACTTGAGATAAAACTTTGCCACAATGTGCGGGTTATACCTTCTAGTTGTATTTTATTTTCATAGCTTCCAGTTGTGTATTATGTTTAAAATTTGAATGTTAAAACACATTTGTGTTTTTGAGTTTCTTCATTAAAGAAAATCAAAGGAAAGTAAAGTAAATATTATATTCTCAAAATTGGAAGTAAACACTTTACTTTAATAATCATTAAAATAACATTAAGTTTCCTTCAATTTCCTTTTCTTTTTTTCCTAAGTACTACTCGAGAACATAACCTCTTCCATTTCATTTTCATTTTCTTTCTTTTTCTTTCTTAACTCTAACTCGAGAAACCTAGTGATAAAAAACAGTTAAAATCGGTATGTTAGTTATCAAGTTAAATAATTGGTATATTAAAAAAAGAAGAAATTTTACTGTAATTGATAATATGTGATGGAGGAACTACAAGCCATTAGCTACCACTGATCTCCCATTGGAGTATATATATACACGTCCCCGTCTCATCTGCCAGAATCTAAAGTCATCACACCCAAAATGACAAAAACCCGTATCCAATTTGGAATTTTGGGTTGAGTGATGATTTTAGCACTAATTGTTTGTCTATTTACTCCAATATTTATGTATTCTTTTTATTTATTTACTTTTTATTCGGGGGTGTTTAAGTTTTGGGATATATTTTTTATTGGGGATTTTGATTTTTGGGGCTTCACTTTTATAATATCGTCGGGGGTTTTATATTCTTCATTATGGAGATGGGTGGCTCTTGGTATTGGAGGGGGGGGGATTATGGGGGGCGGTATTCTTGATTCTCAATAAGGTTGTTGTGGGGGGGATGGTTTTTTTTTTCGGTTTTCGGTTTGTTTTAGGTATACAATTTTTAGGGTTTTTGGGGTTTTGGTTTTTTAATTTTTGTTTTTGGGTTTTGGATTTTTTTTTTCTTCTATTGGTGATGTGTGTTTATTGTCGTTTGGGGATGTATCTATTTTTGTTTTATGGGTTTGTTCTATGTATGTATATTATTTCTTAATTCTCTTTAATCCACTATTTAAAATTCGTCATTTGTATTTTTGTTTTGAGGTATAGTTTATAATTTAGTCTGTGTTGTTTGTGTAGTCTTTTTTCCTTAAACGGGGGTGATTGTGGAGGGTGTTGTGGGACACTGTGGATTATTGGGTGTTTATTATGGGTTTTTTAGGATTGTTTTTTGGGAGTGTTTTAATATAGTTTTGTTAGGGGGGATATTGTTGTATAAGTAGTTTCTCGTTTTGTTCGTTTTTTGATATTTTCTTTTTTTTTGGGTATTTCTATTCCTTGTGTGATTGAAGAGTGGTTGGGGATTTAGTTTGGTTTCCAGTATTTATGGATTCATATTTGGGGTGGATTTTTGTTTTTTTTCAGTTGGTACGACGGCTTTTTGTTTGATTCTAATTGCGGAGGGGGATATTATAGCCGGGGCGGGATTTACTGATCATTCTAATTTGGTGATGTGGGGGGGGATATCGGTGGGGGGGGTGGTGGTTGTTAGGGGGGATAGGGAATTCTTGACATTATAATTTGGATGTTTTTTATTCAGGGGGATACAGGTTTTGGGTGAATCCTTTATATATTGGGTTGGATTCGGTGTTGGATGTTTTTCGTTCTTTTTTGTACAGAAGTGCTATTCTTGTAGGATTTGGGGACTTTTTGGGTGCACTTTATTTGCTATTCACATTATTGGTTGGAAGGGGTGTTCTTCTTTGGGATTTTAAATGGTCGTTTTTATTTGAGTTAGGTGTTTTTTTTTTATTGTCTTTTATAATTTTTTGGTCTTATCTTATTTGGGTTTTATATTTCGCTTGTGGTGTTTTTATCTTGTTATTTTTATAGCTTTTTAGCTTTTATATTAGTTATAATTGGCGTCTTTTTAGTGCGGGAGGACATTTGGATATTATTTGGTGTTAATTGTTCAATTTTTTTATTTTCCTGGATTTTTAATAATAAGGAGTTTTATTTTTTGTTGATTCTGTACTTCTTTTTCGGGTGGGATGACAGTTGTTAATCATTTTTTGGTACATTGTTTTTTGTGTTTGGGATTTTTAGTGGGGTATTTTTTTTGGTATCTATACGTGGTCTTGTTGGTTTTGATGTTTTTTCAGTTTCCTTCTATTATTTGAGATTTGTGTGACGGTTTTTTGTATATGTTGTTGGTGGGGGAGGGGACTCTGTTGGCGGGACGGGATTTTGGGTGGATAATTGGGGGATTTTATTGGTGGGGTTTTTCTGGAGTGATTTGGGGGGGGATGGTGAATTATTTTGGATGGGATCGTTTGGGGTGTCGTATTATTACTATTTTAATTGGGTATCGTTTAGGTAGTTTTGGGGGGGCTCAAGTTGTGGTTTGTACTGGGGTCTGTCTGGGTGGTGGAAGATCTTTTCGTTTGGTACTTATTTTATTCTAATTTGGGTCTATGCTCTTTGTAAATTTTTTAGATTGGTATGTAGGTTTCGTTCTGTTTTATATCGGTGTAGTTAGCATTATTGTGTATTGGATTTTGGTTTGGATTTATTTTATTTTTGGATAGGGTTTTTGGGGTTTTTTGTATATAACTTTGTTTATGTGATCTTATTGTCTCTTGGTGCACACACGTAATTGGAGGATTATTTGCATTAAATTACATTTGGATTTGATCGTATTTTTTGGGGTTTAATTGTTGGGTTGTGGGGAATGTGTTGTGGATGGGATTTTGTTTATTTGATTGGTGGGGGTTTTTGTGGGTTCTTTTGATTTACTTTGGGGACATTGGTTGGTTTGACTAAAGGGGTATTTTGTGTAATCTTAAATTCCTATGAAGGGGTTAAATGAGTTTTGTTTTCTTGGATTGTTTTTTTCCTGCGTTGTAGTTGCTATTCTTTTAATTGTTTAATTGGAAGTCTTTTATGGACGCCAATTTTAGGGGGGAATTGGGGCATGGGGATCTCGATTAATATGCATGTAGATGTTTGTTAAGGGTTTTTTTTATTTTTGGTTTTTTATACGGTTTTTCTTTTTCTGCGACTTCGGGATTTATGTGAATCTATGCGATTACTTGTTGGGTTTTCACAATTTTGATTATTGAATTGGAAGCTTGTTTTTGGGTGGTTATTGCTGTATTTGCTTTTCGGGGGAGTGGGGGTATAGTAATATGTTAGATCTGGATTTACTAGAGGGCATGTGCTGGGGTTGTTTTTTGGAACTGTTTATTTTTTTTGGATTGGAGGGGTCGTGGTGTTGTTGTTTGTTTTTTGGGATTGTTATATTTGGGATGTGTTTTGTGGGGTTACTGTGGCGTATGGATTTTATTAGTATGAGGGGGGTTCGTTATCTTTAAGGATTATTACGAGTCTCATCTTCCTTTGGTTTGGGTGGTATTACGGATTTATCTTGAGTGGTTTTCTTTTAGGGATGTTTATTTTTGTAGTTTGTATTTTTTATATTCGTGTTTTTTTTGAGGGTCGTTATTGGGTTTGTGGGGATTTCTTAATTGAGGGCTTGATTACTATATATTGATATATCTGTCTTTGGCTGGTTTGGGCACCTTTTTTTTTTATCCTTTTTTTTTGTTGAAATTGGTTTCGTAGGTTGGTGTGATTCATTTTTTATTTGGTATTTTATCATGAGTCTCGTTAGTAGGGGGGGTTATTCTTTGGTTTTTTGGCTTGGATTATTTTCCTTTTGGGATTTATGTTTAAAGGGGGGGGGGGGATGTGTTGTTTGGGGTTATTTTGGTTGTTTTATTTGTGGGGATGTTAACAGGTCTATTCGTATGTTTGGACTATATGTTTTTTTTCTTGGGGATTAGTTTATGAGTTCTTGGGTGTTATCTTTGGGATCTGATGGATGTAGTTTCGTTATTTTTTTGAGTTTTTTTTTTAGGGGATAAGGTCAATTTTCTGGTAAGTGTTGGTTTTGTTGACGGGTGGGTTTTCTAGTTCATTGGTGAAATTTTATATTTTTGGGAGGGATTCGTATTTTTGCACTCACATTTTATACTAGGGTGCGGTTTTATCAATTTTACCTATCTTTTATATTTGTACTATTTTTGTTTTTTATATTTCGATTCATGGCACACACTTACCAGGTGTTGGGGTGGTTTAGTTATTTTGGCTTTTTTTTAATATGGTTATTCGTTTGGGTTTATATGCTTTTATTTAGTTTTGTTAGTTGGTAATAAATTATATAATGTTTATGGTTTTTTTTTAATTTGGGTATTTATTGTTATTGTTGTGGATATATTTTTAAGTTTTTGTATATATATGTAGTTTAGGTTATGGTAATATTAGTAGGCCATGGTTTGTTGTGGACTTCAATCATTTATTTGGAATTTTTTTAGATTGTGTAGTTTATTGGGAGGGGGGGGGGCATTTTAGATTTGGTGTGAGGTTATGTGATCTATGGGCTAGGGTTGGGGGATCGTTTTTGTTATTTAATTTTATATTTATGGGGGAGGGGGGGGGGGATCTGCTGGGGGGGATTGTGTTATAAATTTATTATTTTTTGGCTAATATCTGGGTGCTATATCGGGGCACTTGGGTTTATATAATTCTTATGACTCTCATTCATTATTGACTATTTAAATTTTTCATTGTATTTGGTTTGGTATTTTGGTGGGTTTTTTGTTTGTTTTTTGGTTTGTTAGTTTGAGTTACATTCAAAAACACCAAAATAAAAAAACATTTTGAATATTGATGGTTTAATTTGAATATGCCAAAAACATAAATTCTTTAAAAAAAAGTTGTTAGTAAAAGCTAATCAAAAAACCTTAAAATAAATTAAAAAGTGATGATAAACATAACTAATATAAATTAAACAACTTTAAAAACATTGTATATTAAAAAAATGTGTTTACTAAATTGTATTCAAATTAAAAAACGAATACATATGGCAATTAAAAAAATATATTTAAAACCTAACTAAATGGAAACTAACAACACTTTCCAACCTAACCTTAATGGGCTATGCTCCTGTCCCCTAAGACAACAATTTCCGCCATAGGCAGCCGTTCTCTAGATAAGGCGACTGCTTTCGCTTAAGAAAACCACTTCCCAGAATCTGCCAAGGTCTATGGCAGCTACGACGCCGTATTGGACGACCCTGATGTTGACGCGGTTTATGTTCCTTTACCAACAA
The DNA here is from genome assembly GCA_026074375.1 of Tanacetum coccineum. Lineage (NCBI taxonomy): Eukaryota > Viridiplantae > Streptophyta > Magnoliopsida > Asterales > Asteraceae > Tanacetum > Tanacetum coccineum. The sequence continues at coordinate 203,255 of BQNB010000056.1, forward strand.
GTCTCCATTTGCAGTGGGCTGTTCTGGCTGCTGAGAAAAAGAAGCATATTTTGCTTGAGAAGCCTGTGGCGTTGAATGTTGGGGGAACTGGATACGATACTTGAGGCTTGTGAATCGAATGGGGTTCAGTTCATGGATGCTACCATGTAGATGCATCATCCACGTACGGCGAAGATGAATGATATCCTCTGTGATCAACAGAGGTTTGGACAGCTCAAATCAGTATACTTTTGTTTTCATATTTCTTGCTAGACCAAGTGTTTCATATTTATGTGGACACGTATTATATTATGTCTATGACATTTTCTACTATAGTAGACAACATGAAAATATGATAGAACATTACGATTTGTCTTTGGTTAGTTGATGATTGGTACGAATATCTGATTTAAGGTTATAGATATGCATAGTACCCAGGGTTCTAAAAGGAGCGCCGCGCTAGATTTAAGGTTAGTATTGCAAGATATGCATAGTACCCACGGTTCTAAAAGGAGCATCGCGCCAGACGTAGGAAATACTGTCGGGCTTCCTCATAAAAGGAAATATGCCGGTTTACCCCCCTCTACCACCACCTTTGTCACTGATGCACCCTCTTTCCTCGCCGCCGGATTTTTCCAACACGTTTTCATTCTTTTAGTTTAAGAAATAGTTCCATATATAGTTTGTAGCCTTTTTGTTTAAGGGTTTATTATTTGCCAAGAGAATTTTTCAGATCTATTTTAGTTTCCTTTGTTTAAACGATTTATATAGTGTTAATGATGTTTAGTAATTTGTTACGTTGATATATCTAGTGGTAGACGATGATGGCTGGTTGAATCGTTCATGTGGTTTAGATATAGTCTTTAAACTTTGTAACATGGATCTTGCTGAGTATTAAAAATGAGAATGTTAAGTTCATTACATAATAAACTAATTGCAGTTTCTTTAATGTTGTTAACATTATTGATAACTTGATAAGTATCTTATATTGATTTTAATAGGTACATAGCAATATTTCATACATAGGAGAAAATGATTTTTTAAAGAATGATATTCGCATAAATCCCAATCTTGATTCTCTTGGAGCTCTTGGTGATACAGGTTGGTATAGCATACGAGCCATATTATGGGCTAACGATTATGAGCTTCCAAAAACAGTTACTGCATTTCGTGACCCTGAGTACAATGAACTAGGGGTAATCTTGTCGTGCGGTGCTTCGCTCAACTAGAATGAAGGTGGAAAAGTAACGACATTCTATTGTTCATTCCTATCAAATTTATCTATGGACATAACCGCCCTGGGAACAAAAGGAAACTTTCGTGTTCATGACTTTGTTATCCCTTTTAATGAAAAAGTTGGAGCTTTTTACGCGGTAGGAAATTCAAGGTGGGCGGAATTATCACTTGGTTGTGTTCCTGAACCAAGTGAATTTAAGATAACAACTGATCTTCCTCAAGAATCGTTAATGGTTTAGGAATTTGCTCGGTTGGTTGAGGGAATATGTAATGGTGTGGCTAAACTAGAGAAGAAGTGGGCGATCCTTAGTAGAAAGACCCAAGTTGTCATTGATGCAGTTATAACTTTGATTATGATCGGTTTTGAGCCTATTAAAGTTGTTTACTAGAAGTCATGAATTCCTTTTTTTGGTGTTTCTCATTTTTTTATAGTACAAAATAAAGCTTTCCTTGTCTAATAATTACCTTTCTGCTCGAATCTATCTTTTTTCATGTGCTACATCTTCATATATCTATCTATCTATATCTATACTTTCTAATAAAACACACTTTTATACAACTCTCTAAAGCAACCATGTAATTAATGTTCTGATGTGTCTGAAAGCTCAAGCCATAGATATTTTATTAAAGTACTACTCCACTGCAAACTTCAAAAATACATTCTTTTGTACGTCTCTTGTTTATTCTTGATTCATTCAATAGTCAGTTTTAAATTTTCAGTTTCAATTCACGCATTAATATCAATTCATCCAAAAATGTTACATTCTTTACCGATTCAAAAACATAAAAACTTCTGTCATACTTATCTTTCTTAACAAAACCCTAATCCTGTAATATGAACCATTCATTAGCCATACCAATTTTATATCATTAGCCAGAATAAACTTAATGTATGCTGTCAAATCTATACTTTCTAATAAAACACACTTTTATACAACTCTCTAAAGCAGCCATCTAATTAATGTTCTGATGTGTCTGAAAGCTCAGGCCATAGATATTTTAGTAAAGTACTACTCCACTACAAACTTCAAAAATACATTCTTTTGTACGTCTCTTCTTTATTCTTGACTCATTCAATAGTCAGTTTTAAATTTTCAGTTTCAATTCACGCATTAATATCAATTCATCTAAAAGAGTTTCATTCTTTACCGATTTAAAAACACAAAAAATTCTGTCATACTTATCTTTCTTAACAAAACCCTAATCTTGAAATATGAACCATTCATTAGCCGTACCAATTTTATATCATTAGCTAGAATAAACTTAATGTATGCTGTCAAATTTGAGTTTAATCAAACGACTTTCTGACAAGAGATCCTTACGATTCGAATTTAAAAACATTGCTATTTCTGTAGTTAGTGATTAGTTACAAATAGTATTTTATATGTTTTCGAATTTGTTTAAATGGTATGGAAGATGTGATGGACTATTCTGGGCAGATGTTTATTTTACATAATTTCTTTTGGTTAAACCTACAGGTGCTTTTTTGTTATTATTAATGGACTTATTTCAAATGCAAAAAAATAATCAAACCTATTAGTGTTTTAAATTTCATTTTGTTTTTGGGTTTGCATCAGTTAAAAGGTCTAATTAATAAAACATGAGTAGATATTGCAATAACTGTTACCATTTATCTATTCATTATGTATCTTAGTTTTGTTTAATGTTTTCATTTTAGGCCTTAAGCGGTTCACGAAGAATGATGAATGAACTTCTTGAACGAGGTAAAACCTTAATGTTTATTATATGTCTTGTCCCATTCGATAATCATAATGATAATATTGTCTTCGGTTACATGATGAACGCCAGTGTTCGATACAATTACGAAATGAAAATAATGCCAAACGAATTTGGTTAGCTTATTCAAGAAGTTGTGGCTCAATTTAAAAATAGCTACTCAAAAGTCATGTAGCAATATATTTTTCTTATTGAACATCAACACATATAAAAAATTACTACTACTTTAAAGTTAACAAAATCATGTATGTTATAAAATTATATAATTCATATATATAGTATGCAGTCCCAAACACCCCCTAAACAAGCACCTAACAATGAATAGCCTCATAGTTGCTTTTTTTAAGCAACACGACTTTTAAAATATATGGTTAATTGCCTAAAAATGTATTATATTTGCCACTTTTTGTCATTGTATGTAGAGAACTATTTTTTTACCATTGTGTCGCTCAACTTTTGAATTCGTGCTATTGTGTGTATTCTGCGACTATTTTTGCATGTAAAATGACCATTTTACCCTTCAAAATTAAAAAAAGTGAGGGTAAAATGGTCACAAAATACACACAATAGCGTGAATTTAAAAGTTGAACGACACAATGGCAAAAAAATAGTTGTCTACATACAATGACAAAAAGTGATAAGTATAGTACATTTTTAAGCAGTTAACCCTAAAATATACACACATCCTTATTTGAAGCTTATGCATTTGTTTGTGTGCCTTTTTTAGTGTTTGGAAGAACTGTTATATACATTTTCACATAGGCATATGAATGACTATGGACTAAAACTTGAAGCACTTAGTTTAATTATGCTTAATCTCATTTCATATACATTCCTATGGTTCCAGAGAGTTTTGGTGTGGAGTTAATATGCAGCTTCTCTGTTTAAGTATCATGGTCCTGGTGCAAGGCCTAAAAGGTGTAATTTTTGCAGGTACTTTTTTGCATTTGTTTTTACAGATCAGTCTTTTGTATGGTAATTTACTTTATAACTGTAATGCAGTTTGACATTTTTATTTGACCACATGATTATTGGGTGAACATGTGTTTGCGGCTAATCATACAACTATGATTCATTTCATTGCTTTAGAACATATGACTGCATTTGTTGTTCTCATGCGAAAGCACCTAGATGGGTTCGTATATGCCAGTGTTTATTTTGCATATCCCACTAAATATGTGAATTGTTTCCACTGCAAGTTGTTTCTTTTTTTTAATTTATAGTTTAAAAATGTTTTAATATGAGCTTGAAATTCAGATTAAGAGAACATTTGAAGGAGCAGAGTAGCAGACAACAATCCATTTTTTACGTTTCCTGAAAGGAACATGCGTAAACAATCATTACACCGTTCTGTTTAAAAATGTACATTTCTCAATCTGTATTAAGTAAGATACTTTTACTTGGTATCTATATTTATCTAAGGTAAGCAGCCCTTTCAATTGGTCTTTGAGGGTGCTTTTGAACTGAGGCCACTGTTTTCCCAATTACAATTAGATACAACAAGATATTTGTTGATGCCTTTGAAAGTAAAGATTTTCCTTCACGGATTGTTTTAATTTCAATATTCTTTCTTAAATTATTTTCTTAAAATGTGATTTCATTTTGCAGACAATCCTTCATAACTCACCTATTGCAGATGATGTATTCATGGGTTGTGGTGTGTGATGTTTGGTACCTTGAGCCCCAAAAGATAAAGCCTAGAGAAGCAGCCATTCAGTTTGCAGAGAGGTTTGATAGCTTAGCTTCGCCTTTCATTTGTTATACAGAAAAAACCAATATGTGATATAGGTGCCTAAATACATGTTTCTACAGGTTTTGATTTCATTTCTTATTAAGTGTGTTTGACCTAATGAGCCATTACTTACTAAGTAATATATGGACAACTACATGGACAATTACTTAATGAGTAATACAGGATATTAATATGTTCTAGACCCGTTAAGTGTATGGCATAAAATATTTGTCGAGGAGGTAATAGACCGTTAAGTGTGCCAATTTTCTGTTAAATGAATTGTATTAATTTTGGCTTTTATGGTTTTACTTTTGAAGGTTGCTTGTGAGCCAATCAATGTTTTGTATGTTGGAAATCATAATTGTTCAACTCTTTACCTCAAGAAAGTACGTTTCTCAAATAGGGTGCATTCCATCATTTCTTTACATAGTGATATCTGAAGATCGGGGCTATTTTTGAAGTTTTCTTTCGGGATGAGTGAAATGAACAGTCTAAGTGTGGTCAAAAGACCGTGAAGATCCTCTCCTTTGCTTTCTTTCCTGAGGAGCTCTCATAGTTTTGCAATTTCCTGTTCTGTGACACACAAGGTTTCTGAAGAAGCAACAAGGTTATTCAGGACACGATAAAGTATTGTGATAGCCTGAGGTCGGCTTTTGGCTTTTGAGGACACGTCAAGTGATTATGTCGTTGTGGCAGGAGATGATGTCAGACATATCTACACTAAAAAAATCAATAACCAATCATGATATTCATTTAAACATTTGAAGGACATTTAATTACCCAATCCCAAACAACAAGAACCAAATTAAAAAAGTCGGTCATAGTATAACTTTTATGTAACTAGACAGTGTGTCCATAAAAGATCTAAAAATTGGAATATTTTACAGGATCGTTTTAGTTTTCCATGTAGCTTGGTATGTTTGAGTAATTACAAGATTTTTATTGGATAACATGTAGTTTTGTAGCATAGTAAACGAGCACTGACAT
>BQNB010000056.1:211029-235233 GCA_026074375.1 Tanacetum coccineum
TACTCCCGTTACCGGTGTCCCCTCCAAGAACACCCGGGCAGTAATTTTGTTGTTATCAGTTCAATCAGCCTAAGCTAATCCGTAATCGTTTCAAATGTAAAGTATGTATTTGTGACCAAAAATGAAGTCAAATAAATGTATCCCATAGCGAGCTATGTAAATGAGTATGTAAACCAATTTGTAATCAATCATGTAAATGCATTTGTAATCAAGCATGTTCTCACCCCAAAATATATGTAAAACCAGTAAAACATGGGGCTATAAACTCACAAAATCCCTTAAAACAATCACATGTTATAAGATAACCGAGTAAGTATAAGAATTTGTAGACAAGCATGTATCCCCCTCGCGGGTTATAAAACATTCAAAAGATTGAAAAGCGAGGCTATGAACTCACATGATTAGACCACAATCAATTTATCCAATTAAATACAATGAATCTGCAACGATCTGACACGGACCTATAATTATGTCGTTAGGATCAGTAACACATCAATATATACGACCAACGATGCGTAATCGTTACCTAAACGAAATATACATATTTTTATATGTATGCAGTCATATATACATGTGATGAGAAATCCACTTGCGCGTCTTTAAACCTTAACCCTTAGTATATTATATGTATATATACTATTTTTCGTCCAATATAACTTATCTCTAATATTAAAGAAAAGTTACTATTTTTTAGACCTTCCGTTTTTAGAACCAAACAATGATCTTAAAACTATTAATTGAAATAATATATTAACCGACTTTATTTTATCATTCAAAATCGTACTCATAATGTATTAATATTAATTAAAATATCCGTTGACTTTTACGTTGACCTTTAGTTTTGACCCGCTATATCTCAAGTTTTAAAACTGATAAGCCTCGCGGCAAAGTAAAACGTCATTACGAACAACTTTCGTGTTTCGCCGGAAGGCTGAAACGGACTCGAAAGTGCTCAAATCGTTTAATTAATAAATCTGCCATTTTTAATATATATTAAAAATAACCTATTTTTCTACTAAAGTGTATATTTCGATTTCGTTCCAGTTTCTTCGTTATTGGGAGTTAGAAGTCCCGTTTTATATCAAAACGTCCGTAAAAATATAATTTGTTATATTTTGTATACCAAAGTCTAACTTATCAAAATCTCGAATCTCGAATCCCGAATCCCATGTTCCGTTTTCTGCTATTAATTATTCGTTCCAAAACGCGCCATAGTTCGTTTTTAGTTCAACTCTCGTCTAAAATATATCTAATATCGCTTATACATCAATATCAGTCCCGTTTTAATATTTATGACATATTATACTAGACCGCGCAAGTTTTAATAGATTTCATCACATTTAACCAATTGATAATATATGAAACAATTAATATATTTATGGTGCAAAATAAAACGCACCCTTTTTTGTGTCTGAGACACACCCTTTGCGGCTGACCCGAAACCCAAACCAACCCAAACATCCCCCGGCTGTTAATGACAGCCGAACCAACAAACACACCCCCGCCAAGGGCTGTTTGGCAGCCAACCAAACACCCCTTTGTGGGCTATTTTCCCAGAAACCAAACTCACCCTTTGGCTGTGACTCGGAAACCAAACGCACCCTTAAGCTGTTATACACAGCAAAACAAACGCCCCCTGTTGCTAAACCCAACCCGAACCAAACACGCCCTTGTTTGGGTGGCTGCCACCCAAACCCACCTTAGGGTGGTGGCTGCCCCGAACCCGACGCACCCCTTGGTGCATCTATAAACCAAACGCAGCCTTTCTTGCTGCTGACCCGGACCCCAAACGCACCCTTTATTAATAACCAAACCCACCCGCATCCTTTTCTTGATATAACCAAAACCAACGCACCCTTTGGGGTGGCTGTGAACATCAACCCAACGCACCCTTGTTGGTAGAACAATCAAACACCCCCGGCTGTGAACCCACGAACCCGACCCAAACCAACGCACCCCCGTTGGTGCTTATCACCGAAACCAAACACACCATTCGGGTGTTTAACTGTCGAAACAAGCACCCCATTGTGGTGTTTATCAAGACCAAACGCACCCTTCTCGGGTTGATATTAAAAACCACACGCACCCTTATGGTGCTGTGAAGGTGGCGGTGGTGAGGAGGTGAGGGAGATGGTGGTGGTGTGGTTCGGCTATGGAGATGGTGGCGGGGCTGTGGTGGTGTTGGTGGTGGATATAGGCGCGTGGAAGAGAGTGAGATAGTGGATCGAATAGATCGGTTGAGGAGAAACCTTTTTGGTCTCGGCCGGAAAACTCACCGGAAAACTTTTCCGGTGACCGGAGGTGGTGGCGGCGGTGGTGGGAAGGTCGCCGGAATTTTTGGGAGGGATGAAGTTGTGTGTGTGTTTATTGTTTTGTAAAATGAAATGAAATATATAAATTTATATATATAATAAAACTTATAATTTAATGTGGCAAGTGTATATTACTTGAGGGACTAAAGGTGTAACTTGTCGAGAAACTTTTATAAAATACTGGTTCGGGACTCATTTGGGTGACTTAACGGATGTTTCAAATCTCGAAACTTGCGTCATTGTTTTCCTAATCATTTTTCTGACAAAAATGAGTATTTATTTGATATTATTTCATAAATATTTTTATAATATTTATAAAAATATTCCTTGTTTATTTGGTAACCCGGTTACGCCTTGCCTGAAAATAAAAATGAATTTTAACCCGAATATTCGCGTTTTCAACAAACGCTTAAAAATGCTAAGTATTTTATTAAATATTTTTATTTAATAAATTAAATATAATTTAATTATTTTTGTGTTTCTAACATCTTGCGAGGGTATTTCAGTCACCTTCTAACTGTTTTAGGGTCTCGGTCAAAACTAAAAAGTTGTCAGGAATGTCGTTTTACATCAAATTGCTTTAGAGTCTGAATAATGAAAACGTGATTTAGTCCGAATAATGAAAACGTGCTTTAGATGGTCATTCTTATAAGTCAAGCCAGACCCTAAAAGTCAACGATTGAAATCGTCATTCAAAAATTCGAAAATTCTCGGATGTTACAGTACCTACCCCTTAAAGAAATCTCGTCCCGAGATTAAATTCGTGTTATCCGATTGTGTGACAAAGGAAAGACTTAAGGTTAAATAAACTCGTTCTAAACAAGACGCTGATAACTTTTTTCAGCAACATCCGGTGTTTCTACACTTCTCAATCTACCAAAATTTTAGCTAGGTTTGTCCAGGATATTTAATCCACCAAAATGGTTATCTCAAAATATATCATTACAGATCTTATGACTGGTATAACCGCGTTATAGGGAAAGTCTCATTATAGTGAAAACCTCAAGAAGAAGGTGTAGTCGCGTGAGTATGTTTGTATAAGTTTCCAAATGTTCGAGGACGAAGTCTCGTTTGTACTATCCGCAAGGTTCGATGATTCACATCAACGTGGCTTATGGATGTAAGTACCCAACTTACTTGGCAGTAAGTACCCAACTTACTAGGCATTTCCAGGATGTATCGCGACCTAAGTCTTCCTACTAGTGGCCCGAAATAAATAGTCCAACTATCTGTTTCGTCGATAGGTGTTTATCTCGTTTAAGGGGAGTTGTATTACCTATTGGATAAAGTTGTATCAGTCGGGACCGCTCCAGGACCCAACAGTAGCGACCATAACGTCAATACTATAACAAATGATGATGGGATGTCGAGAACGAGGACATTTCGAGAAACAATATTCCCATAATAAAGTTTAACAAATGGGAGGAGCTCGCGGAAGAGCTTATGCGATAGACGGCGGATCATGGTACTCAGTCGCTAGTTGAGGACGAATCAACTCCATTAACGTAACAAGTCTGTTAGTTCCACGAACAGTTTACAATTGCAAGGATTTGCAATCGCAAAAGTAACAACTTAAAAATGAGATAAGGTAGTTCCAAGTGAGGCCTTAAGATTCTGCTGAGTGGCAAGACACGATTGTGTCTCTAGACCCTTTTAACGGATTCTGATGATTATCGATTTTAGGTTCATACTCGTGTCATATCGGATACCATTAAGCCCACTCATTTATAATTTCTTATTTACATAAAGAAGCGTCCAAATTTATGTAAGTAAGAAATGATAAACTTATGGTTCGGTGATTTATAACTTATTTATTTAAATGAAGAGGCGTCCCAATCCTTTCAAATAAACAGATTATAAATCATCCTACTTAATAATTTCCGGTGCAATACGCGTACTCTCATAACCCTCAAGGTGGTTGACATGACGATGCATGTGACTGAGTATGGGACGAGTGTTCCAAACTCGTCTTCGGAGACAGGGAGTAAAACTACCCAATAATATCGACCTAGAGTTCAAGATAGGTAATGAGTACCTGGTTAGAGTAAACCAGGTAAAAGTCTCGATGAACCAGTCAATATAGCAATTATCATATAAATCCTCCCGCCCATACAAGACTTGTAATACTTAGATTTATACATAATCCCATGTAAACAGAACTGTGACGGGCTTTGTTAACATAGCAATTATCATATCAATCCTCATATTACAAGTCCCGCCCATACAAGACTTGTAATACTTAGATTCATATATAATTTCATGTAAACAAAAATTTATGACGGCCTCCGTGTAATACGATATTGTATAAAGTTATGAAGAAATAATATTCTTAGAATGAGACCATTGTGCAACCCACAATGTCTTAAAAATATTATGATATTTATATAATAACTCTTAAGTAAATATCCTACGATATACCGAAAGGGAATATATATAATATATACAATAAAATATTTAGTCACGTAATCACTTAATTCAGCACGTAACGTAAGTACATAAGCAAGTAGACGAGTATGCACTTTGAGAAATTATTGTTGTGATGCATAATTGTGAAAACGACTAAACTAGGGTAAAATAGCAACCTAGTTCTCTATAGCCATGCACTGATACCAATCAGTAACAACCCCAAAAAATGACAACAATGCAGCGGACTACCACATGGGGTGCTACTTCATAAACACATCGCTAGATACAAGAGAACACCACTAAATGTGTCCTTTTTTAAAACAATCTTTTTGATATAAATCAAAATCTAGAAATAAATATACATATGTCCCATAATTGCAACACAATGAAAAGCTAGAATTATAGACTCCAATGCACATCCAAGAAATCCAGCATATAATTTCCCTGAGAAAAACCATGCTTAAAAAGGTCAACATAAAGTTGGTGAGATTCATAGTTTTCCTGTAAAAACAACGATAGGTTCCATAATAAATTGTCCTGCCCACAGGTATCATTACATTGACATACAAAACGGTTAGTGACTACTGTCAATCTACAGTAACATAAATAATTGTGTGACCATATAAATTCTTAAATGCCTTACCAAAATGAATGTATGATTTTTAGAAATCATTAGCTTGTAAAATATCAAGACCCAATTCTATCCCTAAATAGTCCATAAAATGTACTGTCAAAGTTGGATCACAAATTATCGCAAATATTATTGCCAATTTATTCAAGTTGTATAAAACCAATTGATTTCCATTACTTTAAAGTTCATGAAACTAAGTCGCTAAACAAAACAATGGCCTGTGCTTTACAAGCGGATGTCCCCACCTGGCACCTCAGCACAGAATTACTACCGTGTGCCTACACAGATGTCCCCACCTGGACACCCTCAGCGATGAATTACATGACTGTGCCTACACCGGATGTTAACGTATTTGTTTCTTGTTTTAGTGATATTAAGTCCCAAGTTTGAAATATTCCAAATGTCTAAGACAGTAGCTCAACTAAACCGCTGCAAAGAATTAAGGCAACCCGCTGGTGGAAATTAAGGCAACTCGCCGAACACAACTCGCTGCCAAGCAACCCGCCGCGAAGAAATAATACAAACCGCCGTCTATATTTTAATCAAACCGCCGCTGAGTTTTCAAACTGCCAGAGTTTCCTTTAGATATTTGCTATTAAAATATTCAACCCGCTGATAACCTGTTCAAACCGCCGGTAAACAAACCGCTGGTAAGCAACTCGCTGGTAAGCAAACCGCCAGTAAGCAACTCGCTGCTTAGTAACAACTCGCCTCTTGAGCAACTCGCCACCTAAGCAACTCGCCGTGTGTCAGAGGGTTGGTAACCTACTGAATAAAATATTATATTTCACCATACCGCCTTGAAGAAATTCTGGCAACTCTTCACGAAGAACAACGACTTTTATCACACAAAATCACTTAGAAATCACCCTTTTGAACGATTTTGCTTGATTTCTTTTGCACAACACAGTACCATAAGGTAATAGCAACTAGAAACACCCAAACTTTATCAATACAAACATCAAAATTCGGAGAACTTAAAAAAACGAGCTAGGAGCCTTCAATGGTACACTTTTTGATCTAAAACAAGCAAGAAATCGCACATACACACGATCTAATCATCCCATAAGCCAGGTAACAAAATTGTGGTATATCATATATCATAACACGGGGTCGATTCTTAGACTTGGCTAGTTTCTAGAGAGAGAAACACATGAGAGAGTTTTTCTAGTGAGAGAAAATGTGTTTTATAAGAAAAGAATAAATGACTAGCTTACCTCTTCCAAAGTTGGAAGAGGCTTATATAGTTCTTACAATATACCGGGTATTAGTACCCGACTTAATACCGAAAATCATACTATTAACTATTAAACTACGAGCTATAATAAACAGTAAAATACACGGGGTGACCGAGTCTTTTTCTAATATCTAACACTATCATCTGATAAAACTTCACATTCAGTTTGATAAAAAGCAAGGACCACTCGTAAAACATACTTATAGAGAGAGAGATGATGGTAAATAGTTTCTCTCTTTCAATATGAGAAAATGTTATTGTTGGAGTAGTAAGGTTGAATTTCTGCTGGTAACTCCCCATGCCTAGCTGGAAATCATGTACTCTTTCCTAAATGGCGGTGCTTTTGATAAAGACGGGTAATGATCCCAACAATCCAGTTTCCTTTGTATCTCCACTTTGCCATTTACACATAACAGATACAAATCTTCAATGTCATTCTTGTTGAGATATATGTAGTTTGTAAGTGATTGGATCAATCTTTCCATTAGCTCTTCTCACTATAATCTATGTTATGAACTTATGCTCATGACCTAGTTCATATGAAAATCTGATTACTTCAACGATCTTTGAGTCTGAATAAACTTCTTCAGGTTTTTCTCTTTTCTCTTTATGCCTTCTGATATGGAATTGCTTTGCCCATAGATTCTTCCAATGTTCAACACTATATCGAGCATACATGTTAAACCTTCTAATACGTTTACTCACCCATCTTGAAGTTCGGTCTTCGATATCATCATCAGGAAATGGAACTGCAAAAAACTTATGCAATGACATAGTATACTTCTTTGGTCCTTAGTTACCATACTTCAAATAGAACATGTCTTGGTTTAGCAAAGTCATTGGTGGAGCTTTTGGATCTCTTTGGCAGCTATGATAGATTGGTGCTGGAACCTGTGGAGTTGGCAAAGACAACCTTTCCTTCCTGCTTTCCCAAATAATGTCACTCTTTAGATAGTTATGCATCTGATCTACATGATATTGATGCTCTTCTCCTGAATTGCATCGTTGTCTCAGCATATCATTAATAGCTTTTTGCAGTTGAGCTTTATCACCTTCCCCTGATATCTCTTCCCAGAGTTCGTGTGAAACTTCCTCAGTAGGAACTTCATCATCATCTATTCCAAAACCATCCATCTAAGCATCAAATTCATCTAATTGTTCTTGTGTACCCAAGCCTGACGGATTTGGTTCAGTATCCATAGTTTGTTTAGATGAAGATTCTCTTATTGTATAATTTCCATGTTCAGACATTTTTTGCCTCTTCGCAACTAATCCTCCCCCCTCGGATAAATCATCGTGATTGTCATCATGATCTCGTAAGGAGGCGAATAGCAGCAGTTCTACAAGGAGTAGCAGAAGGAGCAGGCTTATTAAACTTAATCTTCAGAGACCACCATATTGAAAAATCATCATTACAGAGCTTCTCATCATCCTTTATCAGTAGATATAGTTGATACTGAAGATCTTAAGCTATAGATGTAGAAGCTTGAGTTGGGTGGACATGAAGAATATTGTTTGACATGTAATTCCTTAAAAATGAATCAACCTGTAGAGGAATACTATTAGCAATGGCATTATTAACTTGCAAGGTAATCTCAACATGAAGATTCTCGCGTTCCTTCTACACAGCCTTAACAATTATAGCAACTACATCAGCTTGAGTCTTTTGTTTGTTTAATAATAAACCTTCAATAACATATAGCAAGACAGTCTTCTTTGCAATCTCATTGACTCGATCACCAACCATTGAAGGAAGAGCTTCTTCCATTATTGATTGTAGTATTCTAGCAAGCTCATGAAAACTTTTCCTTTGCATGAAATGTTTCTTCAAGTGTGCAAACATGTAGCCATAACATCCGCCTATCTACTGAATGAACATGTTGTACCACCTAAATCGTCCAGTTTTGGGTTTTGGTGAAGATGATGACGGTGGTAGATCAATAACCATAAATTCTTAGGAGATGACTCTTATCCGCAGATGAAGGAGCATCGTGAGTAAAGCCTGTCATTCCTTGAGAGCTCCTACCTGGATAAAGGAGCAATATGAGTCCTAGGGATCTAATGAGGTAGGGTAGGATTGGGGTGATATCCTTTTAACTCCTCTATCCCTTCCTTATCTCCATCTGTCTAAGCTCAAACTCATCTTCAGCTGATTCTTCCTCCTCATCATCATTATGGATAGTCAAATCATCAGTAATTTTCATCGCCTCCGGACTTTCCTTATAACTCCTAGGATCTATCCTATTGTCGGGTTCTTCTTGGTCATTGAAGATATCATTCATAAACTCATCTACATTCACATTCTCTGTCCCTTCCACTAGATTCTCAATCTCTTCATCCACCATGTGCTTTTTAACTTTTTTAACATTCTGTTAAGCTTCGTAATCTTCAATACTTCTTTATATAGCAATACTCATTTGAATTTTTTCATCCAAATTAGTAATATCAATCTTAGCAGCTGTTGGTATTGGTGTTTCGGGATCTTGTCGTCTTGGTGGTACGCAAAACCTAATCACTGTTGGTTTGCGTTGAGCACTTGATTCTCCTTTAGCAACTTTAGGGTTAGGTATCCTAGAGGCGTTAGTTGTCTTATGCGTTCCCTGGGTAGACTCAATCGGTTGTAATTGAGTCGTAGGAACATCTACTTCAAACACTATAGCATACATCCGATAATGATCAGTAAGCTTCGTTTCATCCGTTAGCATCTAATCTGAAATTCACATTCCTCCTCCTTCCTTATTCTTCCCAGAGTTGAAGATGTTTTTGACAAGATCATCATTTTCAACTCTATGATAATTATCACAAACTCTTCGTGAGATGTCAGGATGCTCAGTCATGTAGTGATGAACAATAATCTTTGTGAACCTTGGGTAAGGAATCAATGTTGTTGGATGCGTTAGAGAGTAGTATAATCCTTCCCATAGCAGTTCAGCATAGTCGATATGCATATTATAATGAAACAATAGAGCATTTTCATGATTTGAAACGGTGGTTGATCATGACTTGTGACTCGAGTGGTTAAGCATCTTGCAAAAATCTTACACAGAGACTGCCACGATTGTGAGAGTCCTTTTGACACAAAGTTGGAGGTGATCTCAATGGTAGAGAAAAACCAAGAACATTTCGGAAGAATGAATCCATCTGGCTAAAAGTAGGAGCATCAACAAATCCAAAATAGTTGTTATCTGTAGCTTGAGGCAATTCAAATATTCGTCTGAAGTCAGCTACAGTCATCATGAGCTCCTTAGTATCAAGAAAGAACTTAAACTTGTACTTTGATTCGTCCATCTTTAAAGTATGCCAGAATTGAGACATGTAGATCCATGACACTAACGCATAAGCTACTACACAGAATCTGAATGGGTGGTTGTTGAGAATGTATGCAAGAATCTTGCTTTCATTAGGGCACTATAATGAAACAAGATCAAACTTCTTGTTAGATATTAGAAAAAGACTCGGTCACCCCGTGTATTTTATTGTTTATTATAGCTCGTAGTTTAATAGTTAATAGTACGTTTTTCGGTTTTAAGTCGGGTACTAATACCCGGTATATTGTAAGTACTATATATAGTCTCTTCCAACTTTGGAAGAGATAAGTTAGTCAAATAATCATTTACAAAGAAACACTTTCTCTCTCTAGTGTTTCTCTCTCTAGAAACTAACCAGATTCAAGAATCGACCCCGTGTTATGATATAGGATATACCACAATTGGTATCAGAGCTTATGGGATGATTGGATCGTGTGTATGTGCGATTTTTTGCTTGATTTAGCTCGAAAAGTGTGCCATAGAAAGTTCTAGCTCGTTTTTTTAAGATCTCCGAATTTTGTTGTTTGTAATGATGAAGTTTGGGTGTTTCTAGTTGCTATTACCTTGTGGTATTGTGTTGTGCAAAAGAAATCAAGCAAAATCGTTCAAAAGGGTGATTTATAAGTGATTTTGTGTGAAAAACGTGCTTGTCTTCGTGAGAGGTTGCCAGAATTTCTTCACGTCGTTTTTGGTGAAAAATATTATTTTTATTCGAGTAGGATACCCAACTCTCTGACACACGGCGGGTTTCTTAAGCAGTGGCGAGGTTGCTCCAGCGTGACGAGTTTGTTCTAAAAGCAGCAGTTGCCTTACCGCGGATTTGAATTAGGCTGGGAGTTTGCTCAAGCAGAGGCGAGTTGTTAATATACGCGATGCGGTTTGCATTAACAGCGGTTTGAACAGGGTTTATCCAGCGGTTGGAACAAAAAAAAATTTAATAAAAAAAAAAAAAAAAAAAAAAAAGAGTATCCAGACGACACCCCTTTTAGCGACACTTTTTGGCGAAAAAATTAAGTAATTTGTAATCTTTTTTCTATAGCCTTTTTAACTTATTTTTACATCAAATTCAAATTTTGGTAATAGGGTAAAAATTATTTCGGTCGACACCTTTTTAGCGACACTTTTTGGCGGGAAAAATTAAGTAAAATATAATTTTTTCTTTAGCCTTTTTAGCTCATTTTTACACCAAATTTAGATTTTGGTAATAGGGTAAAATTTATTTTTTATTATCCAACTGCGTCAAATTTCAAACAAATCAACAAACCAAATATCACAACCAATTATTCATTTACGGTTTTTCTATTGATTTTGTAAAATCCCGGTAAACTTCTTATCGGTTTAAATCTTAGACTTGTAAAATCCCGTGAACGTTAATTGCATTCATAACCAATACATCAAGGTGTCTAATATGTCAGAAGATATTTGGTATGCCGGTTCCGATACACGCCCACCAATGCTTGACAGAACAGACTTTGAATCTTGGCAACAACGTATACGTCTGTACTGTCTAGGAAAGGATAATGGAGAGAATATTATGAAGTCCATTAATGAAGGACCATTTCATATGGGAACAGTCTCAGATGTTATTGCTGGAGGAACTGAGGGTGCAGTTCAACAAGGTCCAGTACGTGCTAGAGTCCTTAACGACCTTTCAGCTGAGTGTCTTTACTGAGCTTTCTGTATCGAAAAGGAATGGTATAAAGCTGACATTTCGTGTACGAATATTTATTCAAGGTTGATTTTACCAAAAGGACTCTTAACAATCTCACAAACCATTACACTGACGCCCAAAGACTTTGGGGACAATGTAAAGATGATTCTGGATGGTTCTGAAAGTTATCAAAGGTGACAGGGAATCACAATTATACGATGAATTGTACGCTTCTGTCAAATCAAAGGAGAGACCATTCATGTTTACTATGTTAGGTTTTCGAGCTCATTACGTCATGAGAAACATCAGTATGACCAATGTCCAGAATGCAGCTTCTTAACTCTAAGTTTGTGAACAAAACTATGTTACTGAATGGAGTAGATTTCATTACTGAAGTCAAAACTAAACAGAGGTTTGATGTAGTCTAACTTTGATCAGTTGTTTGCTCTACTTGAAGCAACTGAGGTACATGCAAATGAGGACAGAATGAGATGGGACAAGGTTCATTCAACCTATTGATCGGATCACCTTGGCACTAGTGTCTAAAAGCTAACAATATCAGAAGTATCTTCAAAAGAACCATCTCCTGCTGACAACTTTCAACTGGACTCAGGAAGTTCTTCAACAGAAAACTTGATTGAAAGTTTATCCAACACACTTGCCCTCCTCACTCAATCGTACAAATCACATCTTCCTCAAACTAACAATCAACTTAGAGCTTCGTCTAATGCAAGGAACAAAGCTATGGTTCAAGACGGGAAAGTTGTGGTTCAAGATGTCCGTGGAAGATACAATGCGACTAATCAAGGAAGACCATTTCAGAGAAACAATACAAGAGGAAATGGTGTAGCGGGAAATGTAGGAGCTCAGAACAGAGGAGGCATGATTAATCCTGGTCAAGCGAAACCCATCAAGTGCTACAACTGTAACGGACTAGGGCACATAGCACGTGAATGTCCAAGGCCAAAGCGACTTCAAGATTCAGACTACTTCAAGGACAAGATGCTACTAATGCAAGCCCAGGAGAGTGGAGCAGTACTGGATGAAGAACAGTCGTTGTTTCTTGCAGGGGAACAGGTTACCAACGTTGATGATGATGTGGATGATTCAACCGAGAATGATTTGGCACTCAATGTGGACCATATTTTTGAAGCTGATGAATGTGATGCATTCGACTCTGATGTTGATGAGGGTCCCACTTCACAGACCATGTTCATGGCAAATCTCACATCTGAAGATCCAATCTACGATGAAGCCGGGACATCATATGACTCGAATAATCCATTTGAGGTACAAGATCATGATACCTTTGTAGATCATATGAATGAGTATCATGAAGTACACGAGATGCAAAACGATGTACAACACAACTACGTTGTTGACTCTGATGCTGACTATACGAGTGATAGTAATATTATTCCGTATGATCAGTATGTGGAAGACAACGAAGAACATGTTGTACAATGTAATGCATCTTCTGTACGAAATGATGCACTAATGTCTATTCTCGATGAAATGCATGAACAGGGTGTACAAAGTAGATTAGCAAATAAGCCAGACATGGTAATGAATGACTCAGTGACCTCTGAACTTGCGAGATATAAGGAACTGGTCGGGGAATATGAAAAACGGGCAAAGTTTGAATTAACTGATAGAGAACGAAAAATTGATGAACAAATGAGAATAATCATCTCGGACCGAAACAGAAAGGAAACTTCTTTAAAATCTGAACTTCATTCAGCACAAATACTACTTAGTTCTACAGTTGACCATTATAAGTCAAAGACAGAAGAAGTAACACTTTTGAAAAAGGATTTTAAACAAAAAGAAGACAAATTCCTTGAAGAGTTTTTGGACTTAAAAAAGCTAAAAGATAAGATTGAAGATAGATTATACAAACAGGATCAGTCTGTTCAAACAGTTCACATGTTGTGTAAACCAAAATCATTTTATGATGAAAAGCACAAGGTAGCAATAGGCTACAAAAATCCCTTATGTCTCACTCGTGCAAAGCAAGCTCAGTCTGCTCTGTATAATGGTCATGTACTTGTCACTACCAATCATACACCCACTGTCATACATGACTCAGAGGATACGCGTGAGTTAGCTGAGATAACGTAGGAATAGAAATGTGTTGAAAATGCAAAGCCCTCTATGTATGGAAAATAAAGTTAGGATTGCCCCCCCCGATTACTCGAAAGAGAACTTTCTTGCAACCTTTGCTCCCCAAAGAAATCTGACCCCAGAACAGATATTTTGGTCCATAGATGACAACAACAGGAAAAAGGCTGAGACCTTAGCTCCAAAACCAATTTCAGCATTGACAGTGTATCCACCCAATACTCCTGTCAAGCTTGTCCCCAGAATTCTTCCAACTAAAAGTCAAGTGAAGATTAATCTTTATGTACTCACACAACTTTTCACGGAATTTGACAAAACTTGCAAAACTAGAATCACCCCAACAGGTATTACAGAGGGGGAAAGAGGTTTTGAGCAAACGAAAAGATGTTACCTCACTGAAGTTATTCCATTTTTCAAAACTCTTAAAGAACACTTTGTTGGAGTTCAAACAGCCCTCTTTAAAGAAGTTAAAGAAATGGAAGAAATTTTTGATCAAATGAATAACGAAGTGGACAAGAATACTGTAGACAAGCAATGTGCTGAAATTGAAAAGAAAAACCTTCTCATTGAAAATGAGAATCTGATTGTTAATTGTTTGTCGACTCAACTGCTGTATGATGTGGAAAAATCACGTTGTCTAGATCTTGAAGCTGACATGTCTAAAGTTCATGATAAGTCAAAACTTATTTCAAAACTTGAAGGGGAATGCCTAAATTTGCAATTAAAGTATCAACATCTTCAAGAAAGTTTTGATAATAACAAATCACACACAGTGCAGGAAGCTCCTGATTTTAACTCATTCTTTAAGATCAAGAATCTCGAACATCAGATTCAAGAAAAAGACAACGTGATTAGAAACTTGAAAGTTCTAGTCGCTAATGTGAATGACAGAAGTTGTGAGCCTTATAATGCTAAAGATGTCACTGCTCTTATTGAACAAAATGATTGCGTTAGAGTAGAACTAGAAAAGGTCAAACAACATTACAAGGAATTGTATGACTCAATTAAGATAACGCGAGCTCACACAAGTGAAAAGACATCTACTATGTTAAATGAAATTGAGAGTCTAAAAGCTCAATTGCGAAGCAAAGAGTCTTGTTTCACTAGTGACTATGTCAAACCAAAAGTTCTTGCTCCTGGCATGTATGCCATTGACGTTAAACCCATCCCTCATCCCCTTAAGAACAATAGGAGTGCTCATTTAAACTATATCAGCCATCTTAAGGAGAGTGTAGAAACAGTTAGGGAGATTGTAGAGGAAGCTAGAGTAGTTAAACCACTGGATAATACACTTAACTATGCTTGCCAATACACTAAGCTATCTCAGGAATTGTTAGAATATGTGATTGGCACTTGCCCAAAAAGTTTTAATGAAAGAGATAACAAGGCTCCCTCTACCCCTGTTACTAGGAAAAAGCAAGTTACTTTTAGTGATAAACCAGGAACTTCATCTAGCAACACACAGAAACACGAAGTGCACCAGAAAGTTCAACAGACTAATATCCCTGTGATTCCCTCTACAGGAGTAAACGATTCCACTGAAGCAAGCGGATCAAAGCCTAGAAGCAATACAAAGAAAAATAGGATCCTGCCTGCTAAGAAGGAGAATAAGAAGGAAGTAGAAGTACACCTTAGGACAAATAAGTCAGTTTGGACAAAAGTGAATCGGGTTGATTCTAGCATTAGCTCTAAGCGTGTTGTAATTGATTCGAATTCTGAATCTATGTGCAAAACTTGTAACAAATGTTTAAACTCTACAAGTCATGAAATGTGTGTTGTTAATATCTTGAATTCTGTGAATGCTACCTCTAATGTTAAAATTGTCTTGAATAAAGGGAAGCAGATCTAGAAACCAAAAGGCAGACTGTTTGATAACAGTTTGTACAAGACCAAGCGGGTTTGGAAAGCAACGGGAAAACTATTTACAGATATTGGCTATCAATGGAGACCCACAGGAAAGAAATTTGCCTTAGGCGAAATGTGCCATTTAACTAAGCTTTCTGTGAAATGTTCTACTCTATATGCTAACCAACAGGACCCCAACAAAAATTGGGGAACCGAAATTCCAAACTCTCCAAACTCGACTGTTTTCAAATGCAGGTCGTACAGGTCATGCTTTGGTATCTGGACTCAGGCTGTTCAAAACATATGACGGGGAATCGTTCAAAGCTCATGAATTTTGTGGAAAAGTTCATCGGGTCAGTTAGATTCGGGAATGATCACTTAGGAGCTATCATGGGTTATGAAGATTATGTTATGGGTGACAGTGTGATCTCAAGAGTATACTACGTAGAGGGACTTGGACACAATCTATTCTCTGTAGGGCAATTTTGTGATTCTGATCTTGAAGTGGCCTTCAGAAAGCATACTTGCTTTGTTCGTGATATTAAGGGTACAGATATCCTTAAAGGTAGTCGTGGCACCAATTTGTACACGATATCGATTGATGAAATGATGAAGTCTTCTCCGATATGCTTGCTGTCCAAAGCTTCCAAGTCCAAATCATGGTTGTGGCATCGTCGTTTAAACCATTTAAACTTCGGCACGATAAATGATCTTGCTCGAAAAGATCTGGTTAGAGGTCTACCTAGATTGAAGTTTGAAAAGGATCATCTTTGCTCAGCCTGTCAACTTGGAAAAAGCAAGAAGTTCTCCCACCGGCCAAAATCTGAAAATACAAATATGGAAGTTCTTCATACCCAGATCTGTGTTAGAGGTCTACCTAGTTTGAAGTTTGAAAAAGATATCTTTGTCTCAGCATGTCAACTTGGAAAAGTAAGAAGTTCTCCCTCCAAACCAAATCTGGAAATAAAATATGGAGGTTCTTCATACCATTCACATGGATCTGTGTGTCCAATGAGAGTCCAGGTATTATAGGGAAGAATACATTTACGTCATCGTGGATACGCTAATTCAAGATTCACATGGGTAAAGTTTTTTGAGGTCAAAGGATGAAACTCCAGAGTTTGCATCAATTCTTTCTAAGCAAATACAGCTTGGTTCAACAAAAAACAGTCAGATTTCATCGCACAGATAATGGAACGGGATTCGTCAACCAAGTGATTGTCTGGAATACTATGAATTGGTGTTGGCATATTTCATCAAAGTCTATTCCTAAGGAATCCTCAACAATACGGCGTTGTCCGAAAGACGTAATCGTACACTTGTGGAAGCAGCACGTACAATGATGATATTCTCAAAAGTGCCTATGTTTCTATGGGCCGAAGCTGTAGCTACTGCTTGTTACACCCAGAACCGATCCCTAATTCATACTCGTCACAACAAAACCCCTTATGAGCTTGTACATGAAAAGAAGCCTGATCTTACATTTTTCCGAGTATTTGGTGCTCTGTGCTATCCTATTAAATGTTAGCGAAGATCTAGGAAAATTTCAAGCCAAAACTGGACAATGGGATTTTCTGGTGGGTTATGCTCCTAGCAGGAAGGGCTTATAGATCTACAACAAGAGAACTCGATCGAGTAATGGAAACAATTCTACGTCACATGTCGATAAGAGCATCAGTCGATGGCCTCCTATACGCATGAGTTCTAGGACCCGAGCCTTTAATCATGACCCCTCTGGAAACAACTCAATATCTGAGCTCGCTCCCAACCGATAAAAAGCTGGAGTAGTTATTTCAAACCAATGTTTGATGAAAACACCTTGAAATATCTCGACGTCAATGAACCGTACCATTCTGCTATGAAATTAACGCTCAAGTTGTTTCTACCAGTAATTCTTTGTCTACAACGAATTTGCTCAAGATCGCTCCGTCGTTAAGTGCTTTCATCGTCAACATCCGATATTCTATCATCAAGTCCAAAATTAAGAAATTGCAGAGAAAACCCATTCACGATGATCATCCCAATCAATCACGTATGTTCTTCATCCCTTCACAAACTTGTTATAGAGATCCAGGTTCGGCACAATTCATCATTGGGAATCGTTAATTCAGCGGACCCACCAAGTTAATTACCCACCAGATCATCTCAGAAGATGGACCAAAGATCATCCTCTGGATAACATCGTTGGCAATCCCTCTCGTCCTGTATCTACCAGAAAACAGTTAGCATCCGATGCTTTATGGTGCTGTTTCCATACGGAACTGTCCAAAGTCGAACCCAAGAACTTCAAAATGGCCGTGATAGAAGACTGTTGGTTTCAAGCCATGCAAGATGAAATTCACGAATTTGATCGTCTTGAAGTATGGGAATTAGTACCTCGTCCAATCTATGTTATGGTTATCGCTCTCAAGTGGATCTACAAAGTGAAACTTGATGAATATGGTGATGTACTGAAAAATAAAGCTCGGTTGGTTGCAAAGGGATATCGTCAGGAGGAAGGCATTGATTTTGAAGAATCATTTGCACCAGTTGCAAGAATAGAGGCCATCAGAATCTTCATTGCCAATGCCGCAACCAAGAATATGATCATCTATCAAATGGATGTCAAAACTGCTTTTCTGAATGGTGATCTTCAAGAAGAAGTCTTTGTCAGTCAACCTGAAGGATTTGAAGACCAGGAAAATCCTACTCACGTCTATCGTCTAAAGAAGGATGGCTCTTTATGGGCTAAAAAGCTAAACCAAGGGCGTGGTATGACACACTCTCAAAGTTCCTGTTGGCCAACAATTTCTTCAAGGGTGCCGTGGATCCAACGTTATTCACACGCAAATCAGGCAAACACATTCTACTTGTTCAAATATACGTAGATGACATCATTTTTGCCTCAACAGATCATAATGCGTGTAACATATTTTCAAAAGAGATGAGCTCACATATTTTTAGAATGTCGATGATTGGGACAAATGTAGTTTTTATTACGACTACAGTTTCCTCAAAGTCCCAGGGAATGGCATCTTTATTAACCAAGCAAAATATGCTCTCGAAAACCTTAAGAAATATGGAATGGATCTCTCTGACCTGATCGATAACCGATGGTGGATCGATTGAAAACTGGACGAGGAATCTCATGGGGATTCCAGTTGACCAAACTCGATTCAGAGGATGGTTGGCTCCGCTTATGTACCTACAAGCAGAGATGGACACCGACCTTGTATTCGTCGTTTGCATGTGGTGCTTAGTATCAAAGGCTAAGCCTACCAAAAAGCACTTTGAAGCTATCAAACGTGTCTTTTGGTACTTGAAAGGAACCATTAACATGGGTCTTTGGTATCCGAACGACAACACCTTGTCTATTAACAGCTTTCGCAGCGATCGCGGATCATGCGGGGTGAGTCAGATTCAAGAGAAGTACGTCGGGGAGTGCTCAGTTTCTTGTATAGATAGATTGGTTAGTTGGTTAGCTGGTCATCAAAGAAGCAACGAAGCACGGCAATATCAACTACAGAGGCTGAATACATCGCCATGTCTGGATGTTGTGCTCAAATCCTTTGGATGCGATCCCAGCTCAAAGACTACGGATTTGACTTCAATAAAATTCCTCTGTACTGTGATAACAAAAGTGCTATTGCTCTTTGCTGTAACAACGTCCAGCACTCTCGCTCTAAACACATTGACATACGGCACCATTTCATCCGAGAGCAAGTGGAAAATAGAGTGGTTGAACTCTACTTCGTGGAAACGAATTATCAACTTGCAGACATTCTCACCAAAGCATTACCAAGAGAACGGTTCGAATTTCTTCTTCCACGCCTAGGCATGAAGAGTTTGACCCCTGAAACTCTCAAACGTCTTCAAGAAGGAGAGGATGAGTAAACCAAATGCCTTCGTGTATCCTTTGTAAATAGGTTTTTTTTTTTAAAATGTGTCTGTGTTTGTTATATTGATTCTTTAAAATTAATTAATAATAATAATAATAAAATACTTAGGAAATATTTTAAGTCATTTGGAATTACTAAAAGGCTTGCAATTACTACAAATTGCAACCCGGTTTGATGTCTGGGCATGGATTACTTTATATCCATGCTTTATGGGAGTATGGTAAAACAATAGTGAGGGTAGAGCTGTTCGCCTGATCTTTTCATCTCAATCAACGACTACATCTCTTTCAATAGAAAACGGGTCGTTGTTTGAGGGGGAGAGTGAATGTGAAAAAATCTAAGGGGTTCTAAAAATACTGTTGGATGCTATGAAAGTATAACTATAAGATGGTTATTGTATTCTAATGGGTTAAGATTTGAAGGGGAGTTAATTAATTTTAACTCAAAGGTCCAAAGTTATCTATTGTTGTAATGTTTAGGGTTTAAAAAGCATTTGCTCTTTGTATCCTAGCCTTATTAACCAATAGGGACTAAATTGGCCAATTGCCTACGCTTAGAAAAGCCTTAGAAACACTTTAAACAAAAAATAAAAGAAAATGGAAACCTAAGGGACTGAATCTGCCAACTCTCTAACTAATGATATAAAAGAGGCGGCGAGTTGGGGTTTGGTCAAAGTTAACGAAAGTCAGTCAAAGATAAAACACACACACACACTCTCACGCAACTCGCCGCCAAGAACAAAACCTCGAATCTTTGATTTCCAGTGTTTCTTGCAAAGGTATGTATCGAACCTTAATCTATATCATTTATTATGTGTGTATATCAATGGAATCGATCGGAAACACATCAAAAGGTGTAGAAAAAATAGATCTAGGGTAGTTTTAAATGTAAATGCCAATGTAGTGTTGTAAGGTGTGACTTAGTTGCTGGGAATTGTTCATAAGGTGTATATTAATAAGTTTTGATGTGTGGATTTCTATCACAAACAATAATGAATGATTTGCCCAAGTTTCTTAATGGCGGGTTGACTTTTAGAAAGTAAAAGTCGGGAGTAATGTGTGTCTTATGCGTAGGATAGCCTAGGAATGCCTTAGGAAGTGATTTGTTTTGACAAAGGAGGTGCGTGGTTTGAATTTTAAGAAATCTGTCCGAATGGCGAGTTGCTTATGTTTCTAGGTGGCGAGTTGGTTATTTTATTATTCTTTAATAACTTACTCAACCCGCTGGTTCATATGGCGGGTTGATTAACAGCGAGTTGCATTAAGGCGGGTTGACTAACAGCGAGTTGCCTAAACGGCGGGTTGACTAACAGCGAGTTGCCATAATTTTCTTTTATTTTATTCCAACAGGTAAACCGCCGTCTCTCGGCGGTTTAGTGCCTTCCTCGCGGCGGTTTGCTCAATTCTCCTAACGGCGAGTTGGCATTCTGCCTGGCGGCGGTTTGGGCTAAGTTTCATATTTTGGCCCATTAAGCCCAATAATCTATCAAGGCCCCTTCGAATGACCCAGTTGCTTGTCTAAACTCCCATCCGGGCTTAGTTAACAAGTAATTGATCCTGTTGGATAATTCTGCATCCTGTGCGATCATGTGTAGATTTTCATCAAACCAGAGTTACCACTGTTGTTAATCAATCGTGCAGTTACATGACTTTTATCAATGCTAACGTTCTCTCTAACATCGTTTCTCTGCAATGTTTGTCTTCTTTGTTAATACTCCTTTGCAGAATACAATGGCAGAACAAAATGTTCCCAATCAACCACCGACAAGAACAGATGAGCAGATTGTACCTCGCTCTCAGTGGTTAACAATCGGGAAAAGCAACCTTCTTTTCAATGCACAAAAGATTCAAAAGAACCCCATCTTTCAGATATCAGTGGACATCCTGAGTAATACCAACTTCTTCCAAGCATTCACTGCCTCAGCAAATGTTCCTGCTATCTACCTGCAACAGTTCTGGAACACAATGAAATATAACGAGAAGACTGGGGTTTATAGTTGTCAAGTTGATGAACAATGGTTCGATCTAAGTGCTGATCTTCTCAGAAAGGCATTAGCAATTACTCCTGTCATCCCAGCTCAACCGTTTGAGTTACCTCCGTCTGGTAACACTGTGATTGATTTTGTTAATGAGCTGGGGTATCCTGAACCTGTAGAAATTGTCTCCAATATACGGGTGAATTATGTGTATCAACCATGGAGGGCAATTCTATCCTTAATCAACCAGTGCTTGATAGGAAAGACTTCTGGCAGTGACAAACCCAGACACCCAGTTCTGCAAATGCTGTGGGGAAATCGACACTCAAACTAAAGTTGGAACATGCAGAGCTGTTATGGGAAGAGTTTACTCAAGGGATCCAGACATTTTTCTCACACAAGGCGTGTCACAAAGCCAGTCTGAAGGACCCAAAGAAGAAAGTAACTCCTCTCCTCATTCCTTATGGACGGTTTTCCAAGGTGATAATCTACTACTTGGCGAGCAATGATAATATCCATCGACGTCCTGATTCCTGCTTGTTCATACATACTGGAGATGAATTTATCTATTAGGAAATCTCAAGTTTGTCCCAAAAGGTGGAGACTGTTGAAGTGGTTAGGAATGGCATTCCCGATCCCCTTGATAACTGAAGCCATTCAACAATCTTCATATTATCCTAAATATCTGGAAATGGTTGCTATGAATACAAAGAAAACCCCACAAGAAAGTGCAAGTGAGCAACCTGCAACAAAGCGTGCTCCACCCAAAAATCCCACAACCACTACTTCAGTCAAACCATCCAAGCCAGCTCCTGCTCCGACAAAGAAACCTTCCAAGCGTAAGTTTCCATAGAAAATTCGAAAAGGAAAGCCTTCTTTCCAACTTGTTGACAAAGAAGAAGGTGAAGCTCACCAACAACCAGAACCTCAAGGAAAGGTGAAGCTCCCATTCTCGACTGGACTAGAAGATGAGTTTGGATGAAGCAACAAGTAAAAGAGAAGAGGGGGTACTGATGCTGACTTGGAAAAGGCAATTAAGCTTAGCTTGGATCCTTCCTTTTTGCCTCAAGGTCAACCACCCGTCGGAGGAGTAGCAATCAGGGATCCAGTTTCTGAAACAATACCCAAACTACTTGAAGTAGTGGGCAAGGGTAAGGCCAGTGAAACCAAAGAACAAGCTGCTCATTTCTTGGTTGATCTGTCAAAGAAGAAAAGAACCACAGATCAGTTTATCCTTGTAAAGCGTGATCAAGCACCTCACGATTCGACAACTGGACCCTCTTCTCAACCTGAAGATGATACATCAGAGAAAGTGGTTCAGGAATCTTCTTCAACAACTGATTCAGAGCGCACAGAAAGTGGAACAGATGCCTCTGCTCCTAAAGTTGAAAAAGAACAAGGTGAAGTCACGTCTTCCACAGTGACTTCAGGAGTTGTGATGTCCGATTCAACAGAAACCAAGCAGGATTCAGACGCTGGAAAAGCACATAGAAGGCTCTGGCTAGACCAGACCTGAAGCCCATTCAAGAAGACCCAGAACTGGATCAGACTCTGGAAAATAACATGTGTCTCTTGCTCGACCAAACCCTGAGCTCATAGATGAAGACTTCTATGCTATATCTTACCCCAAGGTTCATGAAAACCTAAAACTCAGACCTGACGAACATGTCATTGAAGAAAATCCGGAAAGTCACTCTGGGTCTATGTCGTCCATGAAGAATCTGGAAGACACTGATACTTATGGGGATCTATTTCTTAATGACAAACCAACCGAAGATGATCAGGAGAAAACTAATGTTGCAGATGAGACTAAAACCGATACGTCAACTCCTCCAGTGACAGCTCCCATCGTTGAGATCTCATCTCCTAAACCTTCTTCACTGGTCACACCTCCACCAATCAACACGGAAGCTACAACAATCACTACATCTCTCCCAGAGATCACTCCATTCATCGCCCTTCAGCTAAGAGTGGCAAGATAGGATGCAAGAGATACTAAAGTAAAGAACTAATCACTCTGCTGATGTATATGGCTTCAAGTTAAATCCCAAGTTCCTACGGTTGTTAATGAATATCTAGGAACAAAACTTGATGATTCTCTCCTTAAGATTCATGAACGACACACTGCAGATTTAATCGAGAAATACTTTGTGCTGCCTGGCCCAGAGTCTATCAAGAATCAAAAATCTGAAAAGAGTCCGAAAGAGATTATCAGAATCAAAAGGGAACAAGGTGAGGAGAAACAAGATTCAACTTACTCCATCAGGTCAACTAATAAAGTTAATCTTGAATAAATTGATCTAAAGAGTGCTCTCTTCAGACACATGAATAAGAACAAGTCTGCAAACAGAACACCTGCCAACTACCATCTATACCATGCTCTTATGGAAGCATTAATAGTAGATGAAGATGCCATGGATAAGGAGGTTAAAGACAGGGTTAAAAATCACAAAAGAAAGCATGACCATGATGATGATGAAGACGATGATAATGATGAAGGCCCTTCAGCTGGATCAAACCAGGGTAAGTCAGCAAAAAGGAGAAGATACGATTCAGGTGCTTCTGAGTCAGCTCAACCTCCTATAAAAGATGATGAGCAAAGTTCGAAGAAACTACGAGAGTCTGATGCATCTGCTTCCAAACAACATCCAGCTCTTACCTCAACTGGATGGCAGATCACTGACACACGAGAGGATGTTGTTGACTCTTTGATGCACAAATCTGATCCTGAATCAGAACATTCTGAACAATCTTCATATGACATTCCAATGCAGGATGAAGGGCATGTCTTAGATCTGGAGGACACCGATAACGCTCACATTCCCAAGGTGTCGACCACT
>BQNB010000057.1:0-69616 GCA_026074375.1 Tanacetum coccineum
TTTATGTTTGGTTAATTAATTACATGTTATATGATCCTCTATTCGCTTCCGCACGTTTGCTTTGATGTTATTATTTATTATGAATGTCACGTATGTTAAATTCCATCACAACACGGGCTACATTTAATCGATGCTAGACACAATTAATATATCGCAGCCCATTTGTTTTAGAAATCCACTTAAACAATGTTTGGGCCGTGCATAAAAGTTACCTAGTGAGGAATTGAGGATAAACCAAGTTAGATGACATATGAAGTAAAATTAGGCGCCGCTGTTTCAAACCCTAGACAATGGTTGAAATCCATGAATCTAATAATTTTTTAGATTCCGACAAAGTTCCGAGTATAATTCAGGTAGCATTTAATTTAATAAATAAATTGTTTATGACTTAATTCTGAGATACTTCGCCTCCATTTTCTTAAGGGTATTCTGACATTAAGATATGATTAATATTATTAGCGTTAACTTGATTGTAATATTTTTGTTTATATCTTTTTTGATGGAATAAACATGTTTTACAATGTGAGAAGTTAATGATACAAGTTAAAATGGGGAAATTATTTCAATATTCGTTTCTAATGGAGAAGAATATGCAGGGGTATGATGCAACGAAGGCGATGACACAAAAACCCAATAACTTTGTCCTATTGTTTAGCTTTTATGTTTAATCGTTATAGATTAGAGTTTTTCAATTATGGCACCATATCTTGATCTTTAAAAAGTATCTAGATTCGCTACCTTATTTAATATATAACAATTGTTTCGGATGTAACTTAGTTTCAAAAAAATTTGACATATATATTTCAAAAAAGTAATACATGATTTCATGCCATATAAGACTTAATCTATATGACATCAAAGATAATTTTTATAGGTTTTAAAAACTTCAATAGGTTATATCCAAGAGGAAAAAAGTTATATCAAGAAATAACAAAGTAAAAGCACAATTTGCTATTGACCTGGTTATGAAAGTTTATTAATGGTATTTTGCTATTTAAAATTCTGATATTATAATAAAAGGGGTTTTATTAAGGGTATTCTGACATTAAGATATGATTAATATTATTAGCGTTAACTTGATTGTAATATTTTTGTTTATATCTGCTGTAGGTTACCGATTTTAGTTACCCCCAATTGGAATCTTATGAGGATTTGGGACTATCTGATGAATTGCTGAGAGCAATGTTCGATGATTTCTTTATGGCTCAAAGGCCCCCCCGAATGCATGCTGTAACTTTACGAATCATAAATTCCAAAGTCCAGCGAAGTTTGATAGCCCAAGCTCGAGAGAGTTCTGGGAAAGATTTTTGTTACATGATTTCAATCCTGCATAGGATAAGTATCACTAACACAAATGACAATCCCCAAGCTATAGTCATGTGTCCCACCACAAAAATAGCACATGTGGTATAGCTCTTGTTTGAATCTGATGGTTTCTTGCTTTAAAAGCGAAACTCGTTATTTTTTCTAAAAGGGTACTCTTTTTGTTGCAGATCTGTGACCTTGTTAAAAGATATGGCAAGTATACTGATGTTTTGGCAGAAGTTGTGGATGATCAAAATCGTCAGATTGATTTGATATCACATATCGTTATCGGTACACCCAATGTATTGAGGACTTTGATCTTGAGGAAGAAGATTAATCCGTCTCACATTAAGATGGTAGTTATCGATAAAGTGGATCATCTGCTGGAGGTCATAACTCCATTTTGGTTTTATGTTCAATCTTTCATTTATGTTACGTTTGTTTTTTATATTCAGTTTGTCTTGGTGCAGTGTTCGATGCGCGTCCCTAGTATTGAAGTTATGGAGCACATCCATTCAGATTGCCAGGTTAGTTTTTGTTGGGATATAATACCGCACTACGGTTATAATCAATGTAGCCGGTAGGGGTGAACATGGTGCGGGTTTCGGTTCTTTGCGGTTTTTTCGGTTTTAAAATTTTCATTTTTCTAATTATCTTTTTTATATATATTTATTATAGAATAAATATATCATAAAGTTACATGGGGTTGAAACAAATATACAAAATGTTGTGTATTGGTAAGAAAATATAAATCTATACAATAGTAAAAGTCAAATGAAATGAAGAATTTTTAAAACTTCAATGATAAATTAAAAGAAACATAAAATTATATGACCTAAAAACTCAACGGATAATTAATCAACAAAATGTGTTTGAAATAACTAATTATGAATGTATAAACAAAAGCTTTCTATCATACAAAAATTATGAAATTTAGTGGGGTTTATTTATAAAATAAAATAAAATATTTTAATTTGATGGAGTGGTTCGGTGCGGTTTTTCAGTGGAACCCGAATATGCACTATAAAATACGATTTTTTTATATTCAAAAACCGCACCGTCGGTTTTTGTTGTGGATCGGTTTTTACGGTTTGGGTTTTGCGGTGTCTTCGGTTTTGTGGTTTGCAGTGTGGTTCCTGCTCACCCCTAGTTGACGTATATCACTTACAATCGTGTAATCACCTTCCAAAAGAAACTATTCGAACCAAATGCCCGGTATTACGAATATCTCTTTGGGAGAAGACCAAGTGTTTGTTCTTGGTTTAGACACAAATCAAGAACCATTTCGCTTCAAGTGTTTATGTTTTTCTGTGTCTTTTCCATGCAAGCGTAATTTCCTTTTATAGGGAAGAATACCTCAAGTCTAGGCAATGGAATTATCAGAATTGATCGGCCCATTAGTCTCCTTATAATTACCCCCAACATAGAAATCGTGGTTACATTAATCATGGTCATTAAGTTGCCGTTATAACGGTGCTTGAATAGGTTAAAGCCGTTACAAGTTAGTTGAATTCAGTCCAGCGTGTTTCACTCGCTGATGAGCTTCCCCTTGAAAGGGTCACTCCCTGAGTACCGAGGAGTTCACTAACTCAAGAGATAAACCATTTAAAGAGACTACTCCCTGATGATATGTCTGCTCAATTAAGAGTATGAACCTCAACTTATCATAACCCTAATGAATACTGTTAAGAGTTACACTCATGGAAGAGTAAACTCCCTAACTCATGGCTAATTGAGTTTCACTATACATTATGGGCGGTTGGATCCGATTGGATCCCCTCCGTTCCTCGAACCTTACAAACTATTACAGGTGTGGGGACTTGAAACCTTAATTGAACTAAATTTTCAACAATCGTCCCCAATTTAGTAAAATTCCATGTGCATGAAATATTAACAATAAAACAAAACCACTTCATAGATGAAAATATCTTGAAGACTAAATTTCCATTACATTAGATGTTCAAATATTCGAGAATCAAGGTGTTTTAAGAATTGAACCATTCAACCCATATAAATAAATATTTGAAGATAACTGTTATGATGAGCAGGAAAGAATTATATTAGAATGTTTATCTTTTATTTGAATTGTTGTATATAGGATAAAGTCAAGTGTTTAGTTTTATCAAGTTGCTATTAGTTATGGGTCTCTTTGGGTTTCATTGCTTTAAATGTAACCTCCGTTTCATTCAATGAAAATCAATCAGAAAATTAAAAAAGAGTTATTCTTAGAGATCGTTGGGTTCTCTCTATCAAGCCCATAATCCCATAACTTGATCATATAACCGGGGACATACCAAACTGGTATGAAGAGCAAAGAGTTATGGGTGGATCAAGTGAAACCTAGAGATGATGTTTGACCTATTCTTGAAGACGTACCAAGAGGGTCGTATAAAGAAGCAGGTTGATTAGAAGAAGATTTTTCGACGAACTTTAGAGCTATCATATGGCTTAGAAGCCTTACAAGCAATTGCAACCTCTTCTGAATTTTCTTGGTTAGAGAAAGGTGAAAAGGAAGCACGGGGGATCGAAAACTGTGACATAGGAAACTCGGAAGTGGAGTGGAGTACATTGGAATTATTTGATGAAAAGAGTAAGAAGGTTCATGATCTAGGTGAGGAAGAAAAGGGGATGTCGTCTCTGATTAAAGACGATGTGGTAAAGGATTTCACTCGAGTTGATCTCCCTCTTTCTTTTAATGAGCCTATGTCGTCTCAACAAGAGTGTTTTGAGGACCTCGAGTACTTTTACTTTCTGGACACGCTTATCAGCATAGGAAAGACGGAAATAGTCCCCAAAGAGCTCTAAATGTTGCTGATTTTAAGGTTTCTAGATATGCTTTTTATGATGGTGTTGATTTTTCTACTGTCAATTGCCCAGTAACTTGGTCACTATTACGGGACGATAACCATTCGTGGTTACATTAATCATGGTCATTAAGTTGCCGTTATAACGGTGCTTGAATAGGTTAAAGCCGTTACAAGTTAGTTGAATTCAGTCCAGCGTGTTTCACTCGCTGATGAGCTTCCCCTTGAAAGGGTCACTCCCTGAGTACCGAGGAGTTCACTAACTCAAGAGATAAACCATTTAAAGAGACTACTCCCTGATGATATGTCTGCTCAATTAAGAGTATGAACCTCAACTTATCATAACCCTAATGAATACTGTTAAGAGTTACACTCATGGAAGAGTAAACTCCCTAAACTTCATCGGCTACTTGAGTTCACTATACCACTATGGGAGGTTGAGTGACCTGATTGGATACACACTCCGTCCACTCCGTACCTCCAAACCTATTACCAGGTGTGACCTGAAACCCTTAATTGAACTAAATTTTCAAGAATCGTCCCCAATTTAGTAAAATTCCATGTGCATGAAAATTTAACAATAAAACAAAACCACTTCATAGATGAAAATATCTTGAAGACTAAATTTCCATTACATTAGATGTTCAAATATTCGAGAATCAAGGTGTTTTAAGAATTGAACCATTCAACCCATATAAATAAATATTTGAAGATAACTGTTATGATGAGCAGGAAAGAATTATATTAGGATGTTTATCTTTTATTTGAATTGTTTTATATAGGATAAAATCAACTGTTTAGGTTTATCAAGTTGCTATTAGTTAGGGACCTCTTAGGGTTTCATTGCTTTAAATGTAACCTCCATTTCATTCAATGAAAATCCATTAAAAAATTAAAGTCAAAAAGAGTTAATCTGAGACATCGTTGGGTTCTCTCTATCGAGCCCTTAATACCATAACTTGATCACATAACCGGGGACATACGAAACTGGTATGAAGAGCAAAGAGTTATGGGTGGATCAAGTGAAACCTAGAGAAGATGTTTGACCTATTCTTGAAGATGTACCAAGAGGGTCGTATAAAGAAGCAGGTTGATTAGAAGAAGATTTTTTGACGAACTTTATAGCTATCATATGGCTTAGAAGCCTTACAAGCAATTGCAACCTCTTCAGTACCCGCTTAACAACTTACAGTACTATGATTACTAGTGTACCTACTCAGTTTCTCCACTGCAAAAGTAATATCAGGTAGGTATCAACTCCTCACTTGTATATAAATGAGTACTCACATGAGTACAATCAAAGTAATTGAATTTTTTAGTACTTTCTCAATATAATAAGACTAAGAAATTGAGATTCTATTGCTTTCATGTTTGATCCTCATACTAAGGATAACATCAGCCTCCCCATGAGGACATGGAGAACCTTGATGACGAAATCTATTTTGTTTAGTCAACCAGAACTTGTTGAGTTCCAAAGATGAGAAGGTCATCAACATATAGATAAATGATGACTCATTTACTAGATTTATCAAATTTGCTACACACACATTTTTCAGATTGTTTCAAAAGATACACACCGAACAAAACCACTTCATTAAATTTTTGATGTCATTGCTTAGTTGCTTGTTTCACCATATAAGGACTTAACAAGTTTGCACACCTTGTTTTCGTTCCCTTGATGAAGCCTTTAGGTTGGTTTGTGTATGTCTTCACATCCATCTAATCAATAATAAGATTGTGAATTGTTGTCAAAGCAATCAGCAGTGAGTCATATGGTTGGTACTCATACATGCCACTAGAGCATAAGTATCAAAATAGTCTATCCATGACTCGTTTAAAGCCGTGGATGACTAGTGTAGCCTTGAACATTTCAATATTTCCATCTGCCTTCATCTTTCATTTGAAGATCAATTTGTAACCTAGAGGTTTGCAACCACGTAGAAGATGAGTCAACTCCCAAGTGTTGTTGCCCATGATAGAATCTCTCTCATCATTAATTGCTTCTTTGTAGAAAGCAAGATCGTGAGACTTCATTGCTTCATCAAATATTTTGGGATCATCTTCGATATTAAATCAATATGAGTGTTGGTCAAAGACCTCATACCTTGTTCCTTCAATTAATTATAATTGAAATTCAGGTTCAAATGACTTCCCCTTGAGAGATTCCCTTATGTTTCAAATCTTTACGAAAAAGTTTATTGTATTGTGAATGGACCATTTTGTAATTGTTAAAATTACTTACAAAGAACTTCTTGCTAGAGGCATCCTCAGCCATGTACTTAGCTTACAAAGAATCCCATAGTTTTTAGCATATTCAATATTTTGATAAATATCAAAGAGAGTGTTAGACATATCATTAAGGATTAAACCTCTACAAACATAGTCATCATTGACCCATTTGATCCTCTTCTTAATGCCTTCCACAGTAGCATCATCACCATCTAGAATAGGTGTGCACAAAAGATGCACCACACTCATACGAGTCAAGAAGAAATGCATCTTCTTTTGCCACCTTCTAAAATCCATCCCTTCAAATTTATCAAGATTGGAGAAGTTAGCTGTCATATGCTTCATGGTAGCAACTATTGATTATCACAAAATAGTTTCTAACATCATAAAAATAAAAATACGATACAAAAATACACTTGTGCACTGATAATCATTAACACAACTGGACTTGATTTTGCGTATGCATGCACATGTATTTCTCCGAGTTAGACACTCCTACTAGCCTTGTATCAAGTCCACTCATACACACTTGTCTGTACATGTGTATTCAACTTCTATTTTGATGTATGTTGATGTTCATTCATGGTCTTAACCTTTTTAGAAGGCGAACATATATGTACACTCGTTCAACTCTGTTAATTAATTACCTTTACTAGGAACTAAAAACTATGAGATAAGAGATGTTTCCAACATATTTTATACATCGGAAACTGTAAAACATATATGCACTCCATTGAGGTTAAACTATAGGCATGTAAAAACTTGGCTGTCTAGCGTGTGCCAAGAAAGACAACACAAAAATCAAACTCTAGGCATGTAAAACACATATGCACTCCACAGAGTTTAAAGTTCACAACCTGTAAAACCACATATGCACTCTCAATACGTGTAAACTCCATAAACGATAAAAACACATGCATTTCCATTACATTTAAACACCAAACTCTAAAAAGATACATGCAGTTTCAATACATTAAAACTCCAAAAACTGTAAAAACACATATCAATAGAAGGCGTAAAATTCACTAGAAATTTGTAAAAACACATATGCACAATCCTTTTATTGATTTTATACTAGCCATAAAACATATATGCATTTTAAGAACTACAATTTTTTTAAAAGAAAACAACAACTATTGTATTAAGGACTTATGGTGTTTGAATACATGTTCACCATGTTTGCTTTTTACAACCTTGATACTTTAACTTTTAATCCTAGGTTTATTTTCGATTGACACAAAAGTATTTTAGATACCAACTTCTGAGATATTTCTAATTGAGTAACGATGTTAGTAATTCACAAGATTTGAAAAATTATTAAACATATATTATTTTTTAGCACGTCATATAAAATTTCCCCAAAACAATCAATGAAAAATCCATCGAACAAGAATTACTTAAGAATTCAAAAAGACCAATCATTTCATAGATCGATGTGGTTTATGGCGGTT
The DNA here is from genome assembly GCA_026074375.1 of Tanacetum coccineum. NCBI lineage: Eukaryota > Viridiplantae > Streptophyta > Magnoliopsida > Asterales > Asteraceae > Tanacetum > Tanacetum coccineum. Next base: position 7,790 of record BQNB010000057.1, read on the forward strand.
ATGGTGGCGGGCGGTATAACCTTTGCATCGTCAAGAAATCAAAATTTACGTTTTATTCAATTAAAAATAACTACATACACTAAACAAAAAAAACATGTGTATGCCAACATTAGCAAAATCAACGCGAAAGATATAGAAAGTCAACCTGGTGAAGGAATCACGAATTGAAAACAAAAATTAATTGTTTTCCATTAAACACCGTAACAAACAATAGAGATAAGATTCGGCGATGGACTATTAATTTGTTTTATGGCTACTTTGAAAATAGAGAAATAGAGGCGTTGATACCTAGAGAGAAAGAGGACAAAATTTTGGGAAACAATGATTTTGACAACCGACTATACAAATCTTAATTTTCAAATATCTATTGAAAACGTAAATACAAAGTTACTTTCGTACCCCTCTATGAATTTCAAAAAGTTACCTCACCTTATAGTTATTTACATTTATGCCATCAATCATTTTGACCATTAGATCTAATGGTGCAGGTTGGTTCTCGCAGTTGGTTCTGAAAAAAACCTCACACTATATATATATATATATATATATAAGGGGACTTTATTTTCAGCATAATATTGAAGGCATGCATACATGCACACCTTCAAAGAAAAAATTAGTATTTTCAATTTCTCATCAAATTATTTAAAACAAATATGTTTTTTTAAAAACATATTTGTTCTATTTAGAATATATGTGCAGAAATACAATTATTGAAGGCGAGCATGTATGTTTTTGAGAGTTTTCGCAGTTCTCGCACTTAATTTGATGCTCAAAATAAAGTTACACTATATATATATATATATAGAAGCTGGATCGATTGATAAAGTTTTTATATTGAGAAGATTGAGAAGGTTTTTCAAAAACGATAGATTTTTAACTTTGATTCAAGTTTTTCAAACGTAGAACTCACTTTAATGTGATTATAATCCAAAATGTGTAAAAAAAATTTGAATCAATGTTAAAAATCTTTTGATTTTACAATATAAGTACAATACTGAATTTATCTCTACAAATATATATTGTAAAATTAAAATTACGTCGCAAATATATATAATTAACTTGCTTTATTTATCAAAAAACATGAAAAACTCAAAACCCGGCCGGATCTCGAGAACCGAGTTGACCCGGGTCACCTCAAACTAAACGGGTCTAACCGGGTTTCGAAAATATAAAACCCGATTTAATTTGACCCGTTTTTCGACCGGAACTGGTTCAACCGGCCGGGTCGAACCGGTTTTCAAAACATTGCTTGTAAATGTATAGTATTATAATTTTATGTTTCTAATTTTCCATCTCTTAGCAGGTGTTGCTCTTCTACTCAACACTGACCGACAAGCTGAGAGACTTCGTACCAAACATCTTACCTGATTGGAAGTGGGACAGAGTCTATGTCAACAAGGAAGAATTTGCCATACACAATTCCAAGATGTTTACGTTTGTTTGGAAATATGAGTTGTTAAAGTCGACTGCATGTTTTGAGATAATAAATCGTGTGTCTGCTGAGAAACAGGTCGTTATCTATGTCAATCCGGAGACTGATATTGGAAGGCTGCATAATTCCCTCTCTTCCTTTGATGTATCGTGTGCAGCTGAGGTGAATGGCCATGGTGTATTTGACCAGAACCCGGTACAATCTTTATTATCATTCAAGTCTGGTAATAAACGGGTTCTTATTACATGTAAGCCTCACTCGATTGGTTTCGATAAATCAATGGTAAGCGATCCTCTTACTCTTTACTACTACGTATTATCTAACAATCTGATTTTTTATCTCTATAAATCTCATTTCCAGGTGAGTGTGGTTATTTTTTATGATCTGCCAATGATAGACTCAACAAAACCGGACTACGAACGGTATTACAGACTCGCAACTCGGGTGGGCAGGAACACTGGTAAAGGTAGTGTTATATTTCATGTTATTATTATTGTAATCGCCACTGTCATTGTTATAATTATTAATATATGTTTTAATTACAGTGTGTATCTTCAATATCCTTACCAAAGGTGATGAAGTGACGATGAAAAAGATTGAAACATTTTTTGGCAGAACTGCTAAGAAAATGTCCCCGAACACCATTATGATTGAGTCCGCGTTGAAGGAAGCTGGAATGCTGAAACCTTTTATTGAGGATCTGATGGATGAGGATGAAGAGGACGAGGATGAAGAGGACGAGGATGAAGAAGAGGGGGAGGATGATGATTCAATGATGGAGGACATGCGCAACGATCCGCTTGCCTTGAATCAAGATGAGCTTGACGACCTTAGCGATTGGTGGTGAGCTGATGTAGCAGATCTCTTTTATCTAGTACAAAACATAACTTTCTGTTCTGGTACAATTCGTAATTCAATCTTGATAGAATGGTAGTTTGAGATATAGTGATATTCCGAGATGACAGATTGGGGATACTTTGATCCTATATCTTTTATTAGCCAATTGGGGAACTATATATTTTTTTAATTTTTTGCACGAATAGAGAAACTATTTGCTTTGACCAGTTAGCGTAATTTTGAAGCAAGATGTTGGGACTTTCTGACAACAAAATTGCTCAGAAAGGGTTTACCCATGGGTTCCAAACTGACTGTGTCAACCCAAAGCCAAATATATCACTTGGAGCTACAATATTATTGGATATTTATCTTCTACAATTTATGTTAAGTCGATATAAAGATATATTTTTAGTTCTCAGTTTATCTTTTTCTTTTTGGTGCAAATCTCATCTCAATCATCTCTCATCTTTTCACACATCTTAACTCATTTGCCTCTACTGTCCCTGCGTTTAGTGATACAAGGAATTGGACAAAACGAGATACAAGGAATTCATATGTTTTTAAGGTTCATATTAATTCCTCTTGTTGATGAGGGTTAAAAATTATGCTTTCAAAGATACTTAAAAATTTGGTTATAACAAATGTTGACGATCATGGTTATAGCCAACGAATCGAGCAATATTTGAAAGGTTCGGACTTTGCTTTTGTATATTTGTGTGAGTAACACCTAGGGAGAAAGGGTACCTTTCTTTTGAACCTTTCATAGTTAGGTGGCATTTTTAAGTTTTTTGCATATTTCCATTGGTAGCCTTTCGTTGAACAGATTTACGGGATTATGACTGCAAGTTTCAGAGTCTTCTGATTTATAATTCCCTAATCTTTTGTGACGGCTAATCTCCTTATACACTCGTAAATTCATATATGGTAATGTATGATAACTTAGCAGGATTAGACTCTTAACGTTGAATGACTCAAGTTAGCATTCCACTAACTGTATGAATAGTTGCTTGGATCTTCTTGGTGTCTAATCTAGGGTGGGCAATTGCGCATGTAAGGCGACTGCCGAGGGCACCACATACATAAGGGGCATCAAATATAGTTTGAATGAAGAAGATAATGAAAGTTGATATGTTTTTAAAACTTGTATTTAAGGAAGTAGTTGAATTCGTGTGGAGAAGATGATAATGAGATGTCCTAGGCAAGAGAAGAATTAAATATTGAAATTTAAATGGTACAGGGCACCTGGTCTTATCGCGCGTTACTACAACCATGTATCCGACGCAGGACACGAATCAGACACTTCACTTTTTCCTGATAAATTTTGGTCACATTAATCTTTCAATTAGCCCTTCTTCGATTTCGCGCTGGAAAACAACAATCTAAAAACATAAAACATGTGAAATAAAACACAGGTTATAATGCTCATGGAATCAGCATTCATGACCACAGCTTATACAAAGCTGTTATACATCTTATAAGCGCTGTCAGAAACAAACACTCATGACTATAGCTTACCCTTTGTATAAGCATAGCCCCGACTTTACGTATTCATAGTTATTAAAAACAATGATTGAGATCCCAAAAACATCAAATATAAACTTGAACAAACAACTCTGCCTACTTCACTAAACGTATGGATATCGTATTCAAAACTAAAATAGCGAGTTACATGAAAAGAAAATCTGAATTTCTAGCCCGAAATAGTGGACCTGGCATTTGTGCTTCTTCTGGTGATGTGATTCTATTTTAACTTGTGTTCTATTTATTTAGGGTTTTAAATTGTTTGTGAATAATTGACACTTGTGATATCTATCAATAGGCTGGATCGAGAATTACGGGACATATTAGTACCATCTTAACTGAATATACTTGACCGAGTCCAATTCATTCAAACTACAACATAGTCTACTTTTTAGTTCAAGTATGGTCGGTCACCTATAACCCTTCAAACTTATTAACTTAACTTAACTAAGAGATAATAAAATGCTAAAACTTAAAGCGGGTGTTAAAACTCTTCCCCATTTAAAATAAATTTCGCCCTCGAAATTACACTAAAACGAAGCTTGCCATAATAACATACTGTTATCCTTTTATATTTCTTGTCCTCCCTCTCCAACTAGTATATGGATGTTAGTTATACATATAATTAGCAAACCTGTTTCTCAATCAGTATATAATCTGAGTTGTAAGTGTTCAATAGACAGCACCACATCCATCACGTACATATAATGACTAAAGGTGTCAATAAAAGAAAACTAACAACAATCCTGTTAAATTATTGACTTTCTCCGCTTTTTTATATACATTACTTGATACTTTCTTTACTTTTCCAAAATCGTCAAATCCTGTTAAATTAGGTTTAGTAGAAAAAATAAATATCATCTCAGTACCTCAATATATGAGCACTCTTAATCTTTCACGCATATATACCAATCTCATCACTTCAATAGAGAAGTACTTTTACATTATCTTATTGGGACTATAAACAAGTCATCCATATTCATGTAAGAAGTATTCCTCTTTTAGATACCGACCATGCTAAAACACTTTCCATTATTCCTATTTATACATGAATGATACTATGAACACGTAAGGATCTGTGTGTAGCAAATATAAATAATAGGGTAAATTACACCGTTGGTCCCCATAGGCCCGTTTGCCCGTTTGGTCCATAGATAACAGGGACTCATACGGAGTCCCTTTTTGACATTGTTCTTACCCGTTTGGTCCAAAAGCCCCGTTATGCCTAACAAAGGTTATCTCCGTCGTTATCATGACCACATCGCCCTTCCACTGAAGGGCATAATCATCTTTTCACTTTTATTTTTGGGCAATTGAAGAGAATAGACAAAAAAAATAGAGTTACTACGGTCTATAGACAAATTGAATTGATAACTCTAAAAAGTTTTTAATAGACTTCAAAAACATAGACTTACTATGATAATTTTTGTAGACCATGAAAGTTTTTATGCGACTCATTTGATTTTTTGTTTTATATGAAAAATGGATCCCATTGTTGATTAACTTTTCGTGCGACTTGACGACTGGAATATTTTTTTTAATAGACTCCCCAATTACATTAAAAAAATAAAAACTAATTTTTTTTAAATATGATAAAATGGTTTAATTTTTTTTAATAGACCAAGTTTAACCCAACCCAAGTTAAGCCACCTAACACCAACTTTTTCTTAATAGATAAGATTTAATACCACACCATACATCCTAACTCTAACATAACAGTCAATTAGATAGATATGATGAAACACCACCACATACTAAAGTAATGTGCACAAGGACGTATGGGGACGACTCTCAAAATTGAGATGAGGTTGTCATAGGTTGTTGTGCTGCACATCCTGCTGAAATCATAGTGGTCCTAATAGAAGAAGTTACGCACATAACATCTATGGTTATTGAATGTAAGTTATGCTTCTATTTTCTTAATCTTCATAGGGATATGTTAGTTTTATGAATACAAGTTTAACATCCCATATGGAAGTTTTTGAGCTCTACCGGTATGTTTTAGCACTTTGATTGTAAGTTTATTAATGGCTTCGCTATCAACGCACACGCACATGTAACTTTTTTTGGGGAACCAAAAGTTTAGAATGGCTAAGGCTCACGTAGCGTCTAGACACCAATTCACCCATTTGGCTTTTCAAGTCTTTAATTTCACTAAAGGATCACGTGTGATGCTTTGTTAGGAAGGGTTGCACCTGCTTTGTTTAAAACAAGGGTAAATTAGGCCAGCTCCTCTGAGGAATGCGTTACTAGCCTTTATTGACATGAAATATAAAACCTATACGAATGAAAATACTTGTTTCCTGAATATTATAATAATTATAGATTAAATCGTCAAAAGTAAGCCATCATATGATTCATATCCATTTAAAAAGATATTTTTGTTTAGTGGTTGGTTGCACCAATGGAAATTCTGTTTTGGTTTTTTCAAATGAAGGATCATTATCATATTTCAATCCTTTCTCTACATATTCAATCCCACAAACACTTTTAAATGCACCAACACCAAATTTTATTTCAAAAGAAGCACTTTTTGTGGTAAATGAAATAAGTTTTGTTTCATCATTATATTTTGTTGTATACCAATATTCATTCAAATATAATCCGTACATTGCGCTGGTCGACGGATAAAGGCTTCACTAATACAACATTTTTTTATGAAATTGATGATTGGGTTATACCCATCAATTTTTTTGTGACAGGTTGGCAACTTGATTGTTACTTTTAATTTGAAGTCCACAAAATTCAATTTTACGTGAGAAGCTTTGTAAAAACCGAGCCTTTCTAAGTTCGTAGAGGCATCTACATGATCTTCAATAGGGATTATTTGGATGTCTAATTGTTCTTCTTCAACAACGGGTTCTTGATGGGGAATTAGTTGTAAGGCTTCAACATTTTCTTGAATCAAAGAACTATCTATTTGAAGTTTTGAATAAAGAGATTCGATCAAAAAAATTGGGGATTTTAAACTGTATGTAAAAAGAGAGAAAGAGAGGAGACCAAATTATAATTTGTCACGGTCGACACAACTTGTCACGTGCGGGATAATCCGGGTTGCATAACCCGGTTTCAAAGTACATGATGGTTCATATTTTCCGAGTTAACCCGGGTTTAAAAACAATGCCTACATCATCAACATCAATCTTTATTCATCAGCAACGACTAAAAAAAATTGTCAAAAATCCTAACCTAAAACATCAAATTCGGTCTTTGCTGGACAAGTGTGACATTTTTTTACTCCAACGCACAAGTGTTAATCAAAAAGTAAATAAATACAAAAAAAATTCGAAACATTAATACGTATTTAAACAACATCAAAAAACATAAAAAAACATTATCAAATATTACTACTCGTTTTGTCATGCATCATACTAACATCCAAATCTATTAACGATTTTTCGTTGGCGCAATGAAGGTGTGCGATTCTTAGGCACATCTTCATATTCCTTATCACATTCATTACCGACAGTAACCTATTATAAAAAAACATAATTTGCAAAACAACTCCCTTGTCATTATTATCATTTTTCAAAATCATTAATAAAAATCCTCTATACAAATATAAAAAAACGGTTATTAAAATAAGATAATTTCCACAACTTACGTTAATAACTTTGTTATCATCAGCAATCAAATCATCATCACCACTTACAACCTTGAAAACCCTTCTCCCTTTAGACGATAAAGTTTTACTTTCTTTAGCATCACATGAAACATCGTCTGATTCGACCTAAATCGAATAACAAAAATAACAAATATTAACCTTAACAAAAACTTATATTATAACCGTACTTTCTTAAATGTTGAAGCAACATTTTTACATAATTGTCAGCATCAGCAACAACACCAGAAAAAACCTTATCACAACCAGCTATTGTTTTTCCTTTTGTGGCACGTTTAATAGATTTCTTCTTATCTTTCACCACATGATCAGAAACATAAACCTATTACATAAGAAACATAGTTATACAAATTAACATACTAACATAATATACCCAAATAACACAATACAAAACTTACTATTATATTATTATTATTTATTATATATCACTTTATTAAGAAACGATTACCATCATTTACGTTGTTAACGCTACATATAACATCATCCAATATACTAACCTTGTTATCATTAGCAACCGTATCATCATCATCACTTACAACATTGTAAACCATTCTCCATTTTGATAATAAAGATTTACCTTTCTTAACACCACATGAAACATGATATGATTCAACCTAAATCAATATAAAAGGATAAATTACACGTTTCGTCCCTATGGTTTACCCAGATTACATGTTTTGTCCCTATTTGATTTTAATTACATAGATAATCCCTAGTTTATTAAACATGTTTCATTGATAGTCCCTATTATGGAAAATAAGGACTATCCGTGTAACACATTTCCAACAAATTTATTATATAGTTGGTCCCTATTTTTGACAAAATGGGGACCATCAATGCAATTATTTTGAAAATTAGGGACGATTGATGTACTTAAAATCGAATAGGGACTAAAAGAGTTATTTGGTATAAACCATAGGGACGAAACGTGTAAACTTATATTACATGTTGTAATCTATTATTAAAAACTTATATTACATGTTGTAAACTTAATATATTTTTGATGTAGGTGTTGTGAGGACTTCACAAGAAGTTTTACAACTCCCTAGGCAGAGCACCTAACCGTTGTAGTGTAGTAAGGTAAGACTCGGGGGTTGTTATCGTTCTTTAGGGGAATAGGTTGGGAAGGCTCGAACATAATCTAACATAGGTCTACGGGGTTGAGAGAAGATTCTTTTTGTATTTTTATGTTATTAGGAAAGCAGGTAAATATCATGGTTTGAGAGGTTGGTTTGGTTTTAACTAATTAAACTAATAATAATAAAATATATCTAAACTACTTTGGTGATAACTATATGATAAACGAACGTATTTACTTTATCATGCACTACTCCTTAGCATGTTTCTCCTAGATTTGTTGCTTTGTCACACTTGTGATGATCTGTGTAAGTATTTCCTTAGTCATGAACGAATTACACGAACCCGCCGTGTATGTAATATTCCGTTAAGGCAATGCACAAGTAAGGTAATATGAAGACTATTACAAGGCCCCTAAGAGTACATTACATGCAATTGAAATATCTTAAGAGGGATCAACCATATTAGGGATAAGGTAGTATGAAGACTGTTACCGATAGTATCCTTTCTACACACTCGCGTTTCCTTAGACATCTATGCCAATTTAATATTTTATGGCTAGTTTTCTAAAGCCTAACGCGCACATCCATCACAAGAAGCAACATTAAAAAGATCTACAAACTAAGTTTCATGCAATCATAAGTAAATACTAAAGGATTTAGCCAAGCATGTTAAGCAAAAGAGAAGAACAAGATTTAATCAAACAACACATAGACATATTGAAAGATTAAAGGGATAGATGAACTTCACTTGATTAAAACATGTGTTTAAGGCTGGCACAAGATGTTTTTAACACCCAAAAAACAGCCTACACAGCTGCTAAACTCGACTAATGATAATAGGGTTTGTCTCTAAAAAGTTACACACTTAAAACCCTAAAAACGGATTTGTATATATATAGGAAAACAAGCGCAACAAGGTCGCTTTATGTTCCTGACGCCGTAGTGCCGCAATGGTCTTCTAGGATTTCTTCAGGTTGGCTTCGTTCTGACGCCCTCTAGAATTTCATGACGCCGTCCCTTGATAACTTTGATGTTGTCGCTTGTAATTGGCGACTCCGTCTCCACGCACTCTATGCTTTTCTTCAAGATAGTAGGTGTAGAGTCGTAGTCTTGTCCGTTTCTTCTCTAATTGAGCCCAAGTCACGTGTATTTCCTCCAAAAGCCATCCAAATGTTAAAAACACAAAAACAAACGATTAAGCACATAATTTGGGCATATTTGCATGATTTAGGAGGTTAAATGACCCCAAAAAAGTGTATAAAATGACACCTCATCAAATACCCTTACACATGGGATTTGGTTGTCCTCAGGCAAATGGACTTTTCTACCTAGACAATAAAAATATTGAGGGCATTAACCTACTTTTTAAAAGCAATTTACGACACAACCTTCTAGACCTTGTAATTAAAAGCACGAAAAGTATACACTATCACCTCACATAAGTGTTTGGATTCTCTCTTTCACTCAGGTGTATAATGAATTATAACAGTATAGGAAACGGAAAATTAACACTCATTAACTGTCGTAGCATATAAATTACCATAGACTTGGTAAATGATCAAAACCTCCACCGGTTAGGCGCAAGTACTAGTCATTACTATCAAAGAGGGCTTTTAGGGGTTGTGGAGTGTAGGTGTAATATAACATTAATGGAAATGGAAACAGATGTGATATATTTGGGGGTGGCTTTTTGGGTGAATTTGGGATGAAAGGGTTAGCTAATCATTTATAAGAGTACACATTGATTAGGTTGCTAAGCCAAAGACTCGGACAAAGATGTACAAACTCTACACAACTCTACATCAATCTCTTTTATTTTTTAATTTTTTAATTTATTGTTTTTTTTAACATAATTGATGTGTCGTTGTGAGGTTGTAGTTTATGATTGTTTAAGTTTTACATTTATATTTTTAACACCCCAAAATTTACACGCAGCGAAACCAACTATTTGGTTGTTAAGTAATGGTACAATAGTCACAAGATATACAAAACGACTCGAAAAGAGACGTTTTAAAAACAAGCAAACATTTCCATTCCAAAGTTTCAGAGTTCGAAAGCGTAGTCCCAAAGCATCGTTACCAAAATATTATACAAGTTCGACATAAACAAACTAAAACAAGTTTTTCATTAAGGGAATGGATTTTAAAAAAAATGAAACAAAAGTTTAGTTCAAGCTCCTCCTCGTGTGCTCAAAGTCTTTTAACCTTGATTATCTGAGATAAATATGCTAAAAAGTCAACAATAACGTTGAGTGAATCCATAGGTTTATAAGAGTAAACATTAGAACACAAATATTTTAAATCATTGAAAGTGGGGCAAACAAGTTATATATATATATAATTGTATTGAGCTCGTGACACCGAAACCTTTGACGAGATACTATAAAGTTTGCCCCATTAGGTTAGGTACTATTGCTATATTCCTATTTCATCTCAAGTAATATATCCGTTATAGTGGGTGTTCCAAAAGGATTCATACCCCGGACGGGGAGTCACCCCATAGGCCTATTTATTACCATAGCGTCTACCCATCACAGGTAGTTAACGGTTCACGATATTAGGGTCTTTAGCAATAGGTACTCAAGCATTAAGCATACAATTCGGGTCCAGCATACCGAAAACAATTTGTGTTCAATTTAGTAAAACAAGCATGTATCCCCCTCGCGGGTTTTTAATAAAACATTTAAAGTAGTAAAGGCGAGGCTATGAACTCACCATGAATAGAAGCAACGCCAATCGAGAATCACAAAAAGGTAAAACACCGGAAATCAACCACGACCTATTAGTATTAATGATATATTATTAATATTCGAATTACATAAATTATGAAACTTATTATATTATATGCATGATAGTTTGTTCATTAGGAATTCATGTAATCCATACTTCACTTATTATTTCCATTGGTTACTTATTTTCTGAAAATTTTGTTGATTCACTAGCAACTAGTTACCGCTTAACGACTTACCATATGACCTCAACACTTGCTTATACTCATTTTCCAGGTTCATATACATCTTAACTTACTACCACACTTGCCCCAAAGGTTCTAAGTAAATTTTACCTTTCGTTAACTCTAGCTTATCGTAACTAGCTCGAAACAGGGCCTGCTAAAAGTTATCAAAAGTTTGGCAACAACAGGTGCCCTTAAAATTTTTATAAAAATCTGAAAAAACTACAGTAGCTCCCACATATTATGTAAAATATTCAGTTTAAATTTCATCCAAAAATATTAAGTTTTGACCTGCCTGCTCACAGCATCTTTACAATCAAATATCTGGACAGCCTACACAGTTTCAACATTTAATCTTGTCAAAGGTTTTGACTAACTTTTACATCTTAAAAATCGACGAGGCCTAGTTCGTTTGAAAGTAGACTCGAAGTAGATAAATTTAGGGTCCTAAAAACATAGAAAATCTTTTGGCATGACCAATATTATAACATCGCAAAGTTGACCCAAATTCGGATATAAAAGCTGCCATTTTCTGAAAATTGCCGAAACCATTTCCTAACTAGAATCGGCCATAACTTTTTCGTTTTTAAGAGATAGAAGCTCTAATTTATACCAAAACGATCATTGGAACGACCTCTACTAATCTAGACACTAAAATCTTGGTTCTCAACACACTAAACCCGATAATTTTTAGTCCAAACTTTCTGCCCTAATTAATGGTTATAAAACCCCTTTCAATACATCATTATTTTGCCCCACAACACTTTCAATATGCTTAGACTAACCTATAACTCATACTAAACCTATGAAATCATTCTCAAACCTTCTAAGATCAAAACTCATCAATTCCATGGATTCCTAACTATTGATTCAAGCATGCATGCATATATACAATAATGATCAAAACAAAAAGGTTAGAAAAATACTTACAATACAATCAATTAGAAGAAAGATAAAAAACAATAAACTCTTGGAGGTTTATACCCTTGGCCGAACCACAAAAGGAACTCAAACAATCCGAAAAATCGATTTTTGTTCAACCAAATCTTGTACACAACCTTCTTGATCAACCTTTGATATAATCTAACACTTTGATTCAACAAAATCCCAAAATGACAAATCAAGAAAAATAGGTGATTTATAAAATCTTCTTGCATGTTAAATCTTTTTGTTGGGAAAGATTAAAGGTAATTTTTGGAATGATTTGGTATATAAATGAGGGATTTTTGTTGAGAATTAAAGATCAAATATGGTGGTTTTGTGTTGTGTTTGTCGAACAGCAGAGAAAAAAAGAAGGAAGAATGTCGATATCTTCAATAAACCGGTTGTGTGTGTGTGTGTTTTTAATAAGTGGAAGATATAGATTTGGTCTTTATATATAGATAAACACTACTAGTATAATTTCCTAAAAATAATATAAGGGGTGTCGTTTGTTTTGGCTTAGAACCGGTTATCATAAAAATAAAAGATTGGGCTTGGGTTTTTATTTTTATGGGAAGTGTTTATAAATTATAATTGTGGGCTTGGTAAAAATAAGTATGGGTGTTTGTGTTGTGTGGGCTTTATAAGAAAAAGAGTATGGTATATTTTGTTGGGTTTATGTCTTTTTCTGAAAACAAAAAGAAGAGGGGAAGGGGCTTACATTATTTAAATCTCGACCCTAAAAATTTAACTTGACTAACTAGTTTTTATAAAAATATAATTTTTTTAAATTCGGTTCTGCCTGACTTAAATAAAATATTTTTAAATAATAAATAAGTGAAAAATATATTAAATAAATAATTTTTTTTATAATTTTCATAATTAAAAATATGGGATTCGTTGATTTCTCAATCGAAAATAATTAAAAATAAAAACATAAAATTCGCGAAAGAATTAAATGACGATTTTAATAAAAACCGACTGAAGTAATAAAATGAATTATTTAAGATTTAGGGAATAGTTATAAATTCAGAATAAGTAGTGACCTTAAATATGAGGTTTTGCAATATTTTGCCGACATTACCTAAAACAACACTTTCACGGGCAGTGTACTCGATCGATGGGAGTTTCATGGTAAGTAGGGTGTCGATCAATAAGAGCGAGAGACTCTTTCATTTTATTAATATGTTGGTTGTCTAAACTAGGTTAATCCTATTCTATGTTAAACCTATTCTAAACCTATGTTACTCCTAATTCTAACAGATAGGGGGTTCAGCCTGAGAGACTGACACATGTTTAGTGGTGACAAAAATCAATCTAAGATGCGACAACACACAAAAGCAAATTAACAGAAGATAGAAGAGTGGTCTAGCCATATGTAAGAAAACTGTATTAACCATTATTAATCAATTAGAATGTTGGTTTGTTTATTTAGTGCAATGAATACTTATCTCAAGGCGGCATATCATTCTTAAAACTTAGGCGGGACATCTTCCTAAGATCTAGATACGAAGAATTCTGTCACAATTAAATGTATCCTCATAAAGCATCCTTTTTACTGATTATAATCTATCTTAGGGATTAAAGCAATGGTGATCTTGTTAAACCCTAGCCTATCAAGACTTTACCTACTTACTACTTAATAGCAATTTATACTCTAGTAGTCCACTGTCCGAGTCCTTACCAATAGAATAAGAACGTACCCGTTGATACCAAGGTCACCTTATGGCTTAACTAAGCTCACTATACTAAAGGCAAGGATATTGGTCTAAATGTATAAATCATTATATGGTAGCTATCCCGATATCTAGATTACTTGGTCCGTCTCACTAGATCCAGTTGAATAATAGGTCGTATATTAAAGCACATAAACACGTATCATGTGATAAACATAATAAATAACCAACGATCAATTAAGCAATCGATATAAACAAAACCAAACATTCAGATCTTCATAACAATGGGTAATACTCGAAGGTATTAGCCCTCAAACATCATAATCAATAGAAAAGTAATAGTCTAGCCAAGGTAACCTAACCGAGTTAACAAATGATACCAAAAACTGAACGATTACAAGAGTATAAGAGATTTCAAGTTGTTTCCTATCGAGTTAGTTGCATTGCAAGACCTCTTCTACTCTTTATCTCTTTTGAAAATTAACTTCTATGGTTGGAGTATCGTAGATATGATTTAGCACACTTGCATATATAAAACTAAGTTTAGGATTTTGTATTTATAGAGTCAAGAAACAGGTTGATATGGCATATTGACTGAGGTCAATACGGCGTATCGAGGGGTTTTTTAGAGTAGGGACCACCAACTGTATCTTCATCAGAATCTTTTAAAATAATAAACATTGGATACGCCATATAGATGATCCTAGATATGGCGTATAGGTCTTTAATCCTTCATGGTCTTGGTGAAGTACAGGCACATATATGCCGTATCTTCTTGATGGATACGGCGTATTGATATAAATCTAGTTGATTCTTCTTTGTTGACCAAAGTTTTATATACGATGTATCGTTTATGTGGATACGGCGTATTCTTCAAAGTCAGGCAATGGTCTTTTATCTCGTTTAAGCTCTAAAATGCGTGCCTTCTTGCTAATCTTCACCACGTACTCCATAATTACTGCAATTCTCAAATATGAATGATTAAGTAACAATTCTTTGCAATAATTATACAAAATGGGTAAGAATCATAGGATAAATGATGCTATAAATGTGACGTTATTTGCTGTCAACAAATATCCCCCCACTTGAATCCTACTTGTCCTTAAGTAGCCTTTAGAAGTTTTTGAAAATGTATCCTAACCGAAGTTAAGGATTTTTTTGATTAAGCATTTATTTGATCTATTACAAGTACACAACCAAACACCTCATGAAATAGGTAGATGAAAACACTTAAATCACTCAACTAATTTATGTGGTAACATGCAACTAATTCGCTCAATTGCTCGGTCGTGATGAGTATTCTATCATAGGCTTGGCAAGGATACACATCTCCACCACTAGAGCTAAGGAGTGACAAGTTTATAAAGGTAAAAAGGGTTTTTATTATAAGGCTTAGGGGTGATCATTCTTCAATCATTCACCAAAAGTACCACACCAACGAGGCAGCTGAAGAACAAATACATGGCCGTAATGACGGAATAGACATATGTGTTCAATCACATCCTCATTCGAGTTTAACCAAGGGTTAGGATGAAGAGTGATATAGGGTGTGGATCTTCTAAGTTTCACCAAAAGTTATAAACCAACAAGATAGCTAAGTCACGCATACATGGCTGTAACGACGGAATAGACATGCATGACTCGTACACATTTTCGTTCGAGTAAAACCCAAGGTTAATTATTAGGAAAGGAAATAAAATTGTTGTTAAATAAAAATTCACAAAACAGATAGATTAAGTCTAGAACAAATAAGGTACAAGTTGCTAGACACTTTCCCGACCATTACCATGAAAAAGACACAACTATTTACAATTGTCTTGATCATAAGTTAAAAACAACAACCTAAATTGGCGTTCTCGTAATAATCAACTTCCCATTCATTCCAAACTATACATACTTCTACAAGACAAAGTGGTGATATCGGCCACATTATACAATACTCTACATCGTTGATTTATAAAATGTATCAACGAATAATCGATCCTTCGTATGATTCCTTCGGTTTATGTTGAAACGATTATCCCCAAACTCTTCTCTTTTTTGTTGCGATTTTTTTATTTTTTTGATTTTTTTTCAAACATATATACATCACTCCGAATCTCAATGTAATTTTACCATCTTCACCATCATAATTTATCCGGATAGTTTTTCTTTAAACACTTCATCTTCGGACTTAGAACATAATTGCGAAAGTAGCAAAATACATGAGCTGCATACTTTTACATTCCCATTTGCAATGTGCAAATTTCTTCCCAACTGTACCAGAGATAGAAATTTTTCATTTTGACAAGGAACTACTTTACACTTTAGGCGACTAGCAACTGATAAATGGACTTAATCTAATAGGTTAGGCTAAGGTGTAAAGGTGTAATGAAACAAACAGTTGGTGTTATTCATAAAGGATTGGCTCTACAGGTTTTTCTAGGGGTATCTTACTCTTATAGTGAGAGTAAACAAAGGATTTATATGGGGGTTAACTAACCAATGTGGTTAGTTAATAACACAACATGTAAAGGCTTTTCGGGTGTAATTCTAAAAATTTACCAATTTAAACAAGTCACTCCATCTAAATCCACAGTACTCATCATTGTGGTCTCGAATAGATATACCAAGCCAAGTTCTAAAGTCCACTGCATCACCGACACACTCATATTTTTGTGGGAGTTGGTAAATATTTAGAAACAGAAAAGGTTAAATCCTCATAATATCTAATAAGGGTTAGTGTGTGCGGGTTATGTAACAAGTAATTTCACAAAAATATGCTTGAATTTTTTTTAAATTTAAGCATAATTTAAGCATTTTAGTGTGAAAAATAGGACAAGTATACATTCTAATTCCATCCCCCACTTGAAATATACAACGCCCTCGTTGTATATAAAACATTAAAAATACGAGAATTAAAAAGAATTAGAATGAGAAACTCCCCTGATATTTTGCTTGGTAGATTCTTGATTTTGATTTCATGAGCAAAATTGTGTTGGACAGACATCTTGAGATTTTAAGACTCCAACACTTTCATATTTCCAGACTGTAGATACTTTACCAAATCGTCGATTTCTTTGCAGCGAGGTCATGTGCAAAATAATAGGAAAACTTTGCAAACTCTTATCTCGGTATCTACGGTTAACTAAATAAAACAAACCAAACTGTATAGGTGACTAACACGCCGTATCCATAAACTAGAATATGCCATTTTGAGAGCCTGTAAAAAGTTTCTAAATATGGGCCAGTCTGCCGAATACGCCGTATCATATGAATGAATACGCCGTATTGTCAGAACTTATAATAATGTTTTAAAAGTGCATAAAAGTAAAGACTGATTATGTCCAGATAATCAATACGCCGTATGGTATGGAGCGGATACGCCGTATTGATGTCTGGGAAGACAGACTCGATAACCAAAAATTACAATTCGTGTTGTCTCCCTGCGAGCACTTTTGTTTACAGCTAAGTCTTTAAGTTAGACTTTTTCCTTCCAGCATCTTCACTCTGTTGTAAAAACACTCTCTTCTTAATTCCGCTCTTGATTTGGGTAGCGTGCTTGGTTCCATAACATACTTATGAACTATGGTGTTGAACTTACTGCCAGTCTTGTTTCTATCATTCATAAACAAATCAAGATCATCATACCATGATCTATACATCAAAAGATAAGTACTTTTAAGTTTAGGTACATCATGATATGAATAATATAAATGTACAGAGGATAAAAACAAAAGATAAGGGATAGAGAGATCATGGATCTGGCTGTTGTAGAGCTGCGGAAGTGCGTGCATCTCCGGTCCTCTATCTAGTGTATCTCTCGAATACTGCTAGTGAGCTCCCCCCGAAAGGTCCCATCAAACGCCTGATAAGTCCGCCCACTAGCCTCCATGAGCTGCGTCATGCAGCTAATCATCCACGCGAAGAATCTACCTTAATCGGTCATTGATCTGTCCATAAGTCCTCTCAAACTCCTAACATCCTGACGTAACTCCTGCATCTCCTCCTCCAGTCTCCCAATCTCTAGGGTATAGTCCTACCTATAGTTGACGGTGGTGGTGGGGGGTGCGTGTACAGGTGCCAGAACAGACGGGTCACCCTCATCAACATGTAGAGCACCCTGAGCAGCCTCAAGGGTACTAGCTGCAGCAACCTGCTGCCTCTCTGGTCCCAGGGCTACCCAAGCCCAGTCATCTCCTAACCCCATACATATGTTGAGATTAACAAGCTCACCCATATCAATTAACGGTATCTCACGAGTCACAACAGATAATCCTCTCAGCCCCTCGTCACTAACTAGACCAAAGTGATGAGCATGATGCCCAATAAAATGTCCTCCTAATAACCTGTCATTGCTTTTCCTCCCCTTAGCATGCCTAAACAAGTACTGTGCTAATAGATACGGGACGTTAGCTTCCCCTTGGTCCATGCTGCGTAGATAGAATAGGTTAGTGGCTATCACCTTTTTAGGTGCATACCCCCTACTAGAAATGTTGTATGAGATCAACCTATGGCACAACCTTCAAACCGGATCTATGATGTAAATATAAGAGGGAGCACCTCTAAAAAAGTCCCTATCAAAAGAAATCTTACCCTAGTAATCACTAAGATCCCCCTTATTGGGGATCACTCTCTCACTCCCTAACCAGTAAGTACTAAATCCGTCCTCTGCCATCTCCTCGGCAGTATGTAAACCTAGAGCTAGAATAAACTTCCTTGAAGTCATACTACGTCTAGCTCCTCCCAACTAAAAACACAGAGTATCAGCAACATCTAATCCCATCTCACTCCCGATCCTACAAGTGCTAAAGAACTCGAGTATAAACTCCCGCAATAAAGGTGCTCGGATCTCAAACAACCTCCTCCAAGCATGACTCACAAATACCTCCTAACCATCGTCCCTAGTAAATACCATCCTTAATCTCTCGGCTAAATCCTGCCTCATATCCGACATCAATCCCTAAAATCTAATGTATGTACTCGGTTAACCTACCTCCCAAATATCGTCTCCAGCCTCTACTCAAAATCGTACACTATCTCCTCTGTATATCCCTCTACCTAATAATGAAGCCATAAATGTCTCTGATCATGAGGTGGTAGAGGTGCCATATCTGCAAAATTAACAAGATTAGTGCAAAGATTATCAATTCTGTTCTAAGGGTGGATATGGCGTATTCATAAATGTATACACCGTATAAAGATCTGTCTAGACAATATGCCGTATGGGTGTTGGTCAATACGGCGTATGGCATTTAAACGCAAGATCTTTGTAGATCAATATGCCATATCCATTTGTTGAATATGCCATATTAATGTTTTTAAAATTTGGGTAAAAATTAAGCTAAGACGCCGTATCCATGTTTAGTCGATACGCCGTATTGCTCTGCAGTCTAAGAATGAAAAAGGGGTTTCCCTTTCTACCCATTTTAACCTATTATAACTGAACAATCATTCTAGGTATACCATCAAAGAGTGAAAAGGGAACCTAAGAGCATAGTTCTACGACATAACACCTAATCTACAAAACCAAACCCTAACCCTAATCTAATTCCAAAATTAAAATGAAAATAGGGATTAGTATTGGCTTTCTTACCTTATGAAGATGATGAGAGAGGTATAGACATATAGTAAGTGATTGATTCTCCAAGAATTTTTCGCGGTTAAATTTTTTTGTGAGAGAGTGAAAAAGTGTCCATAAAGAGCTCAATCTGGCGTATCAGTTGGGTTTTTATACCCAGACTCAATACGCCATATTGGTGTTTGAGAAATACGTCGTATTGGCGAATTTTGCTGACTTAGCCAACACAAATTAACACAATGGATAATCCATATAGGTGTTTACCTAATACGCCATATAGGTGTTTACCTAATATGCCATATCCGTTCTTAGAGACCAATTTTCCTAAATTTAGCAAAGTAAAGAAAATGTACCTTGGCCTTCGTAACATTCTCGTGTAAACTCCATCCTAATAATACCATTTAGGGTCGAACGGAATACCAAACGTCACATGCAAATTCATAATAAGATTTAAAAGCTTCCCGTTGACAAGACAATTCCAAGTTACGATATTAAGATTTAATTCCATGAAAAAACTTTCCACATTGAAAATTTTATTGATTTTATCGTGACTTGCTTCCAAAAATTTTATTGACCCTTGTGTATTAACATTACCCCCCCGAAGACGTGGTTTCACATGAGAGCGTAACTTCAGATATTAACGCATCATTAAAGATTATAACATGTCTACAAGCTTTCTCTTCCTTAAGCCTAATGTATTCCCCCATGGTAATGTTTGGGTCTTCCATTCTTTCACCTGTAATGAACTTACTAGGAAAGAAACTGTTAAATTACTTATACGTCATATTCAGTGAACTGAATACGCCGTATTACACAATATGTAAACAAATAAAACAGAATTATACACTAATCTATATTACATTAATCTAATTTACACTAATCCTAAGGGTTAAATTATTCCAATGTTAAAAACCAAAATATCAAATAAAAATCAAGAATAAATCTTCACTCCCTGGCAGCGGCGCTAAAAACTTGATGTGTTGTTGTCAGGTTTTAGTTTATGATTGTTCATGTTTACATTTATATTTTGCCAACATTACCTAAAACAACACTTTCACAGGCAGTGTACCTGATCGATGGGAGTTTATGGTAAGTAGGGTGTCGATCACTAAGAGCGAGTGACTCTTTCATTTTATAAATATTTTGGTTGTCTAAACTAGGTTAATCCTATTCTATGTTAAACCTATGCTAAACCTATGGTATTCCTAATTCTAAAGGATAGGGGGTTCAGCCTGAGAGACTGGCATAGGTTTAGTGGTGACTAAAGTCAATCTAAGACGCGGCAACACACAAAAGCAAATTAACAAAAGATAGAAGAGCGGTCTAGCCATATATAAGAAAACTATATTAACCATTATTAATCCAATTAGAATGTTGTTTTGTTTATTTAGTGCAATGACTACTTATCTCGAGGTGGCATATCATTCTTAACACTTAGGCGGGACTTCTTCCTAAGAGCTAGATACGAAGGATTCTGTTACAATTAAATGTATCCGCATAAAGCATCATTTTTACTGATTATAATCTATCTTAGGGATTAAAGCAACGGTGATCTTGTTAAACCCTAGCCTATCAGGACTTTACCTACTTACTACTTAATGGCAATTTATACTCTAGTAGTCCACTATCCGAATCCTTACCAATAGAATAAGAATGTACTCATTGATACCAAGGTCACCTTATGGCTCAGCTAAGCTCACTATACTAAAGGTAAAGATAGGCCATTATTTGTGGTAATATTGGTCTAAATGTATAAATCACTATGGAGAGCTATCCTGGTATCTAGATTACTTGGTCTATCTCACTAGATCCAGTTGAATAATAGGTCGCATATTAAAGCACATAAACAACTATCATGTGATAAACATAATCAATAACCAACAATAAATTAAGCAATCGATATAAACAAAACCAAACATTCAGATCTTCATAATAATGGGTAATACCCGAATGTATTAGCCCTCAAACATCATAATCAATACAAAAGTAATAGTCTAGCCAAGGTAACATAACCGAGTTAATAAAGGATACCAAAAATTAAACGATTACAAGAGTATAGGAGATTACAAGTTGTTTCCTATCAAGTTAGTTGCGTTGCAAGACCTCTTCTGCTCTTTATCTCTTTTAAAAATTAACTTCTATAGTTGGAGTATCGTAGATATGATTTAGCACACTTGCATATATAAAATTGAGTTTAGGATTTTGTATTTATCAAGTCTGGAAACAGGTCAATACGACGTATCGAGGGGTTTCTTGGAGTAGGGACCACGTTTTGTATCTTCATCAGAATCTTTTAAAATAATAAACCTTGGATATGCCGTATAGATGATCCTGGATACAGCGTATAGGTCTTCAATCCTTTGTGGTCTTGGTGAAGTGCAGGCACAAATACGTCGTATCTTCTTGATGGATACGATGTATTGATATAAATCCAGTTGATTCTTCTTTGTTGACCAAAGTTTTATATACGGCGTATCGTTTATGTGGATACGACGTATTCTTTAAAGTCAGACAATGGTCTTTTATCTCATTTAAGCTCCAAAATGCATGCCTTCTTGCTAATCTTCACCATGTACTTCATAATTACTACAATTCTCAAATATGAATGATTACGTTACAATTCTTTGCAATATTTATACAAAGTGGGTAAGAATCATGGGATAAATGATGCTATAAATGTGATGTTATTTGATGTCATCAATAATACATCATAACTTGGGGCTTATAAATGCACCCCTGCACTTGAGTTTTCAAACTCATAATTACAATCTAACTAGTGACCCGAATTGAGGTAGATCAACATAACATGGAGCTTATTAAGCTCCATTAGGGGTAATAAATTACTTCTTCCCCAATTCTTCATAAGATGAATACTACCATGAATCCCAATCGTCCCAAAACTGTATTTACAAGGATAAGGACTTAGCAACTGTGTACTTAAATTATTAACTTGGGTTAATATAATAATGTACTAAAATCGATTACATAAAAGGTAGGCTAAGGCAATTTGGGTGTCAAAGTTGGTTCAGGGTTTAACAATGCTCTTCATTAATAGTCCGGATTGACCAGAAAATTACGAGAACCATGAAAAAGGATAGGCTCGGAAGGGTGTACTAGGGGTATCCTGCGCTAAAAATGAGTGCATGGCAAGGGTATGGGATAGTTATATGATCGAGGTGACCATCATAACAATTACAGGTTTAAAACATGGGTTATTCCTAGTGCCTCTTATCATTTAGCAAATCCTAATTCTCACTATACGGTCTCAGGATGAATCACAAAAACAAGTTCCAAAATTTCATACACTACCGGTACACTCGTAATTTTAAACCGATTCCAATGTTCCAGAAAAGGTGACAAAATCATACATACACATCTGTAACGACGAAATAGACACATACAACTGCATTCGAACCTTAACTTAAACAAGCTAAAGGTAAAATTATATTGGGTATCAAAAATGGATACCCGACTTCCTAAATATCTAAAGGCGAACCTTACATTTTTAGGGTGGAATTTTGAGGGTTTTTTTGTGCTAGTCATATAAATTCCTGTCCATGAGACGCTATTAATACTCAGTTTTTGTTGGTGTGTCATAAAAAAATTTAAATTTTGGTTAAAATTACCTTTTACGCTATGTTTCGGTATATTACACATCATTTTAAGGAACGAGCAAATGGAAATTGAAGGAATAGTTTCTAAGGCTTATTTCCCCTTACACTTATTTTGAACATTGTTGGGATTCTAGATTTGATGAGACAACATAAATAAAAGAATGAAACAAAATGATCAAAATCGTCATTAAGGAATTCTACAAAGATGGAGAATTCTAGAAGATATGCTTAAAAGATATGAAGATTTGGTCAAAGATGTCAAAGATAAAGATTAGGAAAGTTTTAATTAGATTTAATTAGTTTCCTAATACATTAATGATTCCTTTGTAAGTCTTGATCTCTCCCTATATAAAGAGATCATAGACACATAGTTTTGAGAATTCCATGTGTGTGAAAAACGTATGTGTACTTAAAGTGTTAAAGATGTAGACGTCTAATAAAAGTTGGTGTAGCCCAAAGGTGTCAAGGTTTCCATGAACCCTGTTAGAATTTAACCATTCTAGAATTGATCATCTAGAATTGGGGCTTAAAGTGTAACATTTGGCAATAAAACCTTGTTTAACACTAACGATGTTCTTTATTTAATTCTACTGTACATATTGTTTTCATTGTTATTGTCAATCCTAGATATAAGGTCTAAACAACCTGAGCTTATAATGATCTAAGGAGTTATTTAGACTCAACAAGTGGTATCAGAACTTGTTATGAGACTTTGATCAAGAAGAACTCAATTACTCTACATCAAAAAGTTGTGATAAGATGGAATCAGTTAATCCTTAAGTGGTTGCTACTGCAATGCTTCCGGTGCTTAATCCGAATGAGTATGATCTTTGGAAGTTGAGGATTGAACAATACTTTTTGATGACTGACTATTCCTTATAGGAAATTATCTTGAATAGAGATACACCTATTCCAACAATAACTGTTGAAGTAGTTGAACAGGTTATATCTCCAATCTCTGCAGAACTAAGAGTAATAAGGAGGAATGAGCTAAAGGCTAGAGGTAATCTCTTGATGGCACTTCCAGACAAGTATCAATTAAAGTTTAACATCCAAAAAGATGCTAAATCTTTGATGGAAGCAATAGAGAAAAGGTTTGGAGGCAACAAAGAAACTAAGAAAGTTCAAAAGACTCTTCTTAAACAATAATATGAGAACTTTAATGGATTAAGCTCAGAAGATCTTGATCAAATACATGATAGACTTCAAAAGCTTATCAGTCAACTGGAAGTTCATATAGAATCTGTGGCACCCCGTAAGAAAATTAGATTCCCTTTTCGTTAAGTAAAAGTCATGTACTGTAAGTTTGAAAATTTACCGTTAATTTTTAACGAGAAGTCATTTTATGATCATCATGCATTACTCCTTGTCATGGAAGGTTTGATTTGCACGCGAATATCACCATTATTACTCTGTGTCTAAAAGGATATTTTAGAATGCGTAACGATTATTTATCTCACTTTTGTGAAATGAGCTATTTACTTGTAGCACTTTACAAAACCACCTACATTCAAATTAATAACCATGGCGACTCTTAACTGAAACCAACAAAGATAAAATAAATTGTACACATATACGAGCATAATAAAAACCAATACATGATATACACATATGAGTGCACAACATCTGATATGTACATATGAAAACATATAGAAAGCAATATACAATAATGAAGAAACATCAATCATCACCAAGCCTTACACACTACCCAACCAATTTCTTAATTTAAATATCTCCATCACATGATACGTCATACAAACCTGATACAAATTGAAATGAAAGAAATAGCAAGATTCTATAATAGTATTACCTGATACAATTTCAAAAAGAAGGAATAGTAAAGATGGCTTAACAGTATTATGAAAAGAAAATAATGACTAACAGTATTAGAATCATCACCCTGGTGCAACAATGTGTATGGTATACATTCACATGTAATATATCAGTAACTAAGCCAACGATGCGAGTATAAATCAGGAACCATTCATGAGCAAATGCATTACAACTAAAATCTAAAAACACTAAGCAAACTATTCAGTTCAAGATCAAGTTTCGTTGAGTGCAAGAGCTAAGTTGGTGTCGGTTTTAGAAGAAGTAGCAACCAAGTTCAAATCCTACCACAATCTTTTCTTCCTCACCATCTTTCAACAAGATCGGACCTTGGTAAGTTGTTCTCATAACTTAACTTTCATATGTCATTTGCTCTTAGTTTAACAAACCTCAACCTTTCACGACGTATACACGACTTACATGGTATGAACTATGCAAGGTTCGCATGAAATCAAACATGAAAAGAATGTGGTCGTACATTACATAAAATAACGATGTGTGGAAAACTAGTAAACAAGATAAACAATGTAACAAATCTAGGAAAAATTACAATAACCTAAGCCTTGAAGCGTTGACTCACGAATGAGGCATGTGAGTACAAGGGTACACAAAAGACTTCATAGGAAGCTTATGAGGTGACCTTGGTTCGTCACCTTGGACCTATCTAGTTGGCTCATGATGAGCCACAATGACCAGACTGCTGCCACCATCGTCGAAACTCATGAAGTTTCGCAGCAACTGTCATGACCTTTTAGCTGCGAAATGACACCACAATGCCTTAGTTACGACCCTTATCTATCGCATAACTAACATTATAAGAATAGAGCTGTGTGAGTTTCATGGAAATGAATATACATGCATGCGTACATAATATGAGAAAGAAGAACACTAGAGAAAAATGAACAAAGGTACGTAAGTGGAAGCAAACGACACCACAACAGTGGTTGTCTTGTTGGCTGCGTTAGAATCAGAAGAAAAAGGAAGTGAAATCAGTAGCCATGTACCCTTAAAAGGTAACTTTCATACGTAAAGAAGTAGGGAACGTGCAAGATTTTGAGTCCTCAAGGCTCAAGTGAAATGGGTAAACTCTTTAACGAACCAATATTTATCTCGATAAGTAAGAAATCTAAATAATGTCTTTCGATGGTTTAAAAATAGTGACAACGAAACCAAGTTTAAACGTATAAACAAATTTAACGCGGTTTATAAAACTTATTTAACGTTAAAAATATTTTAAAGCTTGTTCGTGGTTTAAACATGGAAAGTCATAAAATATAAAAGTTACATATATTATATATACATTATTATTTGGAAAGTCAAGTGATTAAAAATGTATTTTCTGATAAGAAATTTAAACGAGTTGAGCGAGCCGTAATATATAAACCTGATAATTACACAAATAAATTAATGACTTCGATGTAAATAAATAAACGCAATAAATATAAACCTAGTAACTTACAAATAATGTTTACATTTCTTAGATATAAATCACACGAACTTGTAAATATAAGTGCGACACATAATAATATTAACAGAACCTGTATAGATACTTATAATTGTAAAGTCGTCACTAGAGCCACGGTTTAAATAACATTTTGAAAACATAAAATGTTACCTCATAACGACCATGCCTTTTGACCATTTGCATAATTCATTGCATACATTAAGTTTTAGAATGTAAACTCAGATTTGTCATAATTACTTAGGTGTTTGACTGAGTCACTATTTGACGTACATTGATCCATTATCAATCCAGGTGATTAATCGACAAGGTAAGTTTTCATAGCCCCTACAATACTGTTTTAAATCATCTTTTGGGGTGAGAACATTTCTTATTTCAAACGTGTGAATACAAGTACAATTACTCATTACTGATTTGGTCTAAGTCCCGATTTAACCCAAGTTGCTATCTGCCCGATTTATCATGAACCGTTAATTTTTAGAGCGCGAATGTTATGGATAGATCTATCGGGATTGACATCCCTGTTTGTCTTGAACTGACATTAGTCAAGCAGACACAGTTACATTTGAGTCAGATTACGGGTGTCTCGGGTTAGACACCTGCAAGGACATTCATTTATTGTTGGTATATGTTAACGCTTCGGTGTCATGAGCTTAGACAATAGTAATGCAATTTATATGACTTTGTATCTGTTATATTGTCATATGTAGATGAAATCTT
Source organism: Tanacetum coccineum (assembly GCA_026074375.1). Classification (NCBI taxonomy): domain Eukaryota; kingdom Viridiplantae; phylum Streptophyta; class Magnoliopsida; order Asterales; family Asteraceae; genus Tanacetum; species Tanacetum coccineum. The sequence goes on from BQNB010000057.1 coordinate 35,016, forward strand.
GTGATTCATAAAACACTACATTTTCTGCTTAAACAAACCTATGAACTCACCAACTTTATGTTGACACTTTAGCAATGTTTTTTCTCAGGTGTTAAGAATGAAGATGCTATATGAAGTCTCATGCATTGCAGTCATTTTCCCGTTATCTGAAGATCACTTGTACTATTTAAAACAATGTCGTATTGTCTATTTTATGCTTCCGCTGAATGTTAAACAATTTATTATTTCCTAATCCAAGTGATCCGTTTTCTAAAATGTCCCATATAGAGATCGTTCTGTATTGCTTAGAAGTATCATAATCATGAAGTCACACGCCCTCGGCTACCATTATACTTTGATATTTTGGGGGTCTGACAGATTGGTATCAGAGCTCTGAGTTATAGAGAACTAGGTTGCATTAGGTAGCACTAGACTATAACTACTTATCTGCCTAACATGCTTATTATGCTTCTATTGTCTGTCATTGTTGGTTTCTCAATATGGGGTGCATAGGAATCAACAATCAAAGGAGTACATATATATTAAAATAGGATACATGTGAAATAGACATATATGAGATACATATACTTAATATGGGTTACATGTGTATTAAACATATACATATACTTAATATGGGTTACATGTGCATTAAACAGGCTTAACTTCGCGTATTTTGAAACATATCTATATCCTTATTTCATATTTTCTTATCTCAGCGACATGTCAAACTCAGAGGAATTGAGACACACTGGTAATAATACACTAGTACCTCCCAGACTCCCCGACACACTTCTCTAGGTGTATCATAAGAGACGTCCTACTCTCGGATTACTTGTCTTACCATCTGTATCATCATTCTCCCCAACTATCAGACGTACTACTCGTATATCTATTCCACCTATTGAGCCAAACCTTGCTGAACGTGCCAGAATTTCTGCTATTAACCATGATGATTACCAACTTGATTCTCTTACTCTACCACCCTCACCTTCATCCCCATTCACGATGATTGCTTACCAGCGGATGATTGCTGAAACGGACCCCACCCAAAGAGAAGAAGCTTTAACAGGAACTGGTCAGAATTCGGTGCCTGTACCTGAGATAACCTTGACCTTATGCACGACGTGTCTTAGAGGACAATTTCATACCATTCTAGAGGATATGGACCATTACCCAAATGCCTGTTTGGAGGAGTTAGAAGCCTTCATGACACTGTGGGATGTGATGCCCCGAGTTGAGGAAAGTTCATTGGAGACACTATCGGTAGATGAACTAATTACTCGACTTAGGAAAATGTGTGAGGATGCAGAGGATCATGCTGGTAATGCTCAAGAAGAAGCATGACAGAAGAGGAAGGAGGCACTCGAGGAAGTGGTCCAGCAAATCTACCGTAACAACAACTAGTTTTATTTCTATCCTTTGTATAACCACTAAGCTATGGGTTTGTCATGGCTAGTAAACTCTTGTATTCTCGCACACTTTGAAATAAACTTTGTGTTTGCGAATAATAACAGTATTGATTTCAAGAAACATGTCATTTTTAGTAATATCTTTACATGTATAATTTTCGTGCGTGTCATAACTGTCATTTTCATTGTCCCTCTTATAGAAAATGGCACCTAGACAATGCCCAACTGTCCATAGGAACCCTCCAGTCAACCGTTCGACCAACCAAAACAATGTGGACATCAACAATGGCATTGACACTCGGATGCTCAACCAACTCATTGCCACTAGAGTAGCTGAAGCACTCGCAGCTGCCATTGAGACTCATGTTGCAAGCACTTAAGAAGAGACCAACCTAGGATCCAACTCTGCCCAGAATAAGGCATGCAACTACAAGGAATTCCGTGCAGTCATGCATGAAAACTTTCATGCTACTGAAGGTGCTGTATGCTTAACCCGATGGTTTGAGAAACTAGAATCTCAATTTGGGATAAGCAACGTTGCAGAAGGTGACAGAGTTAAATTTGCTTCTAGCACACTGCTAGATGGTGCTTTGACTTAGTGAAATGTGTATGTTCGTTCTGTTACTCTCGATACCGCTCATACAACACCTTGTAGTGATTTCAAGGCTATGTTCATCCGAAAGTACCGCCCTCGTAATGAAGTCAAACAAATGGAAAATGAACTATGGAATTTAAAAGTGAAAGGCACAAACCTTACCGCCTACAATCAACGTTTCCAAGAACTCATCCTCTTATGCCCAGAAATGGTACCCAACGCCGACCGGTGGTTGGAACGTTACATCGAAGGTCTACCTTTGAACATCAAGGGCAACGTAACCTCGTCCAAACTAGTGGACTTGCATGAAGCAATTGACATGGCTCAAGGTTTGATGTACCAAGTGGTTCAAGAGTTAGGAGAAAACTAGGGTGACAAAAGAAAATGGAACAGAATCCACTACAACCACAACCCTAACAACACCAACAACACTAACAACCTCAACCCGAACAAACACCTAGAGACAACAAGGGTGTTTTTAGCTGGGCAAGGTTCTTATGCTGGCAAGTTACCTCACTGCGGAAAGTGTGGACAACATCACATTGACGCATGCCCTCCTGCTTGTTACAACTGTTTGAAGGCAGGACATAAGGCCAAAGACTGCCGAACTCCACCTCGTCCCACAAACCAAAGAGGACCAGGAAGCCAAGGAGGATAGGGAAGCAATGTCACTTGTTTCGAATGTGACAAAAAAGGGCATTACAAGAACAAGTGTCTGAACAATGGGAATCAAGGCAGTGGAAATCAAATCCGAGTCAACTAACCAAATCCTCAAAACAATCAGAGGCAGAATCAAGGAAACCCTAAGGGAAATAACCAAGCATCAACCAGTACTCAAGGAGGACGCAAAGCACCTGGCAGAGTATACAGCCTATGTGCTGAAGCTGCGGTGAAAGACAACAACGTGGTGAATGGTACATTCCTAATCAATAATGTCTATGCTTCAATACTATTTAACACCGGTGAGGATAGAAACTTTGTGTCATATGCTTTTAGTAAATATATAGACATCCCTCCTACAACCCTAGATACTAATTATAGTGTGGAGCTAGCCGACGGAAAGTCACTAACCACAAACACTATTTTAAGAGGGTGTACTCTTAACTTGCAAAATTACCTGTTCAAAATCGACTTACTCCCTATAGAACTAGGAAGTTTTGACGTCATTGTCGGAATGGATTGGATGGCCGAGCATCGCGCAGAGGTTGTGTGTTATGAGAAGTACGTTCGTGTTCCGTATGGAAATGATATGCTAATTGTACAAGGCAAAAGAAGCGGAGTTAAAAATGAATCTAGATTAGAAGTCATCTTGAGCATCAGAATGTAGAAGTACATCGACCAGGGATGTCAAGTGTTCTTGATCTAAATGATGAAGGAGGAGGAAACTGAAATCCCAGAAAGGCGAATTAAAGATATGCCTGTTGTCAGAGACTTTTCGGAAGTATTTCCTGAAGATTTGCCAGGATTATCCCCGACACACCAAGTAGAATTTCACATCGAGTTAATACCCTAAGCTGCACCTGTTGCCCGCGCACCATATCGTCTTGCGCCCGCAGAGATGAAAGAGCTAGCTGAACAACTAAAAGAACTTTTGGACAAAGGTTTTATAAGACTAAGTTCCTCTTCGTGGGGAGCACCAATCTTATTTGTCAAAAAGAAGGATGGATCTTTCCGAATGTGTATCGATTATCATGAGTTGAACAAACTTATAGTGAAAAATTGTTACCCATTACCAAGGATTGATGACTTATTCGATCAGTTACAAGGGTCCAGCATCTACTCGAAAATTGACTTAAGGTCAGGTTACCATCAGTTAAGGGTTAGAGAAGAAGATATTCCCAAGATTGCTTTCAGAACACGATACGGACACTATGAGTTTTGAGTTATGCCTTTTGGTTTCACCAACACACATGCGGTGTTCATGGATCTCATGAACCGTGTGTGCAAGCCATACTTGGATAAGTTTGTAATTGTGTTCATCGACAACATTCTCATATACTCCCACAACGAGAAAGAACACGAGGAACACCTAAAAACTATTCTGGAGTTGCTAAAGAAGGAAGAACTGTATGCCAAGTTTTCAAAGTGTGAATTTGGGATCAATACGGTAAAATTCCTTGGTCAAGTGATTGATAGCAATGGTATTCACGTAGACCCAGCTAAGATTGAAGCTGTTAAGAATTGGGCATCTCCAACCACTCCTTCAGAGATTCGCCAATTCTTAGGTCTTGCAGGATACTATAGGAGATTCATCGAAGGATTCTCCAAAATAGCTAAGCCCATGACTGAGCTTACGCAGAAGAACCAAAAGTTCGATTGGGGTGAAGAACAGGAAGAAGCTTTTTAGCTATTGAAGCAGAAACTATGTGCTGCACCTATCTTAGTACTACCGGAAGGCAGTGATGATTTTGTGGTGTATTATGATGCATCCAAAAAAGGGTTAGGTGCCGTACTGATGCAAAGGATGAAGGTTATTGCATACGCTTCTAGGTAACTAAAAATTCATGAAAAGAACTACACCACTCATGATCTGGAGTTAGGAGCGATAGTGTTCCCCCTAAAGATCTGGAGACACTATTTATATGGCACGAAGTATGTAGTGTTCATCGACCACAAGAGTCTACAACATATCCTAGACCAAAAGGACCTCAATATGAGGCAACGTCGATGGATAGAGCTCCTAAGTGATTACGATTACGAGATTCGTTATCACCCGAGGAAAGCAAATGTAGTAGCAGACGCCTTGAGTCAAAAGGAAAGAATCAAACTATTACGAGTAAGAGCCTTAGTTATAACCATTGGCTTGGACATTCTGTCACGAATCCTAGAGGCGCAGAAAGAAGCAGTTAAGGTTGAAAACATTAAAGCAGAAGATATTGGTGGCATGCTAAAGAAATTAGAAGCCCGCGCCAATGGAACATTATTTTTGGATAATAGAAGTTAGTTGCCATGTTGCGGTGACACGAGGTCTTTGATAATGCATGAGTCGCATAAGTCAAAGTATTATATTCATTCAGGATCCGAGAAGATGTACCATGACCTAAAGATGCTATATTGGTGGCCAAACATGAAGGCTGACATTGCCACATATGTCAGCAAATGCCTGACTTGTGCCAAAGTCAAGGCTGAACATTAGAGGCCCTCTGGTTTATTGGTCCAACCCGATATACCAGAGTGGAAATAGGAAAAGATAACAATGGATTTCATCACCAAGGTACCCAAAACGGCAGCAGGATTCGACTCGATCTGGGTCGTTGTTGATCGCCTTACCAAGTCTGCTCACTTTTTCCCAATGAAGGAGACGGATTCGACAAAAAAATTGATGAGGCTGTACATGAAGGAGATAGAAGCAAGACATGGAATACTGATGTCAATCATCTCCGATCATGATAGCCATTTTACCTTGAGAGTTTGGAAATCTTTGCATAAAGCTTTGGGTACGCAGTTGGACCTGAGTACTGCTTATCATCCTCAGACTGATGGTCAGAGTGATAGGACCATTCAAACATTAGAGGACATGCTAAGAGCTTGCGTGATTAACTTCGGAAATGGCTAGGATATGCATTTACCCCTAGTAGAATTTTTGTACAATAATAGTTATCACACGAGCATTAAAGCTGCACCGTTCGAAGTACTTTACGGTAGGAAGTGTCGTTCGCCTGTTTGTTGGGCCGAAGTTGGAGAAGCACAACTCACCAGACCAGAGATTATTCACGAGACTACGGAGAAGATCTTTAAGATTAGAGATCGCATGCAAGCTGCACGTGATCTACAAAAGAGCTATGCTGACAAGAGGCATAGGCCCCTTGAGTTTAAAGTTGGAGATAAGGTTATGCCCAAGGTCGCGCCCTGGAAGGGCGTAATGCGATTTGGGAAACATGGAAAGTTGAACCCTCGTTATATTGGACCTTTTCGAATCATAGAAAGGATTGGTCCAGTAGCTTACCGTTTGGAATTACCTCAAGAACTTAGCCGAGTACACAATGTATTCCACGTCTGCAATTTAAAGAAATGTTTGTCCGATGACACACTCGTTATTCCTTTGGAAGAAATCCAACTCGACGACAAACTCAACTTCGTTGAAGAACCCGTAGAAATTATGGACCGCGAGGTCAAACAACTCAAACGAAGCCGTATACCTATCATTAAAGTCCGTTGGAATGCACGTAGAGGTCCAGAGTATACGTGGGAACGCGAGGACCAATTCAAGAGCAAGTACCCTCACTTGTTCGAAAATCCACCAGCTACTACAACGTCTTGATTTCGTGGGCGAAATCTTCTAACCTGGGGAGGCTGTGGCACCCCGTAAGAAAATTAGATTCCCTTTTCGTTAAGTAAAAGTCATGTACTGCAAGTTTGCAAATTTACCGTTAATTTTCAACGAGAAGTCATTTTATGATCGTCATGCATTACTCCTTGTCATGGAAGGTTTGATTTGCACGCGAATATCACCATTATTACTCTGTGTCTAAAAGGATATTTTAGAACGCGTAACGATTATTTATCTCACTTTTGTGAAACGAGCCATTTACTTGTAGCACTTTACAAAACCACCTACATTCAAATTAATAACCATGGCGACTCTTAACTGAATCCAACAAAGATAAAATAAATTGTACACATATAAGGGCATAATAAAAACCAATACATGATATACACATATGAGTGCACAACATCTGATATGTACATATGAAAACATATAGAAAGCAATATACAATAATGAAGAAACATCCATCATCACCAAGCCTTACACACTACCCTACCAATTTCTTAATTTGAATATCTCCATCACATGATACGTCATACAAACCTGATACAAATTGAAATGAAAGAAATAGCAAGATTCTATAATAGTATTACCTGATACAATTTCAAAAGGAAGGAATAGTAGAGATGCCTTAACAGTATTATGAAAAGAAAATAATGACTAACAGTATTAGAATCATCACCCTGGTGCAACAATGTGTATAGTATACATTCACATGTAATATATCAGTAACTAAGCCAACGATGCGAGTATAAATCAGGAACCATTCATGAGCAAATGTATTACAACTAAAATCTGAAAACACTAAGCAAACTATTCGGTTCAAGATCAAGTTTCGTTGAGTGCAAGAGCTAAGTTGGTGTCGGTTTTAGAAGAAGTAGCAACCAAGTTCAAATCTTACCACCATCTTTTCTTCCTCACCATCTTTCAACAAGCTCGGACCTCGGTAAGTTGTTCTCGTAACTTAACCTTCATATGTCATTTGCTCGTAGTTTAACAAACCTCGACCTTTCACGACGTATACACGACTTGCATGGTATGAACCATGCAAGGTTCGCATGAAATCAAACATGAAAAGAATGTGGTCGTACATTACATAAAATAACGACGTGTGGAAAACTAGTAAACAAGATAAACAATGTAACGAACCTAGGAAAAATTACAATAACCTAAGACTTGAAGCGTTGGCTCACGAATGAGGCGTGTGAGTACAAGGGTACACGAAAGACTTCATAGGAAGCTTATGAGGTGACCTTGGTTCGTCACCTTGGACCTATCTAGTTGGCTCATGACGAGCCACAATGAGCCATGGGCTCATTGTTGGAACGTCACAACCTCTAAGAAACCTGAGCAAAGCATGCTCGTTGCCATCTAGTCTGACCTCGTATCATGCTTGACTCGTATAGTAAGTCGCTGCCATTGTTGTTTCGTGCCCCATTACTGACCTTATTGTTTCACACCTAGATCACAGCCACCCTTATTCGTACCCAAGCTTCGGTCCTTGTAATTTCATGACCAGGCTGCTGCCACCATTGTCGAAACTCATGAAGTTTTGCAGCAGTTGCTGCTACTGTCATGACATTATAGCAACTTTGAAACAGTGGTTGTCTTGTTGGCTGCGTCAGAATCAGAAGAAAAAGAAAGTGAAATCAGTAGCCATGTGAGTTTAGTATAAAGAAATGGCCATGTGGGTATATTATATAAAGATATATATATATATATGACATTATAGCAACTTGCATGTACCCTTAAAAGGTAACTTTCATACGTAAAGAAGTAGGGAACGTGCAAGATTTCGGGTCCTCGAGGCTCAAGCGAAATGGGTAAACTCTTTAACGAACCAATATTTATTCCGATAAGTAAGAAATCTAAATAATGTCTTTCGATGGTTTAAAAATAGTGACAACGAAACCAAGTTTAAACGTATAAACAAATTTAACGCGGTTTATAAAACTTATTTAACGTTAAAAATATTTTAAAGCTTGTTCGTGGTTTAAACATGGAAAGTCATAATAATAAAAGAGTATAAAATATAAAAGTTACATATATTGTATATATATTATTATTTGGAAAGTCAAGTGATTAAAAATGTATTTTCTGATAAGAAATTTAAACGAGTTGAGCGAGCCGTAATATATAAACCTGATAATTACACAAATAAATTAATGACTTCGATGTAAATAAATAAACGCGATAAATATAAACCTAGTAACTTACAAATAATGTTTACATTTCTTAGATATAAATCACACGAACTTGTAAATATAAGTGCGACACATAATAATATTAACAAATCCTGTATAGATACTTATAATTGTAAAGTCGTCACTAGAGCCACGGTTTAAATAACATTTTGAAAACATAAAACGTTACCTCATAACGACCATGCCTTTTGACCATTTGCATAATTCATTGCATACATTAAGTTTTAGAATGCAAACTCAGATTTGTCATAATTACTTAGGTGTTTGACTGAGCCACTATTTGACGTACATTGATCCATTATCAATTCAGGCGATTAATCGACAAGGTGAGTTTTCATAGCCCCTACTCTACTGTTTTAAATCATTTTTTGGGGTGAGAACATTGCTTATTTCAAACGTGTGAATACAAGTACAATTACTCATTACTGATTGGTCTAAGTCCCGATTTAACCCAAGATGCTATTTGCCAGATTTATCATGAACGGTCAGTCTTTGTGAGCGCGAATGTTATGGATAGATCTATCGGGATTAACATCCCTGTTTGTCTTGTACTGACATTAGTCAAGCAAACATAGTTTCATTTGAGTCAGATTACGTGTGTCCCGGGTTAGACACCTGTAAGGGCATTCATTTATTGTTGGTATATGTTAATGCTTCGGTGTCATGAGCTTAGACAATAGTAATGCAATTTATATGACTTTGTATTTGTTATATTGTCATATGTGGATGAAATATTATGATTCGCAAACACTACATTCTTCTGCTTAAACAAACCTATGAACTCACCAACTTTATGTTGACACTTTAGCAATGTTTTCTCAAGTATTAAGAACGAAGATGCTATATGAAGTCTCATACATTGCAGTCATTTTCTCGTTATCTGAAGAGCACTTGTACTATTTAAAACAATGTCGTATTGTCTATTTTATGATTCCGCTGAATGTTTAAACAATTTATTATTTCCTAATTCAAGTGATCCGATTTCTTAAAACGTCTCATATAGAGGTCGTTCTGTATTGCTTAGAAGTATGATAATCATGAAGTCACACTCCCTCGGTTGCCATTATACTCTGATATTTTGGGGGTGTGATACAATTGGTCCAAGCTCCTCCCTGCAAGATCTTCCCAACTTTGGCTCTTTATTCGGGTTTGACCAAAGACTTAAAACTCTGGAAACCGAATTCTCCGATTTCAAGCAAACGAACCAATTTGCTGAAATAGTTTCGTCCATTCCTGGCATTGTTGATGCATACCTTGCCAACAAGATGCATGAAGCCGTCAAAACTTCTGTTCAGTTACAATCCGAAAGACTCAGAGATGAAGCTCAAGCTGAAAACGAAGACTTTCTCAATAAACTTGATGACAACATAAAGAAAATAATCAAGAACCAAGTCAAAGAACAAGTTAAGGCACAAGTCTCTAAGATTTTTCCAAAAATTGAGAAGATAGTAAACGAACAACTCGAAGCTGAGGTTATGACTCGTTCATCCACTGAATCCAAGACATCTCTTGCTATAGCCGCCAACCTATCTAAATTAGAGCTTAAAAAGATTCTCATAGACAAGATGGAGAGCAATAAATCAATCTACAGATCTGATGAACAAAAGAATCTCTACAAGGCATTGGTTGAAGTTTACGAAAGTGACAAGCTCATTCTTGACACTTATGGAGATACTGAATCATTTAAAAGACGCAAAGATGATGAGGATAAAGACAAAGAACCCTCCGTTGGATCAAACTAGGGGTCCAATAGAAGACGAGCTGGAAAAGAAACAGAGTCAACCAGTGCTCCAAAGGAAAAGACATCCAAATCAACTGATGGGTCTAAATCTCAACATAAGTCTGCTGGCAAGTCTGCTCATACAGAGGAGCCAATGAACACAGACAAGGATTTGGAAGAACCCACACATCAGGAGTTTGATTTAGGAGCTACCGTAGAACAATCTGATGAAGAAACATCGCAGCATCCTGATTGGTTTCAAAAACCAGCAAAAATCCCTACTCCCGGTCGTGATTGGAACAAGACTTTACCTGTTGTTCATGGACCAGTTCAACCTTGGTTAAGCAATCTGGCTCGGGAAGAAGGTCCTCGTAAATCATTTGATGAGCTTATGGATACTCCTCTAGACTTCTCAGCATTAATGATGAATCGGCTCAAAATTGACATATTAACACCTGAATTATTAGTCGGTCCAACATTTGAGTTGATGAAAGGTACATGCAAGAACTTGGTTGAGCTAGAATACTTCTTTGAAGAAGTCTACAAGGCAACCACGGATCAACTAGATTGGCACAACCCTGAAGGTCAGCAATATCCTCACGATCTATGAAAGCCACTACCATTGATACCTAACTCTCGCAGTCATCAAGTCATTCCATTTGATCACTTCATCAATAATGACCTTGCGTATCTATCTAGTAGTGTCTCCAGCCATACTTATACGACTTCCGTCATAAAGACCAAGGCTGCAGATTATGGCCATATCAAATGGATTAAAGATTTGGTCCCCAACACAATCTAGAGTGAAGTGTCGGTCAACTATGACAAGCATGCACTATGGGGAATCTCTCATTGAGGACGCAAACGTCAATAATTCTATGGATTTGCTGCTAACAGGGAATCTGCTTGTGATGTCTACTCCAAACGTAGAATCATTGATGTCACAAAGCTTTAAATTGTCAAATGGCACGGCTACAAACATTTGGATTGGATCACCGTTCGTAGAGATGATGACAAGCTATATACATTCAAGGAAGGAGACTTCAAACGGATTCGCCTTCAAGATATCAAAGACATGTTGATTCTTCTTGTTCAAGGCAAGATGACAAATCTCAATGTTAAAGATCGTCTAGCTTTGGGTGTCTCTTTGAGAATGTTTACAAGAAGTATCGTCATCCAAAGGCGTGTTGAAGATCTTCAGTTAGGTGTCGAGAGCTACCAAAAGAAGCTCGATATTACAAAGCCGGATACTTACAGATCTGATCTTAAACGAAAGGATGCCTATACAACATATTCCAATCCTAGAGGGTTTATCTATCTGAACAAAGACAAGAAGAACAGATTGATGCGTATTGATGAACTCCACAAGTTTAGTGACGGTACACTCGATGATGTTCGGACAACTCTTAATGATCGACTGAAAGGGATTAGGATGGAATATCTACCAAAGACAATATGGAGGCAGACTGACAGGGAACGAGCAAAAGCTATGATTCAGGCGATCGAAAAAATGCTCAAGTCAAGGAGGATAATGAGAAGTTTAGAAAAAATTTGTTGGTGGGAGACCGTACGAGGGTGACTTGCGACTGCTACAAAGGACCATATGATGAATCATATGATGTCCTCATCATAATCAGGTCAAACCTTGTACATAATAATTAACTTGGGAAATTTGTATATATGTAGTGTAGATATTAAGGTGACATTAAGGAGTGCTCGAGTATAAAATTTTCAAGAATTTCTTAGTAAATTCAAAAAATTTCAAATTATTGTACTCAGCACTGTCTTATAAACCCTCAAAAATTAAGGGGGAACATTAAAATGTTCATGTTCGATATTATGTAACATTTTGTCCCCGTACGTTTAATCTATTGATATCCAAAATATCAAGGGATTAACATTTTGGATAAGAGGAGAAAATGTGATTAAACTGAACTTAAATTGTATTGAAATGTGATCATATAAAATGGACTCAATGCACTCCACACTTAGCATGTACTACGATTACGATGCGCATGTTAAGGGGGAGCTTTTAGTGATAATGAAAAACTCTCAAAGTGTAAACATTTTGATATTTATATCAAACACTTTGATTAAATTTTTTCAATGATTTTGGAAGGATTGTGATGAAATACCCAAAAGACCAACCATGTACTTAAATTTATGGAGTTATAAGGCGGTTAGGCTTAGGTACTCAAATCCCATGATCCAGCCAGAACCGGAGGGATCTACCCAGGGATATCCACTAGTTAGTGTAGAAGTCCTTAGGTATGATACAAAAGGAGGAAAAGTAATAATCGGGAAAAGTGCTGACTGAGATGGAGCTAGCACTAGAATAAACCCAACAAGGTGTTAGTTATGAAGTCTCGGTAAGCGCTGAAGGGGTTGAAGAATGAAAAAGAAATGTAATGATAAAGGGTGAAAAGAAAGAAGCCCTCCATACACTTAGGCAGAAACCGGGTCAATACATAAACTGTCGGAAACACTAAGGTGTTGTCTGACATTGAAGACAGTCATGGACCCAGTGACGCTAAGCACAACCCTCCCTAGCCACTCAAGGTCTCTCAACAGACTCTTGTTTCATTTCTCACGGAGATTACACGCATTTCTATCGACTTTCTCACTCTGAGTTAGTTGATATTGAAAAGGTGGCAGTCTGCTCCAGCCTCCGATCACTAAAATCAAAGTGCACTATTGAGTCTAGAGCCAAAATAGATCATCCATAAATCTTATTAGGACACTTGTCAAATTATGCTTCCTAAGTCACACAATGTGAATAACAAGATATATATTAAGAGTCCTACGCATTATCCTTATTGTTGAGATTTAGAGCTTCTACACGTAGTACTGCAGATAGTTAGTTAGTATTGCCAGTACATTGTTAGTACTGCCAGTTATAGTTAGTATTGTTAGTTGTATATTTAGTACTGATAGTCATATATAGTTAGTACTGCTTAAGTGATATGCATGAGATAAATTAGGAATAGGGTTCTGCATGTCAAACCTTAACGCGTCTCTGTAAGACCAATTTGTAAGGGGGGGTGATTCCTTGCTGTATCAAAGGAAAACCTTACGAATTGGTTAGAAAACACGAATCCAAAGAGAGATAAAGGTCATATTTATTTAGGCAAAAACACATATAGTTGTTTTGGGAATCATTCTAATATATAAAGTTCTGTGTTACTTGTTTACATTGTTTCTTCTGGTGTTAATTATAGATTAGTTTCCGCATAATCTTTATATATTACTAGGGTTTCTATCTCATAGTTGTTTAAGATCTTATCTAGACATATCTTGCTTTAACAAGCTAATTTAAGAATCTGTAAAGCGGAACCATCAAGTGGTAGAAAGCTTGTGTTTTGAAATCCTTGATCAAGAAGTTACAAACTTAAGGGGAGGAGTTTGATTGAAGATTAGCTTGGTGTTGATATTTCTTATGGTTCCTCCACTTTTGCAGAGATTCAAGAGAGATAGTGATGATACCGAGGTATTGCTAGAAGTGGATCGAGTATCTACGGGGATTAATAGAAGAAACTATATGCTTGTAGAAGATCAAGGAGTGGTGAAAAGGGTACAAGAGGTTACTATGCTGATTACTAACACTTAATACATGCTAGTGTACAATTATGTATATAGTCGCAATACCTGGGGTTAGTACTGCTGCTACAAATTTGGTGGATATAAGAAGGAGTGCAGAGAAGCGGAAAGATATTATGTAAGCAATAATGGACTGAGTTGAATCTGTTCTCAAACAAGTCAAAGAAGCAATTAGAATAAGAAAAGGTTAGTCATGAAGAAGCCATCTAGATTACAGAACAGATTGATGAGGAAGAAAGAAAATGGGCTTACAAGGGATCTAAAATTGCTAACAATTGCAAGAAGAATATGACTCAAGTGGGAAGAAAGAAGCTGTAGCTGAAGTTGATATGCTCATGTTATTGGATTGGGGAATGATCCTTCTGTAATAAGGTATCAGGCACTTCAAATTAGACCTAGATCTGTCGCTGAAGTCAGGATGAATTATGATTATGTACTTGAAGAATCAGGGAGGCTACAAGATGAAAGTTTTTAAGGAATGAGCTATGTGATAGACGAGCAATTTTTGAAAAAGTATGGGATCAAGTTCATTCATTTGTGCCTATGGATTCTGAAGAAGAAGTTCAAAGACTATAAAGAGCAGGTCAAGATGTTGAAGCAAAACCTGCTAAAAGACAAACAACTGAAGAAGTTTCAGAGTCAGTTCATGAGCAAACAAATGAAGAACCAAAAACAAATGAATTGTCTCAACAACAGCTAAATCAAATGGTAATCATAGTTCTAGATGAAGGAATAAATGTTGAAGCTCTTCAAATAAAATACCCAATAATTGGATGGGAAGTTTACTCTGAAGGCACTATGCAATTTTGGAAAATCATCAGAGTAGGCAATTACATAGAAGTATATCAGGTTTTTGAAGACATGCTTAAGAATTTTGACAGGGATGATCTGGTCAAATTATGGAGCTTAGTTCAAGAAAGACACAACTCATCAGGACTTACTGAAGATAAAGAGATAGAATTGTGGGTTGAACTAAAAATGTTATTTGAACCAAATGCAGAACATCTTTTAGAACTTCAGAAATATATGCACGATCCTTTAAAATGGTGGTTATATGATATGTGTGTAGTTCATCATGTATCTACGGAGAAAGGACAAGATATATTTATGTTGGTTGAACAGGATTATCCACTGACAAAGGGACTTGCAACTTTAATGCTATGTAACAAGCTAAGAGTGAATCAACAGTCAGAGATGGCAAATGAGCTTTTGATAAAGATCTACAATATAGCAAACAAACCAAGGAAGTAAAGTGTTTGGAAGCATCCTCAGCAGAGTTCATTAGAAGAAACTTGAGATTTGATGGTAAATCACAAGTTTAGGGGAGGATTGTTGGGATTTAGAGCTTCTACACTTAGTACTGCTGATAGTTAGTTAGTACTGTCAGTACATTGTTAGTACTGCTAGTACATTGTTAGTACTACCAATTATAATTAGTACTGTTAGTTGTATATTTAGTACTGATAGTCATATATAGTTAGTACTGCTTAAGTGATATGCATGAGTTATATTAGGAATATATATGCATGATCACTTAACGTGTTTTGTAAGCCAATTAGGGTTTCCTTGGTGTATAAAAGGAACCCTTACGGCATAGTTAGAAACACGAATCCAAAGATAGAAAAGTCATAGTTATTTAGGCAAAACATATAGTTGTTTTGTGAATCATTAAATATATTGAAAGTTTTGTGAAAGTTCTTGTGTTACTGTTACATTGTTTCTTCTGGTGTATAAAAATTAGTTTCCGCATATAATCACCTCCAAAATACAATAACCATACTAGGAAATCATCTAACTTGAGTGCTGAGTATGACTTGAGATTTTTTATAGATGTGTGTTTAAGATGTGTTGGTGGCCGTCACAAAGGAGAGGGAAGATAGTCAAATGCAATTTGAGTTAAAAATATGAGATAGTGTTGTTTATAGGTCAACATAAGCTTTATGTACTAAGCTTATGACACAATGCAAGTGTCTATGGTGTGGGATGATGTGGCTTAATACCAAGGGACACCTGAGTCACTTTGGTTTACCAGCCCCTATGGGGTGTGATATTAGTGGAATAAGTTTAAAAACTTGTCCCACATTTTGTAAATACAGGTATTATCAAAGTCCGATATTTAAAAAGGTACGATTTGTAGCCGTTTTTCGTAAAACGTAAAAATAGTACGAGACACGAAAAATAAAAACGAATGTAATAAAAACATTTCTACAGCATTTTGGAATTATAAACATCGATGCTTAGCGTAGGATTCGTCGGTTCCTTGTAAATGTCGCGTAAATTACAAATGTAGGCCCTAATTCTCCCTTTAGCCCGTGAGTTTCATATCTTAACATAAAATGAAAAATATAAATTTGTAGTTCCCCCGAGGATAAAATAACGACCTAAAATTGACGGTTTGTCACGGTGATTCTATAAGAATCAAACTTGTTCCAGGTTATGAATTGACGATTGATGATGAATTTTTAAAATGATTAACATTCTCGATGTGTCACAAAAACAATTTTGTAAGTGATACGTCGATTGATTTTCAAATCAATATTTTATTTCAGTCGGTGAGATAGTAACTCACCGGTTCACTCTTATTGTGTTGTCTGCTTTGAGACGTTCTGATAATGAGAACATGCTGAGTTTGATGAATCTGATACACATGTGTTAGAAAGATTCAAAACTTCAGTTGGAAATCCTGTCAAGGAGATTCTTCTTAAATAGAATCTACCTGATCACAGGTCAATCCTCACGGATTCGAAGGTTACTCCAACCAAACACGGGCCAATGACAAAGCCATATTCATCCCCCTGCTTTATTGCTAACTGTTTCAATGTAGGATACTTAAAGATGGAGGTGAAGGTACCTGATTCCAGCTGACTCACAAGATTTATAACCACATGCTCATCCCGACCGACAAACATAAAGTCATCATGAAAGCTCAAGTACATGTTTCAAGACTTCCGCTACTCTGATACCACACATCTTTCTAGAAGTGTCAAAGTGTTAAAGTTAAAGAATTTCAAGAAAGATGCAACGTTAAAGCTTTTCAAGAATGGTATGAGCATGTCGGTCCAGAAGTCACAAGTCCACAAGGTGGCAAAGTTACAAGATGGCATAGAGATTGTGCTTGGTTGATGATCTCAAGATGCTCAAGATCACTATGTCAAATACAAGTTCAAGGAACAAGCTCAATCCAAGAAGTCAATGATCACTACAACATATTCACAAGAGAAAGTCAAGAGTACGAGCTAAAGACTAAGGATAAAGCATAGTATGCTAGGTTTAAAGTTTGTAAATTGGAGTGACCTCCCTTAGGGGGAGATTGTTGGAAACACGAAAAGTGTCGGTCACTTCCAAAGTTGTAACAAGTCTTAGCTCGTAGTTAGTATAAGGATTAGATTAGTAATCTAGTCCGGCCCAAGGCCCATGGGAGGCCCAACTCCAGCCTATGGCCGGCCATTGTAGCTATTTATACACCCTCTCCTAGTCTTGGAGAGGGTTGGTTGTTCCATTTTCCATACATTCATCCATTATTCCATCCAAGTTTTTCTCTAACATCCCAACCCACATTTCACTATTGTTCTTGGTTGATCTTAAGATTACTAGTATTCTTCATTGTGGTTGGTGAATTTTTTTAAAATGTGTGCATTTTTAAAGAGCTTTAAGTCCGTCTCCTCTAAATCATCAAGATCAATTTGCTTTAGGTCTTCATTGTCTAATTGTGAACTGTTAGACTGACTAGCAAAGAAGGAGTAGATCACAACATCACTTAGACTATCAACATTTGGTAAAGTAGAAGCATTATTATTGGAGTTAGCAATAGAAACACCATGAGCAGTCTTAACTGCTTCATTGGTGCTGCTAGTGATATTGAAAGACACAAAAGCTATGTTTTGTATGTTTTGGTTTGTGCTAGATGACCCCATGATTTCAGCTTCATAAATCTTCAGATTGTTGTATAAGTCATCCATGCTCAGATCTTCTAAATCAGGTTTGTTCCTCCAAATCAGGGTATGAGTCTTCTACTTAGATGGCAGACTTCTTAATAACTTCATATTCACATCTTCTTGAGAAATAGTTTCTCTATGAATCTCTAGTTGACTGATAAGTTTTTATAGCCTATCATAGATCTGGTTAAGTCCTTTTGAGCATTTTCCATTGAAATTCTCATACTGCTATTTAAGAAGTATCTTCTTTACTTTCTTTGACTCGTTATTACCTCTAAATCTCTTCTTTATAGCTTCCATCAAAGCTAGGCACTTTTGTAGGTGTTGAACTTTAGTTGATGTTCATTAGGGAGAGCCATCAACAGAGTACCGTCTGCCTTACCTCATTCTTCCTTGCTAGCTTCTATCTGCAGGTAAGTAGGAAGGTACTCGAGTCTCAACACCATCACAGTTCTTGTTGCAAGGGTGGAGTCACCATTAAGATTACTTCCCAAAGAGCATAATCAGTCATTAAGAAGTACTGTTCGATCCTCATCTTCCAAAGCTCAAATTCGCCTGGATTGAGCACTAGAAGTTTTACAGCAGCAACCACTTGTGTAGATACTGACTCAATCTTTTCTTGAAATAAATAGATCTTATGTGTAGAATGGTTCTTCTTATTCAAAGTTTCTCAACAAGCTCTGATACCACTTGTTGATCCCACTTGAATAGATCTTGCTTAGCTTGTAAAAGGCTTAGTTGTATTAAATAAATCCAAGATAACTATGGTAAAAATTTTGATTGAATATATCAAAGACTATGTGAAATCTAGTCTATGATACTAAGAAGAATAAGTAATAAAACAATAACAAACAAGATTATATAATACCAAACTTTAAGCCTCAATATATTAATACTAACACTCTTGATAGTGTTAGGGTTATACAAAACCTTGAAGCTATATATGACTAAATATGAAGAATGAGATATATGAACTACATGCCTTATGGTCTCCTTTTATACAACAAGGAACCCTAATGGGCTTACAACGCGTTTTCTACTCATACATATCTTTTCCTAAAATATCTCATACATATCTCTTTAGCAGTACTAAAACAGACTAACAATACTAACTAAGTGTAACAACATAAATTCTTCTAGCAGTAGTAACATTTTGTACTGGCAGTACTAATATTACACTAGCAGTAGTAATGACTTAGAACTTTTTCTTCAATCTTAAGCAGCAACGGTAACTCCAATCAGCCGTTGTAACTTGAACCAGCAGTAGTAACAGTTAAGAATCCTTTTATTCCCAACAACGATGATGACTCTAAGGAGCTATCAGTGGCTAACGAAATTGATGCTAACAATGTTATTGACAAATTAGTCAGCCTTGTAAACACAAGGGATGCTAATACAAATGTTTCCACTTCACCTACTCTACAAGTATCCACTGTGTCTACATCTTCATCAGACCCTATTATATCTTAAGGGGATGTTCGAGCATTGATGTCTAAAGTTGTCTGGGGTAAAACGAACATCTCTTGAAGAACAATTCCTCCGGTTCAGGCACTTGGTGCCCTACAAAGGTACAAGGCAATCTAAATTACTAAAGCCCCTGGGTCAGACCCCCTTGGTCATCTTCCTAAAAGAATAAATTTTCTTGCTACCCATGTATACAATCTATGGCTATCTTTTCTAGTCAAATTTGCTAATAAAATGGATTCATCAGTGCCCAGAATGGTAGCTGATGCTTTTGAGGAAAGGATTCCTGAACTTTTTTCTGATACTCTCAAGACCATCCTTCCATAGCTTCTCAAAGACTCTTTCTAGAAACTCATGCCTAAGTTTGACAAAAGAGTCAAAAGACCCTCAAAGCTGAAGTACCTGAAGTTGTTCTCATGCCTCTGTATAAAGAGTTTAATGCTCTAAACAAACTAGAAAGTCAGAGGTTTATGATTCTTGAAAAGAAGCAGAGGAAGTCTATTCGTAAGAAGGTGGGAAAATTTGTTCATAGGAATGTTAAAAGTCAGATTAGTGTAATCAATGAGTTACTCAGATAGTGTGCCAAACATCAATGCAGCTAATCAAATACATAGAACAAATGCTCCATTCAACTGTCAAGGCACCTAGGTATATTTTGTTTTTCAATGCTCAGAATCTGCAAACAAAGGTTGAAAAGACTGAATCCAACCTTCATGAACTGGTGGAGCTGGTGCGAGCTTGTGCGCATAGTAGAATCAGTAGCACCACCTATCAATGCTGCTACTGCAGGGGAGAAAAAGTCTCAAGCAGCATAACATGATCCATCCATGAAGGTCCTTGTATCAGCTCGGGGGGAGTAGCAATCCTCTAATGCATCACCTGGCCAAATGTCATCTGCTCTGGTGGTTCACTCAGCCTATACAGAACCACCAACCAAGAAGGTTAAGCTTCTTATGGACTATCCTATTCCTTCCCTAACTCCCCTGAACACTTTCAAGCCAATCATCATTGACAGCATCCCCTATGAATAATACATTGCAAATCGGTTCAACTCAGGGTCATCTGAGTATTCTTCAATTCCTTCCTCTAAAGTGGCTAACAAAGGAAAGGGCATAGCCCAGACCTCTGATGATGACATACTCAAACAAGTCATGCCATTTATAGAAGAAGGAGTATCAGCTCCTAACCTACCAAATCTTCATTACTTTAGATCCGTTAAAGAAGGACCAATGACTCTTGAAGAAGCCAAGCTTCAAATGCAGGAAGTCAAGAGACTGGCTGACTTAAAAGCTAAAAAAGAAAAGTCATAGAAGAATCTCAGAAAAATGATGACACCTGAACAGCTAAAAGCTCAGGAGGAAAAGTTAGCTGTAATTGAGGCTAAAGGCAAAATGATGGATGAGTACAATCACTTCATTAACTTCAAAGATGATCCTCTACCCGTCACAAACTTCAGCTACAGGATCAGCAAGTCTACAAAGATTGCATCCATGAGAGTCACAAAGAACAAGAAACCACTGAACTATAAGATTTTTGACAACTTCAAACTCAAGGAGCTAGGGTTTAGTGAGTGGTTAAAACAGCATGATATTGCATCTAAGAAGAAAAATGCTTCCAATGATCTTGATGTGTTCCAAAAGCTTTAAATTTATAAGACTAAGAATACCGATTTATTATATGGAAACACACGGGTCAAAGTATAACCCACGTATGTAGTATAATATTTTTAGGTAAGACCAGGTCATTCACAGGGATTTACGTAGCGTTCGAATAACCAGATGAAAAATAAACTTTAACAGATTTAAAATAAACTGAACTAAATTTAATAATGAGAAAGATGACTACTCGGATAATTTCATATAATTCATAAGCAATGGTAATAGTTATGATCTCAAACTTAGAACTTGAATTTATAAAAGTGCTTTCTCGTCAGAAAATGTTTTCACAAATTCACTTGTTTAACTTAAGACTTATGTTTAGTTAACTCGATCAAATGTGCCACTCAAATAATCCAGTTACTATTATATCAAATCTATTTTATTTATCAAATAACGTAAGTGGATTTTTCATCACAAACGATAAAGATTCAAGACAAATCTATAAAACTATATAGTTCACAACGGGTCTTTCGACTTATACCGGTGTAAGTATATAATCAAAGTTGATAATCAAAGTTTATAAGATTGGATACGATAGGATTATAACATAAGCTTAAGATTAATAAGATCATAATTATACCAAACGCTTATTCATTATATAATTTTCACCGAGTAGTCATGAGAGATTTAGCCTCTCATGGCTATGAAGTTCATAACAAAATTAAGTAGAATAACAAGAAACATACTATGTCTGAATAAGAATATGGATCAAACTCTAACCAAAAAAAGTATGGAATCTAAATACAACCTTTATTTTACTAGAACTACGATAGTGTTCTTCGTTCTTCGTGATTTGATCTCCAATCTTCAAGTGTTAGTGGTGTTTATGGATGAGAGATTTGGGAAATGATGATGGAATGATAATTAAAGGAGTGTTGAGTGAATTAAAGATATGATTCTGGAGTGAAAATTCGTCTCTATTTATAGGCTAATTTTGGTTCGAAGTGTGGCACACAAGTTATTTGTGTGGCGCACTTAGGGTGTAAATGAGAGGTGTATTTAATTCCATTTAATTCTTCTTCATAGTTCTGATAGGAAATGCGGCGCACAAGAAATATTGTGCGACGTACTTGGTGATTAAATGCAGTCTTTATTTAATTGTCTTTAATTCTTAAATTCGCTAAGAAGTGCAGCACACAAAGGGTAACTGCGGTGTACTTTGGGTCTTTTCCAGCCTTGGGTCTTTTCTTATTTTTTCTATCTTGCTTTCTAATGACAGTAAACACTTGAACTTTATTCCTTTTGAGCTCGGGATGACTTCAAGTGAACTTGCACATAATTCACGATATTAAGTATCGAAAGTTCATGAGAAATGATAAAATATATATAAATAACACCACCAAAAACATTTATAATTAAGGCGTTATCAGATCTACTGTTGAGAAACCTAAAGGCTAAATTTTAGTGGGTGGCAACCACAGCTAGGAAACTTAGCTTTCGCCCTCTATCTCAACTCATTGCATTTGAAACAACTCCAGCTGAGAAGAATAGGAAGAGAAAGGCGGAAGTGATTCAGGAAGTGTTTGTCAAGGAAAATATTATGGTGGACGATATGCAGAGGAACTTATCTCTCCCTGAAGGAGTAGTTGGAAGAGCTTGTCTGGTAATAAAGGAACTTGAAGGTGGAATATTCTTGTATAATGGAAACTTTGATATGGTCTTCCAACGAAGAAGTGAGTATCAGCTGGCAAGCACCACTCAGCTGATTAGGATTTAAAACTTGATCGATGTTGACTCTGAATATGCCCATCAAGTGTATGATGAGCTGATCTATGAAATAGAGTCTAGGCCTGATTTTATACAAGCTAGGGAAGTTGTTGCTAAAAATCTAGATGGTATGGACTGAAATGTAATGTAATGAATGAATGCTTTTCATGTTAATTTTCTTGTTAATTATGTGTAAGAAGAAGCCATGTATTTACTTACAATAATTTTACTTAGCATAATTCATATTCAAATAGGGGGAGATTGTTGGGCCAATTAAGTGCCCAATTTTCTCTGCCTAGATTTAAATAAAATTAGGCTTAGTGTTGAAGACTCGCTGATGGACATCAATGAGCAATGAAAGGACTTGCTAAAGCATAGCTTCCGCGAGCAACCTCAAACGTATATAAGTCAAAGACATCGTCAAGAAAGTCAAAGATTACTTGAAGATATACTCGTTAGCTGGGATGGATATCAGCTGGTATGTAGATGGAATACGCTAATGTTTAAGAGAGTCAGGGGTGGCAATACCCTGATGATCTTATTACTCTTTGAAGATAAACAAGTTGAACTTAAGGTTTATCTCTAAGTAAAGTTTAGGCGGGATAATTCAATAAAGCATAATGGCGGGGCAAAGTGTCCTTTAAATTAAAGTCTATCTAAAGTACGAGTTGGTAAAACAAGTGAACTGTTGGTAGAACTGTTCACTAAAGTATGGGCGGACAGTTTCCACGAATTAACATACATTAAATGCAGTTGTACTTCTCTACTGGATTGATGACACATCTCAACTACCTCCACTAAGGAAGCAACCGCATATCACTATAAATAGGGAATGTCTTAAGTTGTAAATGATATCACTTATACTGTTGTCGTTATTATAGTGCATTTACTACTTTGTAGAACTTACAAGATAGTCAGTTGATCCTATCAGCGGGTCTATACGAGTTTGCTTGTAAAGTTGATAATTTCTTAAGTTTACTTGTTCAAAGGGTAACCTTACATTGTCATTCAACAAGTGTGATCCATAACACTTTTTAATATTTTGATTTATATCAATAAAGCGTTACATGATTGAAAGGTTATACTTTGTGTTATTTGTTTACATTAGTGTTGCATAATTCCTTATAGACGTGTTAATTAGGACTTTCAGAGTTAGAAAGTGAGTGAGTTGGAAAGAGGAGCCTATGTTAGGGTAGAGGAGACAAGAGAGAATAAAATAATATTATTTGAATTTAAATGTTGTAGGCTGTGAGTGAGTTGAGTGTAGGATAAGTAAGTGTGTAACAAAGTGTGAGTTGGCACATTCAAATTCAAATGTGAGAGGGAAAAGTGTGCAGAGAAAGCTTGGAGACTAAGGGTAGTGATTTAGGGATTATGTAAGGAATAAGGTGTTTGTATATTGTGTAGGAATGTATGAGGTGGTATTGTTTAGAATGTAGGAGACAATGAGAATGATGAGGAAAATTTGTATAGAATGTGGGAGACTGAGTGTTTAGGAATCAATCATGTGCAAAGGAAGATTCAACTTTTAAAATTTAAATTCAGATATTCAAACTTGAATATCCTTGATTAAGACACAATTAGTATGTTCACTAATCACCTCAATGCAACTAAGCTAAGTACTTTTAATGTTAAGTAAAGCATTAACCCATAGAGGAAAAGTTGCATTTACGAAAAGTGGACTTGATTTGATTGACAAATAACAGAGTAAACCCGTTACATGATTAGGAAAGACATACGTAAGGATTATGTTCACATGAATGCTTTCATTTGAAGGTTTAGTGAAAGTATTAATCTCCTAGGTCTGAGAAAAACATTTTTTCCTTGGCTAAGGCGTTTAGAAAGCATTTTTGAGTTGGCATTTTGTAAAATGAGAGGACTTGTTTTAGTCATCTCTCTAAGTCCAAATATTGTTACGAGCTTACCTAACATCTCAAATATCATATACGAAACTGCAATGAAAGATCCACTTTAGTCGGGTAAGAGGAAAGCTGACTTCGAAAAACCAAAACACCCCCACTCAGACTATAGCGCGCTGAGACATCGGGTATGGTGTTAGTGTGATTTGGTTTATGGATATTGTTTGTGATTTTATGTGCCCCAAATGTTTATTTATCACCGTTAAAACATAAAGGAGACTTTAGCCAATACTTCACCTACATCATTGATGGTTTAGTTACTTGTTTAGTCTCTGTTTGATCACGGTAAAAGAATGTACAGCCTAAAAATGCAACCGTGCTTGGATTCCAATATGGTTTTTCATCCTGGAAAGAAATATTGCTTATACGAATGATAGCAGATCAGTGTCTTTTGTACTTAATCAATCCAATATTGTAACCCCTGCCCTTTTTTGTGTTTTGAATATTTTAATTTAGTCCTTCGACTATTTAACGTTTTCAGTTATTTAGAATATTGTACCGTGTAGACGGTGGCGATTTTATGAGAATTGAGGAATTTGATGGTTGATTGTGTATAATAATCTTTTTAGAGGTTATTATTATGTTAGTTATGTTCTAGGTGGTTGACACGTAAATTTATGAGAAATGCCGAAAAACAAGTTTTGACACGTCCGTTAATGTCCAAATGAGTTTTTGGGAGGTCTTATATGGAAATATGTCAAGTAAATACTCTAAGTTATTGGAAAAACATTTTTAAAGTGAATAAAAATGCTAAACAACTTTGGGAAATATTGTACAAACAAGTTTTATGAGTTTTTACGTGATCCCGACACCGAACACGAAGACCCCGAGGGCATAGGATACCATGGTCAGTTATAAGACAATGCTTGGGAGACAAGGTGGCTTAATTTTAGCTAAGGGTGTCCTAACTAGTACATATGTCTTTTATATCCATCTAAAACACACACAACACATGTTTTAAAAATCAAAAACTCTCCTCTCTTTATTTCCTTTGCTCGTCCGACCTACAACACATACACACACACATTATTTTCAAACTATGATAAAAAAAACATGAAGATTGGTGATACCTTGGGTTGATTCTAGTGTTTGGGTATTCATTAAAACAACATTTGGGTTGTCCGGTTCGTGTCCAAATTTACTTTGAAGACCATTTTTGTAAGTCTTTCAAATTTAAATTTTACTTGTCCTTTTGGGTTGCTAGTGATGCATAGATGTTAGTTGTATAGCCTGATCATTTAAAATTGAAAGTGAAAAGTTTATAAAAGGATATTTAGGGTTTTGTTTGGTTTGAAAATAAAAGGAAAGAAAAAGTGGTTTTGTTAGTTTTGATATTATGGTCGTGATGGTTGAAAAACATATAATTGCTATATAGCTTATTTTGGCTTATTGTTGTGTTCGAATAAGCTTATTTTGGGCTTATATGCCCACGGCATCAAGTGGAAATGCAAGAAGGGAATTTTTGGTTATTATCCTAGTATGTCATATTTTTGTGGACTAATATTATAGCTTATGGTGAAAACCAAACGCGATACGTAGCTTATTAGCTTATTTTGAAGCTTAATAAATATATTTTGGAGCTTGTGGGCTCACGGCCCAATAAGCCTTTTAAGCCGTGGCTTATGGGAGGGCTTATTGTGGTCCGAATTATTTTGTTACTTATTATATTGGACTTATATATGCTATTGGGCCTTGGTTTTGGGCTTAGAACGTATTTTGGATATGTAAAATCTATAATGGATCCTTATTGGGCCTTAAAGCTCAATAAGCCGTAACTAGTTATTTTGGGAGCTTTGACGAACTTTTGAAAAGTGAAAAGTACTTGTGAAGTTATATTGAAGGTCGTTTTGAGAAAGTATCTTGGCAAACGTCGTGAAAATGTAATTTTTGGAATTGGTTCGGAAAGTGTCGAAATGTTGGAATTTGTTTGAAAATAAGGTTTAATAACTTTGGAAAACGTCGTATAAATGTACGGGTCATGCTGAAATTTTGTAAAAAGTATATACTTAGAATTTTTACTTAAAAACACGATTTTTATTTTTATAATAAAATATTATTATTTCATTATTTCAATAAGTCGACTAAATGATGAAAAATATAATTTTTCTCGAAACTTTTCCAAAGTATTTAGCGAACATAAACGTTCTATTTCGTATAGAATAAATGATATATTTATGGTAACTAAGCGTACCGAATAGACTTATCGAGATATAATTATAATTAATTATTATAAATATTTACTTATATTACTTAACTATTTTACGTAAATAGTATAAGTATATTGTACTAAGATGAGGGTTCGATATGGTATCTTTGGAGTTAAGTTGTCAACCATCACACCACTAAAATGTTCAAAATAATCATACAACACATCTAACCTCTATGCATCAAACGTGAAAACTGTTTTGGAAATGAATGATTAAAATAGGACATTAATTAGACTAGGTCGTGTGCGGACGTCATTGCATTTGCTTGTGTGATATTGAGATTTTTGTGAAGACTATTGCTTAAGGTGAGTTCTCGTAGCACCATTTTTCTATTATTTTTCTGTTGGGGGAAAATGATACTCAAATGTGTTTTGAACTGTTTTGAATTGAACTGTGCGAAATGTGGCTTTGTTTTTTGGATAATTTATGTGCTTATGACTGCTATGTGAATATGTGTAATGTGATTTTACTTGCATGTACTATGTTTAGCATGGCAAGGGTTATGATTTTACTTGCATGTACTGCGTTTGGCATGGCAAGGAATGAGGTTCTTCACCCTAATTTGCTCCAGCTGGTAGGCTTTAGGTATGGTATGTCATCGGGGTTGTGACCCTAAGAGTGTTGGTACGCGCTGGTGATAAGACTAGCGGGGATGCTAGGTCTTGGTAAATGATTAGCGGGGATGCTAAGTCATGGGTTTGTTTGCATATATTCACTGTCATATAGCACAATTGTCCAACCGTTTGAAATATTGGCACAACGGCTGGGTTTTGATTCAAAACCTATGAGCTCACCAACATTATTGTTGACGTTTTCGAGTATCATTTTCAGGTGATGTTAATGATCGTTAGAGTATGGTGCTTGTAGCAGAATTTAGAGAATCTCGTAGCAATCTTGTTTGAAAAGTCTTGCATTTGGTGTATGTTTTGGATTTGGTTTTCTTGAGGATTGAGAAAAGATTTTTATGGACCCTTGCGTGGGCTTAAGTTTGTAATAATTGGCGACTATTTGTTGTGTTCTTGATTTGGGACATCACTCAAGGTTATATTGAGGTTGATGGTCATCATGACACTTTTCATTCATGCAATTTAGTTTTCTCTATCTTGTATCTTGTGTTGTGATTGATCATTATGTTGCACTTCCGTGTTTCCGCTTATGACGGGGTGTGACAAATATAATGTTGGAGTGAGAAGGATGAAAGAAATCGATGTATAAGTTCTTTCTCGTGCTAGGAAGATAATTTATGTTACGAACTTTGTCCCGATTCATAGGCTACCTCCTGAAGCCAATATACCAAATTCGGTGTTTGCCGGTCCATATAGCAGCTAGATGAGGAGTAAAGAACGGAAAGCCACGTCCACATACTTCCCTTTTCTCTTTGTTTAAGGTAATTCATTCTTTATTTGTTCATACCTTCAAAATCAAAAGTTAAGTCAGCTTAATTTAAAAGAGGTTGTGATAATAAAATCAGAAAGTGTCATAACTGAAAATCAGCCAGAGTTTTGTAGGCTATCTTACTAAGTTAGTGGTTGTTGCGTATGGGTCCTTTTTGACACAATGTTTTTTCCAATTTCTCAATCTTTGTTCCTTTTTTTGTTCATGGTATGCAAGATAGTTGAATGGTTGTGGAAAGTGTGTTGAGAATGTTGGAAGTATGTTTGGATTGTTGGATCGATAAAAATAAATGGTATGGTTTATGTTTGTGTTGTCTATTTTTGATTTGTGCAAACGTATGTCAACCGTGTTTTTTTATGTTTTGGGATATATATGCAGATTGTAATTTCCTGCAACTTTGTAAAAATACCTCATTTTGCTCTTGCTTCATACTTACCACGAAAGATTTGCCGATATGACTAAATGGGTTTGTTGAGGTATGCTATTTATTGCCTTGGTGGGTTATTTTTTCGTTTATGACATTTGAACTCACCATTATTTTACTCTAAACTATCGATAAAGTTTATATCTAAACAAAAAAAATACTTTTTTTGAACCATACTACCATCTAAGATGCTCCGTAATTTTATTATTGATGTTACGTTTTCTGAAATTAGTAATGGGAAAGTGTTTAATCGACTAGGTAAATTTGTATACTGCAAAAACATCTCATGGCGTGCTTGAGTTGACAGCAAAACCAGTTAAAAAATGGACACTATTGAGGAACACATTTCTAATCATGTAGATTTATGGAAGAGGTTGGTAACTCATTCTGGTCAGGCAAGCGCATTCCTTTCACAGGTTTTATGCCATTATAAATAGTTATATCATGTTTCATACCAAATGCTTGGTTTTCTTCCATTGTGCTATCTGTGGAAGCGACGCATTCAGTAACTGTGCCATGTAACAGTAAGCTCCTTGCAATATTGTTCTGTCTTTATTATCAGTTGATTTAAGTGTTTACCCTTTAATCGTTTGTATGTTTGCTTGAGATAGGTTTGTTGTTGGCGAGCAATGGTTTTAACGGATTTGTTGGAGTAAAAATTGTTAATTTTTGAAGTTGTTGTTTCTTTAGTTACAGAAGATGCAAGATTCACTTAATGGATAAATAAGCGTGACAAATGTATTGTGGGTAGTTACTTATACATGTCTTTTAAATTTGTTTTTATTAAAGTTACGCTTTTTTGCAAGTGAATTAGAAGTTTTTCAATTTGTGGTTTTGTTACATCTGATTGAAAAGGATCTGCTAATTAATGCATTATTCGGTTTTTTATTCAAACTATCTAATAAATGTTAAGTGGATTCGGTAATGTTGGAATAGGGAAGATTAAAGAAATCGATATAAAGGCTATGTATAATGCATGAAGGAGGTTTCGTGTTATGAAGTACGTCCATATTGATAAGACACCTCCAGAAGGCTCTCACACATCGGTGCAGGATATGTAAGCCTGTACTACTGGGTGATAAGGTTTTGAACTATTTATTGTTGATTTAGTGGGACCATTACATTTAATTAACAAGGAACGTACAAAAAACAAAGCTAACAGGAACTGAAAATATGGGATGTAGGTACAAGAGCATGTTCATATTTTGGAACTGTTTCCAGAACCTTTCTCGTCGGATGACAAAGTTCGCTAAGACGTGCACTTCCTAGAAACAACCTACCGATGCAAGTCACTATCAATGCAAGAACGCTTTGTTTACAGTTTGTGCGCTTCCTAACAAACTATTTACAGTTCATCGTTGTACTTGAAAACGTCAGTTAGCTCTAAACGATTTGGTGTCTTTTGTGTTTTATGCTATCTTTTCATCCATGGTATTGCCTTTTGTATTCTATGGACTAAATATAAAGTCATGATTTGTAGGAATCTAAAAATTCTAAAAAAACATTGAGGATTCTTGATATTATTTTATCATTGGTCCCACTTTTATGTGAGCTTCTATTTCATATTTTGGCGTTTGCGACCAGATTAGCGTGCGGTATTCATAACAAATACATGTATTATAAAACGCCCTGCTACAACGCGCGACAAGCTATTACTCGTCTTTTACATTACAAACAAAGTCTATCCCTTCACACTATTTTAACACAAGA
The DNA here is from genome assembly GCA_026074375.1 of Tanacetum coccineum. Classification (NCBI taxonomy): domain Eukaryota; kingdom Viridiplantae; phylum Streptophyta; class Magnoliopsida; order Asterales; family Asteraceae; genus Tanacetum; species Tanacetum coccineum. The sequence continues at coordinate 65,206 of BQNB010000057.1, forward strand.
TCTGCCCAATTGAAATAAAAAAGCCTAATAATTTTTTTAATGTGTAGACCGTTGCTAACTCGCCTTGACCATTGTAGACTGTCGTGTTAACCAGCATTGACCGCCTTTTTGGCCTCTTTCATGAAATCAAGGCAAGCCACTAGTGGCCGCTTAACGCCTAAGGGTCGCCTGGTCTGCTTTTTACAACAACAACGGTTAGAGTGATGACATCAAATAACGTCTATTTTATAGCATCATTTATCCCATGTTATTAACCCATTTTGTATAGTTATTGCAAATAATTGTTACTTAATCATTTATATTTAAGAATTGCAATAATTATGGAGTAATTGGTGAAAGTTAGCAACATTCAGGAGCTTAAATGAAGATATTTTGAATATTACTATTCTGAAGACCAATACGCCATATCCATCAAAGAAGATATGGCATATCCGTGCCTGCACTCACCAAAGACCACAGAAGGATAAAGATCAATACGCTAATATCCAAAGAGACTCAATACGCCGTATTCAAGATATAGTATTTAAATATTCTGGAAAATATCAAGCATGGTCCCTACTCCAAGAAATTCCCAATACGCCGTGTCCAACACTTGGATACGCCGTATCAAACCGACTTTTAGACCTTATAAATAGAAAACTCAAAAACAAGTTTTCATTGTGCTAAATCATATTCTCGATACCTAAACCATAAAAGTAGATTTTTAGAGGAGAAAAAGAGCAGAAGAGGTCGAGCAAAGTTATCAATTCCATAGAATACATCGTGTAATTCCATATACTTTAGTAATCGTTCAGTTTTTTGTATCATTCGTTAACTCGGTTAGTTTACCTTGGCTAAATAATTTCTTTTGTATTTATTATGACGTTTGAAGGCTAATACCTTCGGGTATTAGCCATTATTATGAAGATCTGAATGTTTGGTATTTGTTTATCTCGATTTCTTGATTTATCGTTGTATGCTTGTTTATGTTTATCAATTTATACTTGTTTACACGCTTTTGTATGCGACCTATCATTCAACTAGATCTAGTGAAACGGACCAAGTAGATCTAGAGTCCGAGATAGCTCTCCATATAGTGATTTATACATCTAGAATTATAGTTACACAAATATTGTCCTTCTAAGTCTGTGTCTAGGATACGCTTCGGGCTTAACTAGTTAATTGGATATTGCCAATGGTTTATTGATCGTGTTGACTAGCAGGTGACCTAGATAATTCAACAAGTAACATTTTGATTCCATTGGATAGTTGGACAAGTGGACTACTAGTGTATAAATTGCCATTAAGCGGTAAGTGGGTAAAGTCTCTATGAGCTAGGGTTTAACAAGATCACCATTGCTTTAATCCCTAAGATAGATTATAATCAGCAAATAAGGATGCTTTATGAGGATGCTTTAATTGTGACAGAATTATTGTGTCTAGGTTTTAGGTAGATGTAACGCCTAAGTCTTAAGAATTATATGCCACCTCGAGAGAAGAAATCATTGCACTAAATAAACAAACCAACTTTCTAATCGGATTAATAATGGTTAATACAGTTTTCTTATATAAGGGTCAACCACTCTTTTATCTTTTGTTAATTAGCTTGCGTGGGTAAAAGTGCCTTGAATTGATTGTAGACACCAACCAAACCGTGCCACTCTCTTAGGCTGAAAGCCCCCTTTTCCCGTTAGAATTAGGATTTAGACTGACATAGGTTTTGAATAGAATATAATTAACATAGAATAGATAACCAAGATATTAATTAAATTGAGAGATTTAACCTCGCTTCAAGTGTTCGACACCCTACTTACCATGAAACTACTACCGATCGGGTACACTGCCCGTTAAAGTGTTGTTTTTGGTTTAGTCGGCAAAATATAAATTTATAACTTGAATCGATTAAATATACACCACACAACGACACATCAAGTTTTTGGCGATGTTGCCAGGAGTGAAAATTAATCTTGTTTTTATTTGATATTTTGGTTTTTAACATTAGATTAGATCTAACCATTAGGATTAGTGTAATTTAGATTAGTGTATATTCTTGTTTATTATGTAAATTTCGTATATTTGTCTTTAATTGTTTGCTTGTATATATGTGTGTTTAAATGTTTGCGTATTTAAATTATTTTTCTTAATACACTGTTCTGGTTGATAGTTGTATACGGCGTATCCACTTCCATCAGATATGGCGTATCCAGTTCTTTGTCCAATACAGCGTATGGCGTATCCACTTCTATTGGATACGGCGTATCGATCGTCTGGAACAAAAGCTGAAATATTTGATTTTTGTGCCAAATATTTTTTTTACCTTTCTTCAGAACAAATCCTACTGATTGTTTATCCCTTGTGTCAGGTAGTGCATGACAAGGAGTTCTACTAATGAACTATTTACACCTTACAAAGAACCTAAACGAGAATTTTGATCATCAAGGAGACACTTCAAGACTCTAAGTCTTGACGAATTAAGATCGCCTAATTTCAATTTACTTTCTGACCAAGAATACTCGAAAGAAGAAGAAGTGGAAGCAATGGCAGGAACCATGGAGCAATACATAAGCAAGACCCGAACAGACTATGGATCAGGAGTCGCTAGGCCTAAAATTAATAGCAAAGATTAATTTGAACTGAAAGGACAATTTCTTAAGGAGCTTCGAGAAAACATATTTCGCGGTTCGGATAATGAGGATGCAAATGAACACATTGAGAAAGTTCTCGAAATAGTTAATGTATTCCATGTTCCTAACATCACTGTGGATAAACTAATGCTATGAGTCTTCCTTATACCCTTAACTGGAGCTGCAAGTCGTTGGCTGAGAAACAAACCAACTGGTTCAATCAAAACTTGGGAAGACCTTAAGACTAAGTTTTTGAATAAATATTGCCCACCTGGTCGAACTGCGAAGAAAATGGAGGAAATCAACAACTTTTAGCAAGAGCCAGATGAAACCCTTTATCAAGCATGAGAGCGCTTTAAAGAACTCTTGATGAAGTGTCCTCAACACTATTTGACTGAGATGCAGGAGGTAATTTTGTTCTACAATGGGTTGGATGTTCCAACACGACAGATTCTTGACTCAAGAGGTGTCGTTCCAACTAAGACTTCTGCAGATGCCAAAACGGCCATCTAAGAAATGGTTGAATACTCTCAAAAATTTCACAATGGAACATCTAGAGGAAGAAGTACTAAGACTTCTGACGGACTGGCTACTATACAAGCACAACTGAACAATGTAGGAAGGGAGATCAAAAAGGTGAATGAAAAAGTTTCTACAGCACAAGTAGGATGTGAACAATGCAAAGGACCCTATTACACCAAAGATTGGCCACTAAAATAAGAAGGGAAAACCCTACAAGAAGCTTACTACATGCAATTTGGTAGACCTTTTCAAGGAGGGGGATATAAAGCAACAGCTCTAGGGTACTATCAAAGGAACAACACAAATCCTTCATACCAAGAATGAAGGCAATCTATGGAAGATACCCTGAGCAAATTCATGAGTGAATCAGCAAAGAGACACGAAGAAAATTTCAATTTGATCAAAGAAATCCGAGCTACGATGGATGCTGCCATAAGGAACCAAAGAGCATCAATCAAAACTTTAGAAATATAAATCGGGCAAATGAGCAAGGTACTACAGGAAAGAGGATTTGGAAGCCTACCAAGCTCTACTGAAACAAACCCGAGAGACCAAGTCAAGTTGATTTCAACCATTATCGAAGTTGATTCATACTCGATACCCCGTATTAGATCATCCCAATACGCCGTATCCACTGGACAGAACAGTACACTATTATACAAGTCAAGACAAACGACGGTTCCTTTTCCAAGTCGTTTGGATAATCATTACAGTGAAGAAGAAGAGGGGAACTATGGACCCAAATTCACAAAAGCTTATGGAGCTTCACATATCAATAACACAATACCCCAAAAGGAGAATGTAAAACCTAAAAATCTTAACAAGTGTAAAATTACCAAAATACCCCTAATGCAAGAAAAGTACATAAAAGCATGAATAAATTTCATTTTAATTCTAGAAATTATAAAAATACAACATATGACAATTATGAAATTTATGTAAGATTAAAATACCTTATATTTTGTAAGAAAAATAATTAATACTTATGTATATAAATATAAGCCGAATTAATTAATATTTATGTATTTATACATTAAAATTAAATCAAATAAAATTAGGATAATTACTAAATATTTTGGCAAAGTTAAAGATCTGATTTGGTCATTTTTAAAAGCCCATAAATTCGGCCAAAGTATTTTATTTAATTGCCTTATGCATTTTATTTTATAAAACCCTAAAAACTAAATAGCCGAAACCCTAAAAACACAAAAGAGGCGGCATCAAAGATTTTCAAGGGCAAGGACCATTTTTCTAAGGTGTTTTGGAGATCAAGGAAGGTGGGAAAA
>BQNB010000057.1:70478-118230 GCA_026074375.1 Tanacetum coccineum
ATAAATCCTGTTGTGAGTTTCCATCCCTTCTAGTTGATTATTCAAAAAGACTTGTACAAATCTTGGATACATCAAGAATTTAGCATCACTATCTAAGTTCTTCATCATGCTTTCAAAAATATACTTGGAAAAGTTGAACTTCTGGTTATTGGCTAGATAGATAATTGCAGAGGCCATAGTGCTACTAAATTCATTCCATGTAGTAGTCTTAGCACTTAGGCATTGCAAAATAGTATGGATAAGAAACTTCCATTAGGGAGAGAAGAAAGCCTTATAAAATGTAAGCTTCTGTGAAAGTTTTTCATACCCTATGGGTGTAAGTTGTTCAAAGATTGTAGCATTTGGTACACAATCAACACCATTAGCATCTTCCAGTTGAAGATTTCTTCTTACAGATGCTTCAGTAACAACAATCTTATTTCCATCTACTAGGGCTTGTAACTGAACTTCCCCATTAACCGTTTTCGCCTTGGTAGTAGACCAGAATTGTTTAATGCATGATGTATATATAGTAGGATTGACGGTTAAAGCATACTTTATCGAACTTGCATTCAGAAAATCTACTATCTGCTCAAATCCTTCATTTTCAGCAGATTTAGTCAAAAACGCGACTAAATTATGAGTATCAGCAAATTGTAGGGTCGTCATTGCGTTGGGTTTTGATGATAAATGATGAAATTGAGTTAGGGTTTATGATTAGAGAGTATATGAAAGATTGAAATTGATTAAATGCTTGAATGAAACCCTTAATCGAAGTATTTATGAAACTACCCTCAACAGCATTAACGTTCACCAGCAGTTGTAAGTTATGCCTAGCAGCATTAACTTTCAACTAGCAGTAGTAAGTAACCCAGCAGTAGTAACTCAGTAGTAAATTAATCCTAGTAGCATTAACTTATAACCAGCAGTAGTAAGTTATGCCTAGCAGCATTAAATTTCTCTAGCAGCAGTAAGTTTATGCCTAGCAACATTAACTTTGAATTACCAGCATTAACTCCAATTCCTTTCTAACCAGTATTTCCATCATCAAATTAATATTTTAACTTACAAATTCTCTCTGTCTGTTTTTGATTTCTCTCAATTCTTTTAGCTTACAATTCTCTCTGTCTGTTTTTTATTTCTCTCAATTTTTTTAGTTCACAATTCTCTCTGTCTATTTTTATTTCTCTTAATTCTTTTAGCTCACAATTCTCTATGTCTGTTTTTGCTATATTCAACTCTCTTTTTGTTTTTCAGCTCACAACTTCTCTCAATTCTTTCTGTTTTTGCTATATTTAACTCTCTTTCTATATTAATAGCCAGAATCTTTATGCTACTGCCACATTAGATGCTAAGGATAATTTCATGCCACAAAGAGTTTACGAATATCTAGGTTTAGATAAACTCAGAGATACAAGCACCTTAGAAAATACGACAGGACCTAATGAGCACTTAGGAACTGCCAATATTTTAGTGAAATTTGGGGAGTTAGAATTTCTGTGTAATTTCGTTATTAAAATGGCTGAAGATGTTATAATCCTAGGAAGACCATTCCTTGAATCAACTCATGCTCAAATTGATGTTTTCAATGAAGAAATTTCATTTGAAATAGGCAGTAAGAAATTTAAATTCAACATAGATTCTTACCAAAGCATGGAGAAAATTTACATGGTAGACATTGCACAAGAGGATGAAACCTTTAATCCTTTTGAAATAGGAATAGACTTATTCTTTTATGAATCCCCTGCATGCCTAGAGTTTGAACACAGAATTAGGTCCTATGGCACTCTTAACCCACAGGATGAAATAGCAAAACTAATTAGTTTTTCACCAGATAGAAGAGGATTAGTTAAGAGATGGCATGTATGAAAACCCATACATGTAACCTATGGTGATGGAAGTGGTGAAGATTGTAGGATGTGGCCAACATGTGACCCTGACTCAAAATTCTGCTTTGGATATAATAAAGTCTACGGGGTAAACGAGCAGGGGTCACTTAGGATGTGGATATGTTTTCGCGATCATGAAAGATGAACCATGAAAGGGAGTTACATAGGATTTGCTGACTTTCTTCAAGTTCGTTATGGACAACAGAATATCAATGATATAACACGGGAACGAACGTATTACGAATGGGTAGCCCAAAACTATGAGTTTAGTAAACATCAGACCCTTACATCGACGAACTTAAACGATCCAATACCAATACTATAGGGACATCAGGAACAAGGAGATGATAAACCGCGACCTATAAGGCCAAGTCCATGCAATTATTCATTTGAAGAATGGATGAAAATCAAGATTGGACATAACAACCTACATGAATCTGATCGTGAATTTATTTTCAATGAATGGATTCTTGATAGTTACAACGTTGAGGAGGAATATGCAAGGGAGATTGGTGACCCATATTCCAGGAGATTTGACGAATATAACATGGTGTTCAATAATGAGATTGAACATTTATCAAATGAGTACATTTTAAGAATAGGAAAGAAAGGGTATGTTTTGGACGATGTATGGGAAATATGTCAACAAAACTACAAGAAAACCAATGAAGCATGGCACGACGAGGCATACAAGGAGGATGAAATGTGGCGAATTAGGGACGAGAAGACCGACTACGATCCTCCTTATGTTAACGTTAAAACTTTTAAAGTAAAAAAATATTCTTTTAAAGGAGGACGTAGTTTTATATGCATTACTAATCGTGAGGACGAAGCCCTACCATTAGGATGTATGAATGGAGCATGATTTAAAGCTATGATTACGAAAGAGCTAGAGGGCAGTAAGTATGTTCACGAAATAACATAGAAGGGGAATGAGTCTAACTTAAAGACTCGTTAATCAACAAAAGTGCTGGTTGGGAGACAATCCATCCTTTATATAATGAAATTTCCATTTTGCATTAGTTGGTTTGCATGTTTCTTATTTTGTTTTGCAGAATCCAGAAGCTAAGAGGCAATTATCAAGACCGGCTCGACTCATAATCATGTGGTAACTTTGCTGAATTGGCAGCAGTTACGGCGTAACAACTTTAGTTACGCCGTAACCACTACAGTTATGACGTAACCCATTTACTAGTTACGCCGTAACACCTTAAAACTAAAAAAAATTACCACTTGATTACGACGTAACCCATTCTATGGTTACGTCATAACCTCCTTCTGAAATCTTAAAAACTTAAGTTTTAAACATGTCTAAACTTGTATTCGTAAATGGACTTTGTAGGTATGTTCTCTGGAAGCCCTCACGAGACTAAACTCGTCGACTTGGGCCACCAAGTGGTTTAAAAGGCTTGTTGCATATTGACTCGCGCGAACTTACACCTTATTATATATAGATAGACATAGACATCTATAAATATAAAACAAGGATCAAGACCCGCGAGATCAAGATAACCGGAAGCAGTATAGGGCTACAATGGTAGAAGAATTTAATCTTTGCCAGGTATTGTCTCCATTTTACCCGTATCATCTCATGCTTTTATACTTGAATTATCATTAGACTGATTTCCTACAACAATTGGCTTATAATTCATTGACTTTGTTAGTGCATCAATATCAAAAAGCCAATTTGGTCCACTTCTTGCAATATTAGGTGTATTCTCACTAAACTAGACATGCAGGTTCTCTTCAACTATCCTAGTTCTACTGTTGAATACTCTAAATGCTTTACTACTGATTGAGTACCCATCAAAGAATCCTTCATCAGCCTTACCATCAAACTTGCCTAAGTGATCTATGGTATTGAGAATTGTAACATGACATCCAAATGGTCTCATAAAGCCTAAAGCTGGTTTTCTACTAAGAAAAAGTTCATAAGGGGTCTTGTTATGAGGCTTAGTTACTAATACCCTATTTTGCACATAGCAAGCAGTATTAACTGCTTCAGCCCAAAAAGTAGTAGGTAGCTTAGAATCAGCTAGCATTGTCCTAGCAGCCTCAATTAGTGTTCTATTTTTCCTCTCAGCTACTCCATTTTGTTGAGGAGTTTTAGCTACACTAAATTCTCTCTTAATACCTTTTCCCCCCCCCCCCCCCCCCTGGGGAGTGTTACCCCCCCCCCCCCGGGGGGGGGGGGGGGGGGGGGGGGGGGGGGGGGGGGGGGGGGGGGGGGGGGGGGGGGGGGGGGGGGGGGGGGGGGGGGGGCCCCCCCCCCCCCCCCCCCCCCCCCCCCCCCCCACCCCCCCTCCCCCTCCTCTCATAAAACTGATTCATCTCCTTATTCTTGAACTCAGTTCCATTGTCACACCTAATTACCTTAACCCTTTGATCTATTAGATTTTCTACTCTAGTTATAAAGGACTTAAGAATGCCACTAGTCTCATCCTTAGTAGCTAGAAAGAAAACCCAACTAAACCTACTGTAATCATCTGTGACAACTAGGCAATACATCTTTTTCATTAAGCTTTTTACAAATGTTGGACCAAACAAATCCATGTCATATGTAAAGGTTGGCTGATTGAACTTACTGTTTTGGACTTACAAGAACTCTATTTGCTCTTCCCTTTTGCAACACACAGGTTTTGAATCATTTTCAAAAAGTTTTGAAGGTAAACCTCTTATAAGATTTCCCTTAACCAGTTTATTCATAGTTTTGAAATTTATGTGTCCAAGTCTCCTATGCCAAAGTTTAGATTCATCAGATGTGGATTTTGCAAAGAGACAAGTTAGACCTCCTTTAGGAACAATATTCTTTAAATCAACACTATACATATTGTTCTTTCTAGGAACTTTAAGTAAAACATGACTTTTATCAGTTAACTTAAAGTTTAGAGATAAAACAATACATTCAGTGTCATTAAAGAGAACACTATTCTTTTTGTCACACATTTATGAGACACTAAAGAGGTTAAACTGTAATTCTCTTACAAAATACACATTCTCAAAATCTAAATTACCAGTTTTGATTGTACCTCTGCCTGTGATTTTCCCTCCTTTGGGGTTACCTCCAAAGGCAACATATCCTCTATTAATTTCTTCAAAGTGAGTAAGATAGGACATGTTCCCTATCATGTGCCTTGAGCATCCACTGTCAATCACTCCTTTCTCCTCCAAATCTTGCTGTGGATTGCCCTGCACATAAGGTAAGAAAATCAGTTTCTTTTGGGGACCCAAGCCATCACTGACTTGGATTTGCCTTGTGCATCAATATAATCAAACTTTTTAGAATGGTTGATGCACTGTTGTGTTTAGAAACATGGTCTATTACTTTAGTCTTTGGTTTCCAAACCCAACAAGCTAAGACCTTAACAACATTAACCTGGTTTCCCTTAACAACATTAAGTACTGCTTTTGGCCAAGCAGCATTAACTATTGCTTTTGGCCTAGCAATATTAACATTCTTACCACTAACAGTATTAACCCTCTTATTAAAATTACCATTTTTAGTTGTTGTTTTGTTGTTAATGGGCCTTCTAACAGTTGAATGTGCTTTATTAAAAACATTTGTCATTGGTCTTGCACTATTCACTGTTGTTCTGGGTTGAGTAGTATTAACTGGTCTAGCAGTAGTAAGTGATACTAGGCCAGACCTCATTAATGCTACTTTTGGAACCTTGTTCCTTTTAGGACTGGGGTGAGTCATTTTAGAAAAATTTTGGTGATTCACCCTTTGAGTATAGTTCCACACTAGTTTTACCATCTTTTTATTATTAAACTGTCTCTGATGGTTATCACAATTATATTGCAGGTGATCAAAACTTCCACATACATAACAAGCTTTGTTAAACATCTCAAAATTACTTCATAGTCTCAGAGACATCATATTATTCTAGTTTCTTTAATTGCCTCTAGGAGTATGAGTGTTTTGTCTATTTTGATTAACATGATTAACATTTTTCTTAGGAGATTTTACTTGCTCTTTAGATTTAACAAACTCTATTTTAACAAAATTGGACTTAACTGTTTTCTTCTCTTTCTTGGCCTGAGGCACATCTTCTTCCTCACTATCAGACACCCAATCCTCAATAATTGGAGCACCATTATTCTTCCTAATTGCTTTAGACTTGTCTGCACTAGCCTTAGCTTCACTAGTCTCAACTACAGGCTTCTTAACTATAGGCTCACTAACTATAGGCTCATTTACAAACTCTTCTAGACCAGAGAATGACAAATCAGGTTTTGGAGGCATAAAGTTTCCTGTACATGGAGGTGGAACAACATTATACCCTAAACCTGTTTTGCACTTATCAACTATCTGACAGTCTAGTAGTTTGCTTAAGTTTTTAGATGAATTCTTAAAATTTTCTACTGTTAGCTGAATTTCATCTTTTTATTTTTGAGCCAGTTCTAACAACCTAAGCTCTGTAATGGCTACTTCTTTTAAATGAATCTCACGTTTTAAGACCTTGATATCTTCCTTATAAACGGACTAATTTTTCTTATACACTAGAAGTCTTGCTTCTACAGACTCTAAACCTGTTTTTATAAGTAATAGCATTTAGTTTAGATGTCCTTAAATCTTTTAACAGTTGTTCATTTTGTTCTTTAATAATTTTAACATTTTCCAAACAAGATGATGAACAGTTTGAATCAGTAGATACCTCAGAGTTAGAACTTGTAGAAGAGCAAGCCATAAGTGCAAAGTTAGTTGGACCTTCTTCTGCTTGATCACTCTAATCATAATCACTAAGACCATCACACTTCTTGTGTTCTCCACTGACACACTTCTTGTGTTCTCCCTATTCATGTTTTCTTGGTTCCTTGGAGCCCTGCAATCCCTTGTAAAGTGTCCCCTTTTGTAGCAGTTGTAACAATCCACCTTGGACTTATCAAACCCAATGGTTTCAGTACCATTCACAGAAAACTTTCTTCCAGTGTTTTTCAAGAATCTCCTTGCCCCAATTGTTAGCATAGCCATCTGCCACCTTAAATCCATCTCTTCTAAATCATCAGGATGAATTTGTTGCAAGTCCTCATTGTCAAGTTGTGGACTGTTTGGTTGACTTGCAAAGAAAGCACAGATGACAGCATCACTTAAGTTGTCAATTGTTATTGAGTTAACAGCAGTAGCATGAGTGCTAGCAGTTGTAGCACCATGAGCAGTATTAACTGCTCCATTTGTACTGCTGGTGTTGTTTGAGGACACAAAGGCTATGTTTTGTATGTTTGTTCTTGAGCTTGATCTCCCTTTGACCTCTGGTTCATAGATCTTTAGGTTGTTGTAAGGATCATCCAAGCTTAATGTATATATCTCAGGCTTGTTTCTCCACACAATGGTATGTGTGTTCCATTCTTGTGACAGACTTCTTAAGAACTTCTGATTCACATCTTCTTGTGAGATACTTTCACCATGAATCTCCGACTGACCGATAAGCTTTTGAAGCCTATCAAAGGTTAGATCTAACACCTCTGAGTCTTTTTAGTAGCAGCATTCCCTCCAAACCTATTCTCAATAGCCTGCAGCAATGACTTGGCATCTTTGATGAAGTTAAACTTCAATTGATGTTCATTAGGGATTCCTATCAATAAAGTGCTTCTAGCCTTCAACTCTAACCTCCTTTGTGCCTTTTCTTCTGCAGTTGCAAGAGTAATTTTAGTCTCAACACCTTCAATAAGTTTTGTTATTAGAGGTGCATTACCATTCTTTAAGACCTCTCATAGAGAATAATCAACCATCTGGATGTATTGTTCTATCCTCATCCTCTAAAGCTCATACTCAACTGGTTTGAGCATAGGCACTTTTGATGCAGCCACCATATGTACTGAGTCTTGATCCATGTCTTTTTAGCAAAGTTTCTCAAAGCAACAAGCTCTGATACCACTTGTTAATCTCACTTCAATGGATCTTGAATTCCTTATCTTGTGTAAGGTTTAGTTATGCAAGATAAATCCTACACAACTTATGATAGAAACTTTGTTTGATAATACTAAAGATTATGCGGAATCTAATCTTTAATATAAGAAGAATTCTTCAATGAAATAGTAATTCTAATGAACACACAGATTAACAAACAAAAGCTTCAATATATTAATACGAATACTATAACTAGTTCAAGTTTTAAATTTATATTTTGTTGACTATACCAAAAACAACACTTTAACGGGCAGTGTACCCTGTCAGATGGGAGTTTCAGGGTAAGTACGATGTCGATCACTAAGAGCGAGAAACAATCTTTCAATTTATTAATATTTTGGTTATCTAAACTAAGTTAATTATATTCTACGTTAAACCTACGCCAAACCTATGTTAATCCTAAATCTAACGGATAAGGGGGTTTTCAGCATGAGAGACTGGCAAGGGTTTTGTGGTGACTTAAATCAACTTAAGACACAATAACACACGCAAGCAAATTAACAGAAGATAAAAGAGCGGTCTAGCCAAATATAAGAAAACTGTATTAACCATTATTAATCCAATTAGAACGTTGGTTTGTTTATTTGGTGCAATGATTACTTATCTCGAGGCGGCATATCATTCTTAAGACTTAGGCGTTACTTCTTCCTAAGACCTAGATACGAAGAATTCTGTCACAATTAAACGTATCTGTATAAAGCATCCTTATTTGCTGATTATAATCTATCTTAGGAATTAAAGCGATGGTGATCTTGTTAATCCTAGCTCATAAAGAATTTACCCACTTACTGCTTAAAGGCAACTCATACACTAGTAGTCCACTAACCAAGTCTTTACCAATTAATTGAGAAAGTACTCACTGATCCCAAGGGTCACCTGCCGATCCAACTAAGCTCGCAATGTAAGGGCAAAGATATGTTATTATTCATGATCCTATTGGTCTAGATGTATAAATCACTATATGGAGAGCCATCCCGGCATCTAGATTACTTAGTCCATATCATTAGATCCAGTTAAATGATAGGTCACATACAAAAGTACGTAAACAAGTTTAAACTGATAAACATAAACAAGCAATCAACAATGAATTAAGCAATCAAGATAAACAAAACCAAACATTCAAATCTTTATAATAATGGCTAATACCCGAAGGTATTAGCCTTCAAACGTCATAATCAATACAAGAGTAATAATTTAGCCAAGGTAAACTAACCGAGTTAACGAATGATACCAAAAAACTGAATGATTACAAGAGTATAGGAGATTACAAATTGTTTCTAATGGAATTAATTTCTATGCTCGACCTCTTCTGCTCTTATTCTCTTCTGAAAATCGACTTTTATGGTTGATGTATCAAAAATAAGATTTAGCACATTGAAACCCGTTTTTAGGTTTTCAATTTATAAGGTCTGGAATTTAGTCGATACGACGTATTGACTGAGGTTAATACGGCGTATCGGGGGTTTCTTAAAGTAGAGACCACGTTTGATATCTTCCAAAATATTTTATTACTATAAATCAAACAATTAAGTAACAATTCTTTGTAATAATTATACAAAATGGGTCATTTACATGGGATAAATGATGTTATAAAATCGTATCTTCATTTAAGCTCTAGAATGCGTGTCTTTTTGCTAATCTTCACCAAGTACTCCATAATTACTGTAATTCTCAAATACAAACGATTAAGTAATAATTGTTTACAATAATTATACAAAATTGGTTATATACATGGGATAAATGATGCTATAAAAGTAATGTTATTTGATTTTATCAAATATCCCCCACTTGAATCCTACTTGTCCTCAAGTAGCCTTTAGAAGTTTATGAAAATGTATCCTATGGATTTTTCCGTTTAAGCATTTATTTGATCTATTACAAGTACACAACCAAACACCTCATGAAATAAGTAGATGAAAACATTCAAATCACTCGACTAATCTATGTGGTAACACATAACTAATTCACTCAATTGCTTGATCATGACGAGTATTCTATCAAAGGCTTGGCAAGGATACACATCTCTACCACTAGAGCTAAGGAGTATACAAGTTTATTAAGGTAAATAGGTTTTTATTATAAGGCTTAGGGTTGATCATTCTATCAATCTTTCACTAAAAGTACCCCACCAACAAGGCAGTTGAATCACACATACGCGACCATAACGACAGAATAGACATGTGTGTTCGATCACATCCTCATTCGAGTTTAACCAATGGGTTAGGATGAAGAATGATATAGGGTATGAATCTTCTAACTTTCACCAAAAGTAATAAACCAACAAGGCAGTTGAATCACGCATACATGGCCGTAATGACGGAATAGACATGCATGACTCGATCACATCTTCATTCAAGTAAAACCCAAGGTATTGATTAGGAAAGGGAAATAAAATGTTGTTAAATAAAATGACGAAACAAATAGACTAACTAACAGTTAGGTACAAGTTGCGAGGCACTCTTTCTCCGACCGTTCACCATGAAAACCGGACACATCTATTTACAACAAACATCTTGAATCCTTAATAAAAATCAACACGAAGTTGGCGTTCCCGTAACAGTCAACTTCCTAATCATCCCATACTTTACATACTTTTACAAGAAAAGTGGCGATATCTACCACTTTATACAAAACTTTACATCATTGACTTATAAGACGTATCAACGAATAATCGATCCTCAAATAAGTCCTTTCGGTGTATGCTTTTTGCGAAACGATTATCTCCAAACTTCCTCCTCTTTTTTTGTTGCGATTTTTTATTTTTTTCTTTTTTTATATACTAACTACGAATCTCGGTGTAATTTCACCATCTTTACGATCATAATAACTCCGGATAATTCCTTCGATATTCTTCATTCTGTCGTACCGTACCAATAATTGGAATGGTAGTAAAAATATATGTGTTTTGACTGCTTTGTACAATTCCCATTTGCCAATGTGCAAATTTATTCCTAAACGTACCAAAGTAGAAAATTGGTCACAAGACTCGGGAATACATACTTACCACTTTAGCATCTAGCAACTGATAAATGGACTTAAGTCTAACAGTGGTGGCTAGTGTGTAAGGTGTAACAAACAAACAGTTGGTGTTATCTAAAGGATTTGCCTCTATTGGTTTTTCTAAAGGGTTTGTTATCTTATGATGAGAGCTAAACAAAGGGTTTATTCATGATTTAAACTACCGTGTAGTTAGTTAACTAATAAACATGTGTAGGCTTATGTTGTAATCCTAGAAATTTACCATTTTAAAACTTGTTACTCAATCTAAACTCCATAGTAATCATCATTGTTTTCGAAAAAGAAATACCAAGCCTAGTTAAAAGTTACACATCACCGACACACTCATATTTTTATGGGATTTGGGTAAACATTTGGAAATGGATAAGGTTAAATCCTCACAATATCTAATAAACGTTATTGTGTGCGGGCTATGTAATAAGTAATTTCACAAAAGTATGCTTTGAAAAAAAATTGAGCATAATTTAAGCATTTTAATGTTAAAAATAGGACAAGTAACGTTCTAATTCCCATTTCTCTACTTAAATTATACAACGTCCTCATTGTATAGATAAAACATTAAAAACGGGAAATTAAAAGATATAGAATGAGAAACTCCCCTGATATTTTGCTCGGTAGGTTCTCCATTTTGATTTCATGAGCAAGAATATGTGTTGTAAAAGCGGGATTGAATCCTAGCATGACTACAACACACTAGTTTCTAGAAAATACTCCACCGGCGTCGTTCATTTTCGTTCAGAAGATCCTGTATTAAGCATAAGAAAACAAGTGCAATTTCTATCTCCGTGTATTCGTTGGTTAGACTCGAAATAAAAACCTAAAAACTGTACAGGAAGTCGATACGCCGTATCCATACCCCAGGATACGCCGTATTGATACCTGTAGAAAACATTCCTAAGTACGGATCAGAAGTCGAATACGCTGTATTCGTTTAACGAATACGCCGTCTCGACCAGTCTGACAATAAAGTTTAAATTGCAGAAAAATAAAGACTGGATAACGTCGAGGTAGTTAGTACACCATATCCATGGGGTTTGGATACGCCGTATAGATAGTCTGGGAAGACAGACTCGATAAGAAAATTGAAAATACATTTCGGGTTGTCTCCCGGCAAGCACTTTTGTTTACTAAAAAAAATTTTAAGTTAGACTTGCCCCAATTTTATCCCATCCTTATAAAACAACTTGGGGTCG
Organism: Tanacetum coccineum; assembly: GCA_026074375.1. Taxonomy (NCBI): domain Eukaryota; kingdom Viridiplantae; phylum Streptophyta; class Magnoliopsida; order Asterales; family Asteraceae; genus Tanacetum; species Tanacetum coccineum. The sequence goes on from BQNB010000057.1 coordinate 82,469, forward strand.
AATGGGATGCCAAATGGTATATATAAATTTTTAATAATAAAAATGAATGACATCCCTTTGATAAGATAATTACAGGCCATAATTTTAAAACCTAATTCTTTGTTAAAAGTATTAGTTTTGAAAAATTTATTGGTTGTATCATGACTTATTTTCAAAAGTTTATTTAACCATTGTGTATCGATTTTTATTACATCAGGTAATGGTTCAATAGATAGATTCCCCGAAGATTGCTCAATATCGATTTTATCATTATCATTGTCCTTATCTGATTTTAACTCATCGGGATAAATTACGTTAAAAGGATATAGATCATTAAAGTATATAACTTTTTGTTCCTCTACATCATATTCAGACAATGATGTTTCATTTTTCAAATTAAATTCATTGATATGTTGAGGACTTACAGTAGGTTTAGGTAAATCTAATTTAGATGTTAAAGCATCATTATAGGCAATCACTGGGAACTCTTTCTCAAAATCTTTAAAGTAATCGAAATCATTAAAATGACTGACTGTAGGTTCTAATGACGGAAATGAAGGCATATTGAATTTATTATCATTTTCTGAATCCGTTATCAAATCGTTGATAGAAATTATTTTATAAGAAAATAATTTTTTGTCATAAATTACCGTGTAATCTTCATCGTCTGATTTGTCACACTACATTCTAAAGTCAATTTGATTGTTGTTAAGAGGACTTACCATGGTTCACAAGAGAGTGCTACTTCAGATGTTAACGTGTCATTATAGACTATAGCTGGGAATTCAGTTTCAACAGATATGAGGTCGTAAACATCTTCATCACACCAGATCCTACCATACGTAGTAGTTTCCCAGTTATACACCCTACCACGCCTGCGAGCTTTTTCTTCTTCAAGCTTGATATACTCTTCCATAGTAACGTTGGGGTCGTCCATTTCCTGTAATAAAATAACTAGGAAAGAAAAAGGTCAAATAGACAAATACGCCGTATCGAGATTTGGAGTCGAATACGCTATATTGGTTTAGAAAAAATTTATACGTCGTATCCAAGAAGTTGAATACGTCGTATTCAGTATTCGACTTAGAAAGTTACAGCGAACTGTAACTATGCAGGAAAACATACAAACATACAATAAGCAAAAATATACAATGCAAAAAATCAAACACACAAATATGCAAATTAATCTAAGCTACACTAAACTAAATATACTAATAAAATAATAATTAAACAACTTCACTCCCCGGCAACGGCGCCAAAAACTTGATGTGTCGTTGTGCGTAGGTATTTTATGTATCAAGTTTTACTATTTATTTTATGCCGACTATACCTAAAAACAACACTTTCACAGGCAGTGTACCCGATCAGATGTAGCTTTGTTGGTAAGTAGGGTGTCGATCACTAAGAGCGAGAGCGTTAATATCTAATTCATCATTATTTTAGTTATCTATGTTAGTACTAAAATTAATCTAATTTATGCAAAACCTAAGTTAAACCTAATCTAATGAATAAGGAGGTTTCAGCCTGAGAGACTGACACGAGGTTTAGGTATCTAACCTAAGGTTTTGATGACAAGTAAAGCAATAAACGCACACAAGAAGATAAACAAATGATGGAGGAGCGGTCAAGAACTAATGTAAGAAAAACGTATCAACCATGAATAATCTAATAAAATGCAGGTTTGCAATGAGTGCTTATCTCGAGGCGGCATATCATTCCTAGATTTAGGCGGTACTTATTCCTAAAACCTAGACACGCTAATTCTGTTACAATTAAATGCATCTGCATAAAGCATCCTTTTTGCTAATTATAATCTATCTTAGAAGATTAATAATGGTGCTCTTACTAAACCCTAGCTCATCGAGACTTTACCCACTTACTGCTTAACAACATCTGACACACTAGTAGTCCACTGTCCGAGTCCTCACCAATGGAACAAGAACGTACTCGTTGATCCCAGGGTCACCTGCTAGTCCAACTAAGCTGACTAAACCATTGGTAAAGATAGGCCAATATTTGTGATCCTATGATTCTATATATATAAGTTTCAATATGGAGAGCTATCTCAAACTCTTAGCCTACGCCCAAACAACACCGAAGTTGCAGCGCATTAAATATGTAGGACTAGACCCAGTTGAATGATAGGTCGCATACTTAAGCACGTAAACAAGTATAAATTGATAAACATAATCAACAATCAACGATAAATTAAGTAATCGATATAAACAAACCAAACATTAAACCTTCATAAACATGGTTGATACCTAAAGGTATCAACCGATAGTCATTGTAAAAATACACACGGTTTCATATATTAATGATTAAAGAAAAGAAACCTTAACCGAACGCGTATTTGGTTGCGCGAAGATTATAAGAGTTTTTCTATGATCTTGAGGCTCTTTTTTGACCTTCTATGCTCCTTTATTCGTCTCTTGGCCGGCTTGGTAGTTTTGGGCTTCACTTGCATACCTAAAACTAAGTTTAGGGTGTTGTATTTATAGAGTCTGGAAACCGGTCGATACGCCGTATCGGGCGATGTAGGATACGGCGTATTGGGGATTTCTTAGAGTAAGGACCACGAATGATATCTTTCATAATCTTCCAATGTTTGACCTATGATATGACATATTGAGTCTTCGTGGATACGACGTATTGGGTCTTCAATCCTTCGTGGTTATTTGTGAAGTGCAGGCACGGATACGCCGTGTCTTCTTAATGGATACGGCGTATTGAAGTAAAACCAGTTGGTTCTTCTTCGTAGACCAAAGTATTATATACGATGTATCGTTGATGTGGATATGACGTATTCTTCAAAGTCAAGCAATGATCTTTTAATTCGTCAAATTCTTAGATACGTCGTATAGGTCTAGAATAATACGGCATATTTGTTGTTGGTTCAGTAGACTTTCTTGAACTCTTCATTTAAGCTCCAAAATGTGTGCCTTTTAACATAACTTCACCAATTACTCCATAATTACTACAAATAACAACTTTAAGCAATTAAGTACCAATTCATGCAATTATCGTGGGATAAATGATGCTATAGAAGTGATGTTATTTGATGTCATCAGGCGAACTTCCCAAATTCCTAATACATATTAGTCTCAAGATCTTGTACATTGATAGACTCACCTTGTTTCAACCTTTTAATTGCTTTCCACGTCTCTATTGCATTAGGGCAAGCATAAACTGTAGAGTAGATATCATTATCATTCTTAGTAAGAATGCACTGAACAGCTTTGGCTTCAACATCAATCCATTTCTTAGTCTCCTCTAAAACAGTTGCATATGTTTCCATTACTTTTTCCCTTGGTTGTTGTGGAGTACCATCATTACCAGGTGTAGCAGGTGTATTAGCAAGAACTCTATATTGGTAAATGTATAATGGATTCTTAAGACAGAAGTGGATAAGCTCATGGTTTGGTTTGGTATCAATGTATCTTTTGATTTGAGATTTCCACTGAACGTAATTACCATGTGCTAACATTAGAGGACGATCTTTGCCATAAAAGTGCACTTGATGTTTGAGTTTGAAGATTGTTGTTGTTATTAGACATTTTGATGTTATTATGAATGGATATCGGATCTTAAGTAGATGAAAGTGATGTTATAGTGGTTTGTTAACGTTCTTAAATGATCAAAGGACTAATGGTGTATTATCTTTGAAGTATTAAGGAAAAACGGTTGTTAATTTCACTTGTGAGGACTAACGGTGAAATCAAATTAAACTTTAAGGATTAATGGTTGATATTTAGAACAATGAGGACTAATGGTGAAATGATTTGACGTTTGAGGGACTAACAACTGTTACACAAACTATTAAGGGAGAACTGTGTAAAGAGTTAAGCTTTGAGGGGCTAAAAATGTAAATTCAGTCTAGGGCTTGTAACTTTGAATATACACCTTCCCGGCAAATTCAAAAACCTTTCTTTAACCTCAAATAGCGTGAAGAAATGATCAAATCAAATGAACAAACCGCAAAACCCAAGTGATCAACTCGCTTGAATCACTATGATCAAATCGCGTAACCTAAGATGATCAAATCGCCTGGAATAGTTTAACAAATCGCCTGATTTTGTTAGACAAATCGCGTGATTACCTTACTCAAATCGCTTTGTATATCTGCAAAAATCGCTTGAAGACCTGTAACAAATCGTCTGATTACACAAATCAAACCGCATGCTTCTTATAACTCAAATCGCGTGAACCAGTTGGACAAATCGTGCAGAACACATGAACAAATCGCTTGTAATATGAACTCAAATCACTTCTTGTAACCTGCTCAAATCGCCTTACCTGTTATCAAACCGCGTAACCAAGGTGGTCAAACCGCTTGCTAATGTTACTCAAATCGCCTCTTTAGCCTGTCAAACTGACTGACTTTGAGCTCAAATCGCCTCACCAATCTTAACAAATCGCCTAATCAAATAGCCTATTTTGTACTTTTTGTCCTTGTTCTCTTTCTTGACAAACCACGAACAAACGCAGAAAAATAATCCCTTAAAAAGCTGTTTACTAGGTTATAAGCTACGAAAAGACTTTTACTATAAGCTACTAACTTTTTAAAGATGAAAGTACTATTTTTTATGATTTTTGAATAAGCTAAACCAATAAATGAACAAAAATAAGCTATGACTTAATATTTGAAAAAAGACTCGAATAAGCTTTTATCCTTTAAATAAGCTATTAAAACGTGTTGATCTAATAAGCTGTAATTCGAGTTCATTTAACAATACAATAAAAAAATACCAAGCTTTATTAGAAAATAAGCATAATTAAAATAAGCCAAATGATAATAAGCTTTAATAAGCTATAATAAGCAGTCCGAAGAAACTACAAAACTACAAACACGATCACTAACTACCCCTTGGCTCTTGATACCACGTGTTGTCCTAACCTAATCCATTATCACAACACAATAATACACGAATTATAGAAGAAAAGAGGAGGATGTTTTAGAGAGAGAAACTAGAGAGAAATTAGAGAGAATTAGAAGATTATCTTTTGCTAGGTGAAATACAAATGACAACCAACACCCTCTCCATGTGTGGAGAGGATCTTTTATAGTCCAAGCCTTCATTTAGGCGTATGCGCTTTCTATTAGGTCGGGCTTGGCTTATAATGGGCTTAAAGCCCGAAATATGGACAATATTATATTCTAATGCTAACAAAAATTCTGTAAGCGGAGCTAATTTTTAGCTTTTGATTGAAGTAGTCGGTATCATTCAGACTCGTGTTTGCCTGGATAGCATTGCCCTGCGCACATTAAGATGTCAGACCATAGGTGTTAGAGCTCGATATATTTTAGTTGTATGAAAGGAAAATTTTGATACCTCGCGGTCTAGCAAGATGCAGCAGAATCCAACGGGAGCTAGTTTCAGGATGCTCTTGGAGATCCATTTCCTGTATACCTTTGCCTCAAGGATTTTGTCTCGCGAACCTGGATTTAGCTAAGCAATTATGACGTCCTGTATTGTAGACTTGACACTAAAAAAACAAAGATGAGTTACAAAGAACAAAAGAAAAGCAACATTAATCGCATCCCTGATTATTCAAGTATTATGACCACATAGATATTGTTAATTTCATAAGTCATAACAGAAATGGTCGGTCTATAGAGGGTGAATCATATAAAGAAGTAAAAACTTGTATTAGAATAAATCAATGTAAATAGCATTAACATCAATTTAAGCATTATGATCATGGCAGATGTTCGATCTATACAGGGTAAGTCATATACGGAAGCAAATAATTGTATTATAAAAAAACAATGTCAATAGCATCACCACTAATTTAAGCATGATGAAGATGGCAAAGATTAAGTTTATACGTAATAAAAAATATCATCTGCGAGCATTGATTTTATGGACCAAGGTGTGTATACTGTATTTTGCTCAAAAAAGTTTGTGTGAAGTATGGTTTTATGGTATTCATTCGCTATTTTCCCAGTTTTCGATGAGGGTGTTGAGGTTATACTGCAAGACGGAAAACGACAACTTATGCTATTAGTTAACCAAACATATCGAGAAGGATACAGAAAAGAAACATATATGTATTGACCAGATTGCTTTCTAAAAAGGTTTAAAATACATATAACGATCAAATCTGTAGATAACAGTCACAATAGCATTTTTTCCTAGCATAGGCTCAGATAAGGTAACATTTAAGAAAAAAAGATACACCCGCTATAGCTGCAATCCTAACAGGTTTCCCCGCTAAGGTACGAGTAATCCCAACTTTAACCGGACCCCTTCAAACTCGTAACAGCCTTAGAATATGATGCATCCATTAATACAATCCAAAGAAGTGGACCAATCTACATCGAATGCAACGATAGTAGCACAAAGTTTTTCCACTATAGGCTTAGATAGGGTAGCATTTAGGAAAAACATGATACACTCGCCATGGTTGCAACCCTAACATGTTACCCCATCAAGAATAAGGTAATCTCAACTGTAACCGAACCCATTCCAATTCATTATAGCCTCAAAATATGATACATCTATTAGAAACAATCCAAATAAGTGGACCAATATGCATCGGTTGCAACGACAGCAACACACAGTTTTTCCACTATAAACTCAGATAAGGTAAAATTTAGGAAAAACATGATACACTCGCCATGGCTGCAACCCTAACAGGTTGCCCCACCAAGATATAGGTAATCTCAGCTGTAACCAGACCCATTCAAACTCATCATATCCTCAGAATATGATAAAGAAGTGGACCAACATGCATCAATATCAATGATAGCAACACGCCATTCAGAACCGCATTCATATATGGAGTCACACATCTGAATAAAGCACTAATCTCAAAACTCAAAAAAATCAAGTCCAAAAACAGTTACACATTTGGAATAGCATAAGGCTCTAATAAAGGAAAAGAGGATAAGCCCACCATGGCTGCAAACTTAACAGGTTGCCACGCCAAGACACGGATAACACAAAGACTTGACCACAATAAAAGATTTCTACTTAACCATCATTGTGAATCCACATCATCGGTATAGGACCCAACAGTTGCAAAACAATTGCACAACAGCCGTCTAGCAGCATATTGTCCGTCATAAGTAACTCGCAAAGTCACATTTTTAAAAGAACTTGGTAATTGACTATCAAACAACATTGTTTACAACAATCATTCAGTATTCTAACAACGGGTTGAACAACAATCAACACTGAACAATTTTACAACATAAAGAAACACAATAACAACAGTCCTAATTGGGTCTGGTAATGAATTCCTTACATCAATCATTCAGTATTACAACAACAAACAACGAATTCACTATAACATTACAGCTACAAACAAGATGCAACAACCCAAAATACAATGACATAAATGCAACATTATAACATTACAACAACAAACAAAATGTAACAACCCAAAAACATAATGCAAGAAACCAAACTGGCAGTAACAATGCATTAATCCCAAAACTCAAAATGGAAACTCCAAAAACAATAAACATCAATGAGACACAACTCAACAAAAGAATACCCTAATTTATTCTGACAATGCATTGATTCTAACATAATAGGATAGTGCAATAAGCCAAACAACTGGAAAACAATAAAATGTCAAACCTAAGATACACTGGTGCTTGGCTTTAGAAGGGACAAAATGAGAATAACCAAAACCTAAGCTATGAGTTTATAAACCTCAAACCCACTCAAAAATTAATGGAAGACATGTGGTTATCATGCAATAACAACAAAAATTAAGAGAAAAAATTAGTTGGCAAGTGAAAGGATTAGTTGGCAATAAGCACTAAGCAAAAATAAAATAAATCATCTATTGTAGCATCTACTATTAACCCTCTCACAAATCATTGTAGCATTAATATAATATTGCTTAGTCGCTATCACCGGACCGGGTTACGAGTCAAATGGCGAATGTCGAACGGATCGGATTTTCAATGGATAGGGAAGAGATGTGAGTGACAACTAAGAAAACCATCAGGTGTATAACATTGATGGGTCATGTAAGGCGGGTATGGACCAGGCCCAAGAGTTATGGCCTAATTGCTTGCGATTGTGTTCCCGCTTTATGTAAGTTTTTAACAATATCTCTTCGATATGGGTGAACTGAATTTGTTCAAATTTAGAATTTGGGTTTTTCATTCATTTTGGAATTTATCAACACAGACCAAAATTTATAAACCAAACAACACTTTTTGAATTATCAAGCCCATTCTTATATTATTCTTTTTCCATACCTATACCCATTGTGATTCCTCCGGGTAAAGCAAACACCCCCCTTAAAATTACATGTGAATCGTAAAATCACATGTGATTTGATTTTCAAAATAACAAATCACAAGTGATTTATTACTTTAAAGATCACATGTGACTTGTGAAATCACACATGATTTTTATATGGTTAATTTCGTATATACTTAATTTGAATTTCTAAATGACATATTTACCCAACTAAATATCATAATCTCATATATATACCCAATATAAATATCATATTGGTCATATTTACCCATTTCATTACATTATTCATAGAAAAAAAATGAAAAACTCTTATAATTTATCAATTAAAATATTATTGATTATTACACCCTTATGATTAAGTGTCTAGTACTCACACCTTTTTATCATAATATAGGTTTATAGATAAAAGGCTACTAAAAAGGTGTTGTGCATGATCAGTTATGATCAAAATTTCGATAAAGAATATCCATTGTTGTATGATCATAGTTTCATCGAGAAGGTTCATCCGAACCTAACAATAATATCCAAATTTATTTATAGGCCCCTATTTGTTAGATGAGTTTTATAACCGTCGTATAGTAGGTGTTTTTTATGGTACGTAAAGTAAACTTCCTTCCCCTCACGTGTTTAGAATTTGAAGTTATGCTTGGTCTTTCTTGCTCTTGTGGTTCTAAAAGTTTGTTCTATACCTTGGCTAAGGTTTGTGGTTACTTGAATGAGAGATGATAATGACTTATACTACTAAGGGCATTATAGGAATTTAATGACGTAAGTTTAATTTATGTGGGTTGTATAATGAAATGGGTAAATATGATAAATATGGTGTTTATATAAGATATATATGACATTATGAAATTTAGTTAGGTAAATATGTCATTAGGTGTTTTAGATTAGATATAAATGGAATTAACCTATTTCAACACCAAAAAATGGTCAAAAGTATATCAAAGTATCCGTCTATTGAAAGATAAAAATATTCTCATCGCGATGGTGTATGTTTCGTAGCTTGACGATTTACCGTTTGCAAAATATATTATTTTAAAAAAAAGATGGATAATAAGTTTTTTTTTTGTTTAATAAAAAATGGATAGCTATGATTTATTCATTTAGTTTTTTGAGAAAAAAGTAATAGTAAAAATTAATCTATTAAGACCTCACCTCAATCATCACAACCAACTTCTTGCTTAGGGAGTAAAGTAGAAAATTTTTATTTGTAACAGGGTGAAAGTCATTTATTATCAACCTATTTTCTCACTTGTACCGTAATGACTAACTTACTTTTTTTCGTACTCATTACATTTTGTTCGATATCACCAATATTACCATAAAATGACTATATTACCCTTGTCTTCTCTACATCCATTCAAATCAAAATGAATTGACTTTTTTATGCCAGATCTAACTAGTTCACCTTTCCGAGTGAGCGAAACGTTTGTGTGTTGCTTCAAAAAACATTGAATCTTGTTTGTTGTGCGATTTTTAATAACGATATCATCAAAATCCATTAGCAATGGCTGCTACCCTTTATGGTCCTTAGTGAGAGCTAGTTCAATATATACCAGAAAATACTTATTAAGCTACAGTCTTGGTAAAAAGGTGTTTGTGAATGATGTCGGGTTGTTACGTGTTCATCGAAGTAGAAATGCTGCTAGAATGCTAGCAGTAGTCAGATACCAGAATTCACCGGGAATCATATGGTCTTGCACATATACGAGTTTGTGAAATTGGTAGATCTGAGTGAATTTTTAATTCAGATATGAGGTTTTTTTTTTTTTTTTTTTAGTTTAGATCCAGAGTTAATGTTTAGGTTTGATGTAAATATGTTAAAGAAGACAAGGATAATATAGTCATTTTATGGTTATATTGATGATATCGAACAAAATTTGAATGTACGTGGATGTTGTGTTTATGAAAAAAAGTAGTTGGTCATTACGGTTACACATGATGAAGTAGGTTGGTAAGAAATTGGCTTTTACTCTTGCACACTAATACTTTTATTTACCTAATACGTTGTTATTTATATTACTAGAAATCTCAGGTTTATTACACATAAAACTGTCAATGGAGGAATGAATAAGCCAATGTTTTCTCCTCAACAAGTTCCTTAGCCAAAGCATCCATCTTTTCCCTTGCAAATTCATCAATCTTTAGCCCTACACCATTGCAAATTTTGGACTCAAGATGTGATCTTTTTCGACATGGATCACTCCGTTAAGAAGAATTATGACATGCCTTATGCATATTATATCACATTATAAGAAGAATTATGCTATAGAAACATACCTTGAACAATTGACCATTCACCTTTCTCACAAGTGACAGGGAATGAGTATATTAGCCCCGGTTGGATACCATACGATCCATCAGAATAAATCCATGATACCCATGTTCCTGATCGCAAAGGTGCAAAATGAAACTGTAAGAAATGATAAAACAAAGAAAATAAGGAGAAAAAAGAAGTAGAAAATGTACCTTTGGAGTACCAAGAACCCAATCACGCATATGGTCACATGCAGCACTTGCAGCAGAAAATGCACTAGACAGCCTTCTAGCTTTAATTATAGCTTCACCTCTCTGTTGCACATTCGTAATAAACTCCGTCTTTAGCCTGAATCGTTATTTATATTATCAAAAGTAATCCAAATTTCAGAGGTAGACATTCAACCGTTTTACTGATCTATGGGTCGAATGGGGTTGTTTTTCTTAATGTCAAACAGGTCAAATGAGATACTCCAGCCAAAAGGGAAACCTGGTCTTACGAATTCGAAGTCGTCAAGAGTCCATTTTTTATGCAGGCGACCTAATAAATTGTATTTTGAAAGAATCTATATAATAAGTATTGTTTTTGTAAGCCTTAGTTCACGATTTGGCATATTGATTGTTCAATATAATTGTAACAATATGGATAGTAGGTTATTAGACATATTAAGAGAAATGAATAGGTACCTATGATCATCCAGCAAAACAATTTCTCTCACAGGTTTATGTCCAACACCAATTGTCGACGGTAGCATGATTAAGCTCTGGATATTGACTTGATGAGTGATTTCCCCATATTATAACATTTTTCACATCGCCAACATGGACATCTAGAGTATCCGCTATCTGGCCTAACGCACGGTTATGATCAAGTCTTGTGAGGGATGTGATGTTCTCTTCTGGGATCGAAGGTGCAAATTCTTTAAACATTTAGTGCACTTTGTTTTGCTAGATTAGCAAATTACAAGCACATGTGTAATCATTTTATGCAATTTTTTGTTCAAAGTTATCAAGTAGGAGACTGAAATTATGACCATTTACTTGCGTATGGCTTCAATTCTGGCTATGATATATCTATAACGGGTCGCTCTTAAAACAAACTCTAGCCTAAATAGGAACGGGTGTGATTGTTATGCTAAAAACCACTTTTCATTTTATTAAGAATAAAATAAAAGACAAAAAAGTGTCTCTATTCAATCGAACCAATTTGGGGCCCCGTACAATATACCCGTTTCATATAGTATCCAAACCGCCCATTTCACCACCTATAGCTAAAGCGAACAATAGATAACAAACCTTGCAATTGAGTCAGCCCTGTTGCTCCAAATGCGAAGCTTGAGCCTTGTATGAGATTCTCAGTATGTCTTGGTATTAGTCTGATGCTATCCGCCTTTTATACCGGGGTAATCCACCAAGCATGATTGCAATATCATCTCACACTTTACAAGCTGTTTCAACAAACTCACATTTGTGGTGATAACACCTACAGATAAGTAAAAAAACCAGCCATAATAAGCGATGGAAAACATGACTTTCTACTTTAGAAAAGACATGCACATAAATAATATTCCTACTGGTTTCGATGAATCATCCTTTGAGAAGTGGAAATGTCCATCATCAATTCCATTTTACCCTTTCATTAATCGCCTAATTTTTTATGGAATCCGGGGGGTTTTGGAAAACAAGACGGAGCCGAAGTAGAACGTTTAGCAAAGGAAAACAACCCATCGCTATACGTACGGGTGTAGAAAGCACGAAACACGGTCACTGAGGGTGAAAGGTCAAGTACACGCGTTAGAACCTCAAAATGAGACACCCGGGCCGCGCCAAAAGGCGCACTTGAGAAATATGCACACGGAAGTATTTGAGAACGGCCATAAAAAACTTTGTAAACGGAATCCTATAGCCAAAAACATCAAAGAGCCTACTATATACACCTACTTTACCGACTGGAAATTGGGTAATGATTTTATCGCGCCATGGGGTAGTGGGATGAACCTCAGCCGGAATATAAAAGCTATCATAAAAGCTATCTACCATTTCTTGGGTCATAATAGAATATTTAGCAGCAAAGTTAGCCATTAGGAAGGATGAGCAAGGAAAAGTGCAAACTTGGAAATTTGAAGAACCTTAAAAAAGAGGAAAACGAGATGCGGACGTATGATAAAGATGAAAAACTTGAAGAAATCAACAATGGTGGAAAGCAAAGTTGTGGAAAAGGAAATAGTAAAAATAGGAGGGGGGTATTTATATCTACCCACAGCCAGACGATGACACGCGTAACCCACTCACACGATCAACGGTCGGGGTTCGCTTACAAAACAGTTAATAAAGCTGTAAATGCGTCAAAATCAGTCAGAAGATAAAAGGACAACATCGGTCCACATCACCTCAACGTCACCAACTTGATAAGAAAGCTTTGCGGAGAATACACATGACCACGGAAGGCGGCAAATCATTAGCAATGAACCTAAAGTCTAGCACTGATCACCGCACGCGAGACATGGTCCGCAGGCAATATCATACTAGACTGGGGGGACTTGATGACGTATAGTAGGTATACCAAACCTTTGGGCTTGGGTCACACTGCCACTTGGGCTTTTGGGCCCAGCTTAGCAGTCATGGGCCGAAACCAAACCTAATCCTGCATTGGTAACGGCCCGGACACAGCAAAATGGACGCGGACCTAACTATAGGCTACTTCCGTACGCGGAAAACACACGCGTCCGTACACACGATTACTGCGGAACCTTGCCCGATAAGGGACCCACTCCGACCACTAACGAAACAAACAAAATATTAGGAAACCCTAATATTTTATTCGCTTAAAAAAGGGACCCTCTAACACAATGAACAATATGATTTTCTAACTCTACATACACACACACTCTCCCTCTACATGTTTACTTACTTTCACGCCGGAGTCTAATCGTGGGGTCCGTCCCCACGGTAAGGCTAACAATTTTTATTCGATTGTGCAGGAAATCATCTCACCTCTCTTGCTCTAGTACAAGATATGCCACTCAAATCATTCGGAGGCCCGGTTCAACGAAGGATTTGAGCCCTATTCTAAGCTTGACACTTATTTTGTACTAACAAAAACAAATGCATGTGTAAATGTTTTACTAAAGCTCTGTCAAGTGCGTATAGTTTTGATAAATATTTTTATGACTATCTTACATTATATATAACAGGATAAAACAATGTCACCTCATGCAACATAAATGCCACATCATCATCAAAGAATGTCACCTCACCTGGAATTAATGCCACATCATCACCAAATAATGCCACCTTACCTTTAATCAATGCCACATCAGCTTAAATCTTTGCCACCTCACCTTATTAATGCCATCTATGCAATAATATTGGAAAATAATCCGGCTGGAATAAAAATGCCAAATTTGGGATTCGAACATGGGTTAATTAGCATAAAGACTTATACTCAACCACTAAACCAGCTTGGTTTTTGTCATAGTAAATGCAAAACAAATTTATAATGCCTTGATCACAATAATCAGTTTGATCCTCAAATCTCCGCCTAAAAATTTGGCATAAGTCATTCAATGATCACAAATCATTTTCATATCACTTCCATTTTCATTTCCTAATGAAAAATAAAAAAAAAATCAAAAAGCAGAAACCTACACAATCGGAATATCATATCATTACTAAATTATGAATGAAAACCACTTCCTGGAGATCCTATTTATTGAATCATGAATGAAAGCCAAAGACTAAACGAATCTTCAAAAATCAACACCAAACCCTAACCACACGCACACAACTCAAATCATATAATCGAAGTGATAATAAAAGGTTTGATTTGATTGATGCGATTTCGGGTTAATATCTGAAAATCATCATGAAGGTAATGTATTTGGGTAACTCAATTTATTTAATTTGAATTTGCAAAGTATTTACTTTTAATGAACTAATGTTTGGAGTGTAAGCCGTGAACTAGCAGACATTCATGGCATGATAATAGTGATCTGGTACTAAATATATATTAAATCCTTATTATGTATCACATGTAAACATACATGTTAAAACAATGTTTGTAGCGACATTAGATACTGATTACATGGCTAATCTTTTGTCAAATAAAAATTCCAAGAATGATTGGCTAGAAAATCTTACGAAGAAATCATGTGAAACTTAATTGTTATTACTGTCATTAATGTATGAATAGCAGCTGAAGGAAAAAAATTAGAAGAAGCAAATTAACACGGGAGTAAGTTTTAAATGAATCAACCATAAATGTGGAAATGGTCCTATAGGTACATAATAACATGGTGTTTTTATCATATGATGAACTCAGAAGCAAATGAACATAGTGTTTTTATCATTAGGTTCAATAGTTTATTTTAACCCAATAATTCTCTTACAATCTTTTACTTATTTGTTTTCTATTGAGCAACAGATCAACAAGCCTTTGCAAAAACATGATGACGGTCTTGAACATAGTGAAACATACAGTGGTTTATGTTTTCGTGCACAAGTGGTATGACTCCTCTAACTATGCTCTGTTAGATATTATTATTTTTTTCTCTATGTTACTAGCAATCATATGTCATTTTTCTTGTTATTTCTTAAACAGTTACAAAACTTGTGTTTTGTTTATATTTCAAATTCAAATGACCAAATGAATATAATATTTAAAACTTTTTTATTAGTTACCATAAACGCGATTCTCATATTATTTGTGTATGTTATTTTTGACTTTTTAGGCATGGTGTTAGACAAATGCCAAAAACTTGGGCAGATGGACTAGGGTTGGTCACACAATGACCAACTAGACCAAAAGTGAGTTACGCCTAAATTTTTAGCATACAAGACAAGAGGTAACGCTATGATCCTATTCATATGGTTTAGGTCTTAAGGCCACTATTTACATTTCTAACACTATATGCCGAAAGAAATGATATTTCTACCCATTTCTTGTCATTTCTCTAAGTACAAAGTTTATACGCGGGCAAAATTTAAATATCTAAAAAACTAGTTTAGTGAATCGAACTTCATAATAACTGATACATGTACCTTAATTGATTGTAACATAAACTATAATGTCAATTCACTTGCATTGTTTCTTATTAACGTTCACACAATAAGCAATAAAATAGCTAAAAGTCAAGTTATATGCACAGTTTCTAAACATATTTGAAAATGGTGAGGTGGCTTGGCTAAAACGGTTCACAAAGAAGGTATCCATAATATGTTTAAAGTAGTGTAAACGCCAGTAGTATAAGGCGTAAGTTTGAACCGGATGGATAACACTTTTAGTTTCATAACCAAGATACTGATATACGAGGAAGTAGTAGAAGTTAGGTAAAGGAGGAGTGGGCCTAAATACTCGAAAAAGAAAAATTTACGATATGATATTTGTGGGCCCAAATCCTTAGATACTATGGTTATTATTTATTACATGTCCCGCATTATTGAAGTAAAATCGTGTGTTTCTCTGCAACTGTATACATTTTTTATTTTCAGCTTAGGTATGTGAGATATATCGAATGTATTTGTGTGCTATTATGGGCAAATCTTCTTTCTTGAACACTACCAAAACCTATTGCTCGATCGATGGAGGAGCTGTATGAGAACTACAAAAATGCAGTAAGTTTTTTTATTTGTGTATGGTGACGTAACTTTATCTGCACCCTTCAACCACCACTAGAATACGAAGAGAAAGCCGAAGCATCTGCCTAATTAAGCTATGAACTGTAACATGTGCTTCAAGGTATAATTTTTTACTTTGGTATGAAAAAAATTGCAGTTAATTTTGAAATTTAATAGCTTTTAGATTTTAAAACACTTCGCTCTGCTCCATATGACCATAAAATTTAATTATGACTCATCCACAAACCAAGTTGGTCATTTTCAACAAGTTCTCACAACAATTGGTAGCTTCAACCCAAATGATTCATTCCCTATTAAGTAGTGTTTCATTTCATCCATTTAAGATAAAACACAACCCATATCGAACCATTCAAAAACTATAAATGGGAGAAATTGACTTATCTAGATTATGCCCTTACAAAGGAAATACTGACCTTTTTTTAGAACGACAATTATGGCTACATGGCCCCTAGCCCAGAAGGCGTAGCGAGCCCACACAAACAGGTTGGGTCCAGCCCAGAAGGCAATGGCACCCATCCTTTTTACGCACGCATGAAGGAAACCCCTATCGCCCTAGACAAGACTCGAACTTGAGACCTTGCCTAAGAGGGTAAAACATTTCCCAAAGCTTATTAGGAGACCTCAGATGGCCAACTGAGCTAAGCTCAGTTACTGACCTTTCTTTTTAGCAAAAAACTTGCCATTTTGTCGGAGGTGTAGGCTTTGAAAGCGGTAGGCACGAAAAAAATGGGTCTAGGTAAAGAAACAAGGAAAGGATAGAGCTATAGTTGTAAAGTTAACACAGCCATGAACTACAGAGTTCTGCTAGGTTGAGATATTCTGAGAACATGAATCTATTGTTCGGATACAGACAGTTTATAAAGACACAAGCAAAATGTCAAACTTGGTGCGAAACCAGTATATCCACTAATTATATCTCAGTTACAAGGTTATTGCCTAAGCATCGAGGAAATACTAATGCATATCCAGTAATGTGGCAGGAATCACATGTTTTTTTTCATTTTTCACTTTAGTTTGGCATGCCTTTATGCGATAAAATATTTGTTTCAGAAACTAAAAGTGAGATACAATTTTACTTTGATTTAGGACGGGCTGTAAGGAAGTTTTGTAAGTTAATGAAGCTAACTAAATATATGGAATAATTCAGAAGAGGAAGCAGTTCAAAAAAAAATTAGAAGAGGAAAAAAAGTGCTACATGTAAAAGGGTTAATTACAGAACAAGAGACACATTTAATCATTTGAGTTATTAGTTTGAGTTTATGTTAATGCAAATGACTAATTGGATTGAGAAACATAGGTACAAAACAGCTATCTGAAAGATGGAACAAGATAATTCATCAACTTGCTGTCAATAAATGTAAGTTTAGCGGATTATTCCATCAATCAATATGTTAAAGTAGCTTAAAGCTTAAACGTCTATAATTATTGAGTTGTAGCATTATTTTGTTGTTTAACTTATAAATTTAAGCTTGGTTGAGATGTTTATGAGGTTATCTTAAACGATATATTACAGGAAAAACTAAAAAGCGTCGAGGCACAGTTTGATTTGATTTTTACGGTCCGGTGAGACTACATTCAAAATCAACTCACACTCAAAAGAAGAAAGCAGAGTCTCATGTTGTTACTAATTCCATGGTTAAGATTATCTATAGATTCTTTTTTCAAATGAACTTTCTTACGAAGGTTGTGTTTGAACATGGAAACAAAGTTGGTATCATGTTCGTTGATTTGTATTCCTTTGTTGTTGCAGGGAACTCACTAGCAGAAGGCATGGATATTAATGATTCGCTTGATGCTAAGATTTGACACCACATATCGAATACGTTGATGGGTCACATGTTGTTCAGGACCCTAATGGAACTGGTCCAATCATGTGGCGCCAAATATCGAGTCTGTTGAGTCAACCAAGAGAAGCCACAAGACACAACTCCCCTAATTCAACAAGTTGCTTGTCCAGTTTTTGATCATTCAATGCTTGTAATTCTGGTAGGTTATTTGCAGTCAAAATCATTAATCTTGCATCTTTCACCCTCTGATAATTTGATTTCTTTCTTCAACAATTCCCAAGGGGCAACTGTTAGCCATGTTAGCCATGTTCATGCCCCTTTTATCTGCACGTTTACAAGCTAAATTTTCATATTGAATCTTTAATCTTGCATCTTTTCACATCTGCACATTTCACTCTACTATCCTTGATCCATCAATTACACCATTTCAACTAGATGTAGCATATGTTAACCCATTTACTTAAGATGAAGCTTAAAATATCAGTGAGAGAAACGATATCTGATTATAAGGCGAGATGATTGAAGATGAATACTTTCATCCACTTTAAGTCATATTTTTATTTTATTTTATTATCGTATAGAGAATTTTATATAAAATTCAATTTTCAGTTATTATGTTCTTGAGATTCAATACACGAAACTAAATCACTAACGTAATGCATTTTTTTTAGGAAAAACAACCTTTCGGGTATTGATGTTTCACAAAAGCAGGCTATTGATATGTTTTTTTGATAATGCGTTTAAGGTAATAGGATCTGTCATATTCTATGATTTTAATCCTAATTTTAATATCTTCATGTTTGCAGCACATGGTAAATGGACCGTTTCCTGTCATTATAAGATCAAGATCATTAGAGACCTTCCAGAGATTATTACAGTATACAATGTGGTCTATTACTTGATTTGTATCGTGGACTGTAAATATAATATGACATGTTGTAAGATTAGAGTATACATCGTTAGAACTATTTATCTTCTGAAAGTGGGTTATAATGAATATCCTAAAAATATTTAGTAATAATCTTTCTAATGCAGGTAATGAGTTTCTAATAGCGGAGGATGGTTTACAGGTCTCAAAGATTTTGTGGTGACAAATGGACTTAAATAGAAAAAGTGGTTTGAGAAGGTAAATGATAATTTTCTATAATGATAATGCTTTGTGTTGGTTGATTTCTTCATTCTTATGTCTAAAGTTTTCATTATAATTTAGAAATTATAAGCACAGATAAGGTTATAGTACTATAATGTTATGGTATGGTTGTAGTTGAGTGAATGTGTTTGTTCAGTTGTCACCGAGTTAGGAACTTGTGGTATATGGGAGAACTGATGACAACTTGAAACAAAAGTTTGACATGTTTTTTTTATTGCAGTACACTGTCAACTGGAACAGAGACCGCCCGATGGATAGAAAGGTAACCCATAATCACTCTTTGTACTTAATGCTCCTATGTAGGGGAAACTTCAAATTTTCGATGTTACCAGCTTGACGTACGCAACTATCAAAGGTTGATATCAATTATGTTACCAACATCACACACTATTCCATTATTCACAGTCCTTATTTCTATAGTCATTGCTGCAAGAAATGGAACATGTCAGCTGGGTAATGGGTCATCTTTGCTACGGGTAGGTCTAGGTATACCCGGAACACATTTTATCCATATAGAAATTATTTTTTTGATTAAGTAATTATGCCGAAATGATTATTAGTTTATATATGTTTCCATACTAATCATATATATTGAAGACAATATATGATTCGAAATATATCGTGTAAGGATTAGTAATTAATTGAGACAACTTCCAACCCATATGACATGTTTGTTTATCTTAGAAACTCGCGTTTGAGTGTGGTAATATATGATTTTAACAACAAATGTGATTTTGGATGCGTTTTAGTTGGTTCAAAGTGGAGGCAAAAGTTTATTAAACACAATATTATGAAAGTTACGAGATTATTAGCAAAATCTAAAATGCACCTAAAATATCAAAAGTAATGGAACTTCATACATGACTATTAGAACATCTAGATATTACGTATGAAAAGGGGTAATTTAGTCATGGATTATTATCTTGTATTTAAATATTAGTTTAGTTTTAACTTTTACATGAATATGATTTTTTTACTTTTAAGAGAGTGTTAGTCCATCAACTTTCTATTTATTAACGGTGGATACAAGGTCCTTTTCGTTTTTCAGTTCGTATACGATAAACTTTACTTGTCTTACAAGGTCCTTTTTTCTATCTTGCAGAGTTTATTAGTCTGACTTCATCATAATGAAATGAAGTCTGTAGTAGAGAAGATAAAAGAACAATTGCACCTGAACATTTTCTCAAGGCATTTGGTTCAAAGGGGTCGAGTTGAGCGGAATTCAAAAAAGTAACTCTTTTGTTTTCCTGTGACTAAGCAGAAGCGAGAAGTAATTGGAGCATATGCTGACAGATGCTTCTTGCACGGGCGGTACCTTTGTATGCACTAAGGTGTTCATTTACGAACCTTATTAAATTTTTCCCCAAGATCCTTTCCTCTCCAACAATCATACAATATATCGTAGTTACGATTCTTCCAAAAAAGAATATACACTCGTGTTAGTTTTCACCTTGCATATCATGTACTCATTTTTGTATACTTTGTAATGACGGATACTTTTGTTAAGTTTTATTTCCTTATATCGGATTACCATACATTTCTTTTTTTGTTATTTATTCATTTCATAAATACTTTACGATTTTCGTAATTTATTAACTCTTACTTTATTTATTCCTTGGATACTCACAAGGGCGGGCTTTGCAACTAGTATATTTATAATGCTTGAATCAAAATCCCACCCAATTGTTGTTTCTAGTGATTGTGTATGTCTTTGAAAAATTCAATAAATGAGTGACATGATAACATTAGCATGGTTTTTGGACAAAATCAAATTTGCTTATAAAGATGAACAAGGCAATTGATAGATTTATTGACAATCAATAAAAGTGTCAAGGACAACACTTGCAAGATAAAAAGATATGGACTCATCAAGCCAAAAATAATCATAAATGCAGGTTAAGAGATGAAATTAAATATGAGGTGCACATGAAGAAAGTACAAAGAAAAAAAAAGATAAATGATTTTTTAGTAGAAAAATCCATATCGATTGATAATCAACAAATGTAGTGTTTACTTATTATAGAAACATATTTCGTAGTACGGTTTACGAAGTTCAAAGAACATATCCGGTTTTTTGTTGCAAATATTAACATAAAATGCATGGAACATGTTTCATACGGAATACTATAATTTGGTAAACAAAGGGTTCGAAAGAGAGGAAACAAGATGTAATATATTGTTTTAAAACGGGTAAAAAAGGGGTTTTCCATGTATCGATTACTCGGGGAGAGCGAACATTTTTAACTTAGATGTACGTAAAGTTTGTTAACATCCTCGGGCTCTTCCTAGTCTACGGCAGGGAGATCTTGTTATCACCTTTAACAGGACCAAACATGCAAGTGTCAAGCACTTGTTGTTTGTATAGGTGGCAATTTCAAACCATTTGCTTACGGGTCACTTCGGGTTATGTTTTATGTCTAACGGGTCAAAGAGGTGAACTAGAAATTAGCTTGAAATGAAACATTATATCTGTTATATTTATATGAATGTTATTCATTTCCTACAAGTCTTCAATTTATAATCAATAAGATGAGTATATGATACAAGTAAGCCGATATTCTGGGCAAGAAGGCACCAGGCTTTAGCCGTCTGCATTTGGTAGGTCTCGTAGTCCTTGGAATGTATGGCATATGTTTTACCGACAAGGTTATTACTTTCTTGCGTTCATCTCAGGTAATCAAGCCGGGCTTGGAAAAGTACATCTTTTTGTTTCATACAATGAGAGTTACTGACTTGAGAAATATATTTTGAAAATAGTCACCGAGAAAGCACCATCGAAAGTGTCATGTGAAATTGACATCTTGTGACGGGTCGAGTCTCATTTGTTTTGTCCCTCATAAAATGACCAATACAACTTCAATGTGAAAAAGAAAGAGATGGTTGGAATGTGATTTTCAAGAATGATTTATATTGTTTTCGTGTTTGGATGCATGACTACACTTTGTATCCCATGTTCAGCAATTGTCGCTGTCCACTTCAATTATTTTCACTATTCTTCCCGATGCATGTGAATTTCTTCAGATGCCGCTGAACACCAAAACAATGAAATAAATGTGATCCAATTCTGTAATCTTGATTTAAGGTCAGAACGAGTTTCATGGTGAAAACTGGATGTTTGTTTCAAGAACACGCTTGACATTCATTGCAGACACTTCTAATAGCCTAAGCAAGAATCCCGAATGGAATAACTTGAACATGATCGATAACGGTTCTTAGGGGACAAGCTAGGCTTGTCAGTTTCACTCCATCCATTACAACGTAAAAGGCGTGCAAAATTGAATTCCAAAGTCGTGATGGAAGTATCAAGTTCATTGTATGAAAACGTCACACGCTACCATGATCATGTGGTGCTACAAAAGCCACACCGCCTTCTTCCCTTCAACAACCTCAATCAAACAGTTCAACATCACACATTAACCCTGATTACTTAACGCACATGGCTGATCGTTGGCATTAAAGTAAAAACCTTTCTCACAACTGGCCCCTACGACACACTCATCCATTCACATCCCCTTGCAAAACTTTCATTTTCCCAATATGACAAAGTGTACCTCTGATCATATGCTTTTAATCAATTCAAATAGCCAGGTGGTCCAGATATTAGATGTTCCAACTTTCAGAATTCCCAAATATGCGAAACAGGAACAATTCATATGACACTTTTACAAGTAATATTCTGAAGGATTGATCAGATACAATATCACTCCGTCCCAAAATAAGTGTCCAGTTTGACTTTTTATAGTCAAACTGGTTCAACTTTGACCTTAAATAACTTTTTTTTGTATTATATAATACTTGATGAAAATTATACCAATGAAAAATACACTTAAAACCCAATCAATTCATATATTTTGAATCAAGTATTATATAATATACACAAAAATAGGTAAGGTCAAAGTTGAACCGGTTTGACTCTAAAACATTTAGCTTTTCAAAATAGTATACATTTAACCTTTTGAAGCATCATGAATGTTGCAAACTATATCATACTTTGCCGAAACTACTTATTAGAAGTTCAAAATTTCGGTAGAAAAAGAAATATCTTAATGTTATGTAACAGGTTTTGTGATTGTAATCGATATCCATTCCCCTTTCGTGTATATCTCAAACAATTACCGGCGCAATTGATAATTTTCTACGAGGTGCTGTAGATTTATGTAGGTGTTAGGTATTAGCCCATGCGTCGATCATTTTAGTATCATTATGTGTCTTGTCTCTCTTGACATGTTTGTACGCAGACGTATATATACATATTATGTAGACCGGCTAGCTTGTTTATTTACACATGTGTGTATTATGGATATATCTTAACGTTATCGTTCAAGATTTTATTGATAGGATTTGGAGACGTACTATATATTAGCCATGAAGCAACCAAATTATCTAATGGGGCGATTCATTTAAGATTTTTATTCAACCAACTCCATCTACCGCTAATTTGACACAACGCCACGTATCTTTAGTTCTTACTACAAATAGCTAGGAATGCTATAAAAGCAATGGATGCAGTAGTTGCAGTTGATGTTGTTCATTACCATTCCCATGTAGAATTAGTAAAATGTGAATCATGTGGATTCACAGAAGAATGCACTTTGCCTTACATTTCTCAGATCAAGGAGCACTACCACGGACGATGGATCTGTGGCCTGTGTATGGAGGCTGTCAAGTATGAAATTTTGAGATCGGGTAATCTTATAACCACAGAAGAAGCATTGGATAGACACATTGATTTCTGCAACAACTTTAGATCATCTTGCAGGCTTCCATTCAGTGACGCAGACCATCCTATATCGGTAATGGGCAGGATTATCAGAAGACGGTTGGATTCTCTAAGACAAAATGGCGGCAAGATTGGTTATCAAGAAACATTATAAGGTAAAAGTTACTACAGATTAATCACGATTCCTATGTAATTTGTAACATCTTATATATTGCATGTATGTTGATCTCAAATGGTAATTAGATTACTACATATGAGAACTCCAATTACGACGCGCAAACAAAACATTACAAAATTAGTATTAGTATTTTAAAATATGATCTAGCTAGCTTCTTGCAAGTTTATATAAATATGTTGCATGAAAATATTGATAAAGCCCATATCTATTGCAGAAGTTTGATTATTTGTTGCAATGAACACAAATGCCGGTTTTATATCTGAAATTCGGAATCAGTGATGTTCATGTGACATCAATTAGGCGCGACCAAACTAATTTCGGATAGGAATCAGTTGAGGCATGACGTACGAGCACTTGGATCGTTGCCAAGGTTTATCCGTCCAAAGCTTACTTCGTTTACTTAGACGAAAACTTCCAACATGTATACCTAATGCACATAACGAAAACTTTCCCTATGTATTTTTTTTCCATTACATATTCAAAAACTTGAAGAAACTTGGTTCTGTAGACAAAAAATATATACCAAAAAAAGCCGAAAACGTGTTTGTTACTATCTTATAAAGTTTGCTCAAATCTTGATGAAGAACCTAAGGTGAGATCATATGTGGTTGCGTATGTATGTTTATAAGTGATGTTTATATGAAGACAATTAAGGTCAACATAATACAACTATTGTTGTTTGATGGGCTATTTTCAGTTTGGCTCGGTTTTTGGCAAATCCGAAACCGAACCAAAAATATTGGGTTTTGTGCTTTTCAGAAATAGTTCGGTTTTGGTTTATTCAAGTTTTGGTTTTTTCGGTTTCTTGTTTATTTTCAGTTTGGGTTTTCGGATTTCTCTGTCTCTATTTCGTTTATCGCGGTTTGGTCTTTCAATGGTCGAATTTATAATAACTTTTTCAAGTTTAAAGAACAAAGAAACACAAAATAATGACAATAGAAGACTAGTGATAGTAAAAAATTATACGATAGAATTTTTATGCGTCATAAAGTGACACAATAAGAAACTAGCGACCACAAAAATTCCAGTGATAAATGTTTATGCTTTATAAAAATGACACGTTCAAGAAACAATTTAAGCATGAGTTTTTAAAATTACATGTATATTGTCAGTTTGGCTCAGGGTTTTTGCTAAAACCAAACCAAACCGAACCATAAACTTCAATTTTTATAAATTACAAAAGGCGAACCATCGGCTTTCAATCAATTTCGAGTGGGTTTTCTGGTTTTTTGCACACCCTTAATCGTTATCCATCGAGGGTAACAACAAAGCCTTGAAAACACGTCATAAAACGTGAAAAAGAGAATTGCAAAAATCGTCCTTGTGGTTTGGCCAAATTGCAACTTTTGGCCGCGTGATATCGAAATTGGAAAAATCGTCCTTGTGGGAAACCTTGAAATCCGTTTTAGTCATTTGTCAAACTAAAATACCCTCATCCTCTTCCACCTTCGACTCATTTACAATGAGGGTATTTTAGTCATTTTAGTTTGACAAAGGACTAAAACGGATTTCAAGGTTTCCGACAAGGACGATTTTTGCAATTTCGATACCACGCGGACCAAACGTGCAATTTGGCCAAACCACGAGGACGATTTTTGCAATTCTCTCAACATGAAATGGATATTAAATTGTTTGTTTGTGTAAGATGTTTTATATGTTGATTGAAATGATTTAAAGGATTGTTATGTTGTGTGATGGTGATTCGAAATTGGACAAACACAATTGGAATTTTACCTCTTTATTTATATCGTGCCTCACTCTACCATATGATGTGACCTTTTACAGGCTCGAATAGTCTAAATCGCGGCCACACCTCTAAAATATCGTATTCCGTCTTAAAATAAATATCCACTTTATAATTCACACAGTCTTTAGAGTTCACACTAGCTTCATTGTTCATCGCCGTCTAGGCGCTACTGGACCATCAACCTTGTCAATTTTGATAAATCGGTCAAATAAATCGATCAACCATGGTCAACGACGGTCAATGGCAACTAAACTTGCCGAAAATCTACAAATCTGACCGGATATATCCAATACTAGCTTTAAACTTGTATTAATCACTTATAGTAATTGTTTATATTTATTACAAGTTATTTTTAAGTAAAAGACTACCCAAGACTTGCTGGAAACACAGGAAACTTGCGAGAAATGACAATCCGATTAATCGATGATTAATATATTTTTTGTTATTCATTGGCTATAATTAGGTTGTTGATTCCACTAAGAAATAGTATGTTCATATTTAATACTACGTGTATGGTAAAAGATTAAAAAAAAAGAAGGTGAAAAATGCACGTATAGTGGTTGGATTGCTAGTTTATGGATCTATCACACCATGCATGGGACCCTTATGTCATACTAGCCACACCTTTAAATCTTCGGTTTTATCGTGTTAATCTTGTGACCGTTTTCGACCCTTTTTTAAGGAGGGCAAGCTTTTTTTTTATTAAAATATACGCGCTCTCATCAGGTTAATCTCGTGATCGTTTCCGACTTTTTCATTATCACCGAAAATGCACACACCTAACGATGTTTTAATCATTGAATTTTTGTTTGAAAAATAAAGACCTTATTACTAAGGCATGTGATGGTGATTGCAAAATATTCTATTTATTTTAGAACAAAATAAATATCTACTTTATGTCTACTTTATGATCCCATCTAACGGGATTCTTAGAAGAATCATATCACAAAGAGTGTGTTCATTTGCTTTACTTTAAAAACAAAAAAAAAAAAAAAAAAACTTATTTAAAAAAAAAAAAAAACTTTTTCACTTCTTTTGTCAGCATAAGTAAATAGGCGAGAAGAGATATTTGTTTGTTTTTCAGATATAAATGCTTTTTTTCATTTCTCACTTCTTTTAAATTTTAAATTTTCTCTACTCACACAAACGTACGTCTCTTTATGTCCTTTTCACCTCTAACAACCACCTCATCTCAGCCGTTACCATCATCCAAAAAACCAACTTAGATGTATC
The DNA here is from genome assembly GCA_026074375.1 of Tanacetum coccineum. Lineage (NCBI taxonomy): Eukaryota > Viridiplantae > Streptophyta > Magnoliopsida > Asterales > Asteraceae > Tanacetum > Tanacetum coccineum. The sequence goes on from BQNB010000057.1 coordinate 109,384, forward strand.
TCTTTTTTCACAGACATGATTTACAAATACGAACGACACATAACACCACTATCCATCATACCCACTAATATAAAATGATCATTTATTTAGACACCCTAAAATGAAAATATAAACATATACAGTAAAAACTCTATAAAATAATACACTTGGGACCATCAAAATTTATTAATTAAAAGAGTTATTAATTAATCGATAAATTAATAATTATTAATTTATATATTAATTAATATTTTATTAATTTTTATGACAAATTAATCTAAAAGCATTCACTATGGGAGGTCTACGAATAGGTCTAAAAAACTTAAAGAGATTTATGTTTTATATAAGACACAGTGAAGTTTTATTTTATACTATGTGACATGAAAAAGTTCTAAATGTTAGACTTTTTCATAATCTCAAGATATTTAATGCATGCGTTGTGTAAAACATCAGTTACGTATAACCGGGCTCGAGGGACCAAACGAGTAACAAAAAAGATTATCCTTATTATCAAGAATATTTTTTTCGTCTAGAAAAATATAAATTGTGATTTTTTCAGACGTTGACAGAAAAAAATATTATATAAAAAGTTCGTCGAAGTATATAAATGTCTTCACTCTCTATAGAAAGATGATTAATTCTCGTCGCGATGGTGTATTCTTTTGGCGTCTTGACGATTTACCGTTTGAATGATATTTAATTTTTTAAAAAAGACGGTGGGAAGTGAGGTTTTTTATTATTGATGAAAAATGAAGGCTTCTTGGATTAGGTGCGTGGCAAAAAAATAACGGTTGTCCAAAACCGGAAAGGTTCCAACCCGAAAAACGACCGGTCAAACCGGTTTGACCGAACGGTATCGTTTTTGGCCAAAATCCGGGGGGTTTGGAAACCGGTTTGGGCTTTTTTTCGGCCGCACCGGTTTGACACAGGGTTTTGGAACCGGTTTTTGGAAACGGTTTTTGGTAACGGTTTGGACAAGTACCGGATTTGTTTGGATAAAAATGGGTCCGGAATTACCTTTATCTTAATTTTATTATCGTTTTCAGTTTTTATTGTGGATAAATGGATTGTTTAAACTGATTTTCTTATTCTATAAATAGGGTGTTGTATTACAACTTAAATCACAACTTACATTACATACATTCCTCGTTAAGCATAAAAAAACCTATCACACCTCATATGTGATAAGTCAAATCCGCCTCAGACTCTGACTACTATCGGTGTTGGGTCAAACAAGTGCACTTGGGATCGTTGAAATCATTCATACCACTCGAAACAATGAAATTGGAAGAAAAGATACTTTCAAACATGTGCATTATGACCAACGGTCAAGAAAAAAGCTCAATGCAAACTCTTGCTTTAATTTCTTGTCGAGGGGTTTCCTCACGACGTTGAAGCTATCATATAAGTCCTCCGCAATGTGAAAGTATTTTATAGGCGCAGCAGATGCAGAATCCGAAAGCGGGGCAAATGGTCTGATGGGAAATGATGGGCAAATTTTTCATGTTCAATCCGGATTATCTTCGTGATCATTCGCGGGGTTGGTGATTCAACGGGGTACCATTCAACTTCACTTTGACCACGAGCAGACAACGAGGGTGTTCCAGAACACTTTGCAACAAGATTCATATGTAAGTCGTTTCTTACTCTAAACGTTATGCAATGAAATTATGGTAGCGGCTAAACAAGCAAACATTTGATGGTTTTGCTAATCTTAAATATTTAAGGTCAAACCTAAACAACGGACATATGGTCTTTGCTCCTCATAATTTGCCCGGTTCATACCTATGTGTGTCTACGCATATTGGATTGAGCCAAATACTTGGCAAATGATGAAGCGTGTCATTTCGTTTGAAAGAGTTTTCGCACTGCTCACTCGGGTACAAAACTTGAAGTAATATGTTGGAACAAAGTCTTTGTCTGTATGTTGAATGAAAAAATTATGTCAATTACTTTGGACAATGCTAGCAATATCACAAGCGGCCATGGTATAAATAAAAATTAATATACGATACTCCCACCAATGGAGGGTAGGTTTTATCATATTCGATGTGTTGCACACATCATTAACTTGGTTGTGCAAGACTGGTTTTAAGGTCCACATAATTAATCAAATGAATGTGTATTTCAACAAATGTTAAAAGCTGTTTCAAAACTGGTGTTAAAATCCGAAAACGCATATATTAAAGTCTCCCGTAAGAATGCAGGAAAATAACCTTGTTATTCACCAAATTGGGACGTTGATAACACGATGGGAACTCCACTTTTTGAAATGTTCGAAAGTGGTTTAAACAGAAAATGACGTTGGGCGTATTTTCACGACATTTTTGGTTCAATAAGGAATGGTCGAGTTAAAAAATTTCCGGATGAAATATTGGTTCTTATTGAATTCGTTAAACCCATTATTGAAGTGTTTTCAAAATGCTACGGTTAATTTTTGTCGGAGTTTCTACCCAACATCTCAATTGGTACTTCAACACATTTTTTTTATAAGTTGCTAATTATACTGATTTAGAACTTGATGGGGGGGGGGTAAGTTGTTTCAGTAATGGTTCAACACAATGAGAAAAATCTTAAGAAGTATTTTGAAAACATCCCATCGGTAATTTAATTGTGCAGCTCCCGCTTTAATTCCCATGTTTTTATGTATCCAGGGGTAGATCTATCTTATGGATGATATAAGTAGGGACTTGGATGTTTGAAGATGATGGTTTTGAACTAGGTCATTGGATTGGTTTCGCACTCGAATCTTTCCAAAGGTTATGTTAATATGTAGTATTCCAAAATATGGTACTAACCAGACTTCAATCAACAAGTGGTGGGGGTTATTCATCACGGGGTGACTCGTGATCCTTATGCTCGTTTGCTACACGGTTTAACCCAACATAAAAAAAAGAAGTCAAGGGGTGATCCTACAATGTCCTCCGAGTATGAGCAATATCTCAAAACAGATTTTGTCTCAGGACTTCAGCCCAAGGACTTTGCATCTTATGATGTATTGGGGTTTTGGAAATCAAAGGAAAACTCAGTTTCTGCTTCTATTCCCGCAATGCCATGGATATATTAAGTGTTCCAGCTTCTTCGGTAGCATCTAAATCAGCATTTTTAACAGGTGGTTGGTTGTTGACAAATCCGAAAGAACAAGACTAAACTCCGGAGTCTTTAGAGATGTGTAGTGCTTGAAGGGATCACTGTAGACGCTTCAGGAGCGTAACAAAACCTCTTTCCTCTTGAACTACCCTTAGACGTTGAAGAAGGTGTCTTTAATGACGAGGTGCAACAAAATGAAGCCACTCAACTTACCGATCAAGAAATTGCGTTAGATGCTAGTAGCGATTGGCTCATCTTGCTTTAGGAGAACGACGTCGTGATTATATATGAGCCAGCGGAGCCAGAAGATGACCCAAACCGGAGACGGGAGGTCTATGTCACATGGTTACACTTTACTTAATAGTATTGTGTTGTATTTCCTAATCTTTTGTTGTATTTCCTTTACTGTATTCCTTTATGTTGTAATTCGTTTTATGTAATATTATGGGTTTGTATTCAATAAAAGTTGAAGGTTAATCAGTTTATAGTATAACAACACCAAAAATTAAAAAAAAAAACCCCGGTCAAACCGGTTTTAGTGGTTAATCGGAACCGAACCGGTTCCAAACCGGTTTCGGCTCAACCCGGTAACAAACCGGTTCCAAACCGGTTCAGGGTTTGGGCAAACCGGTTTCGGCTCCGTGTTGACTGAAACTGGTTCCTGTTTGACTCAAACCGAACCAATCTGGTTAACCGATTTGCGCACGTCTAGCTAGGATGTATTCTTTTGTTCTTTGATATGTCATTGTTTTTTAATGATCTCACCTCATGTATATAGGCGAGAAGAGATATTTGTTTGTTTTTCAGATATAAATGCTTTTTTTCACTTCTCACTTCTTTTAAATTTTCAATTTTCTCCACTTCACATAAACGCACATCTCTTTATGTCCTTTTCACCTCTCACAACCACCTCATCTCAGCCGTTACCATCATCAAAAAACAAACTTAGATGTATCTCTTTTTTCAGCTTACTATGATTACAGAAATCAATAAAACAGAGCGGACACATAACTCCACTATCCATCATACCCACTAATATAAAATGATCATTTATTTAGACACCCTAAAATGAAAATATAAACATATATTTTATGACAAATTAATCTAAAAGCATTCACTATGGGAGGTCTACGAATAGGTCTAAAAAACTTAAAGAGATTTATGTTTTATATAAGACACAGTGAAGTTTTATTTTATACTATGTGACATGAAAAAGTTCTAAATGTTAGACTTTTTCATAATCTCAAGATATTTAATGCATGCGTTGTGTAAAACATCAGTTACGTATAACCGGGCTCGAGGGACCAAACGAGTAACAAAAAAGATTATCCTTATTATCAAGAATATTTTTTAGTTATTCACTTGCTATAATTAGGTTGTTGATTCCATTAAGAAATAGTATGAACATACTCGTCATATTTAATACTAAGAAAATGCTTTCTGAATATCTCAATCTTGTTGACGTGTATTTTTATACTACTATTTAAGGTTCGTTAGGTGTATGGTAAAAGATAAACGTTAAAAGGTTTGCTTATTTGTACTCCCTAATCTACAAGTAATATCTCCTTTTGAATTTTTAGATTTTATTTATTTTTATAATTTTATTTATATTTTAAAATAGGAAATAAAAGAACAAATTTTTTTTTTGATAAGTCAAAAGTATTAAAAAATAAAAAACTTAGAGTAGAGGGTTGTCTTGTTCTGTTAATAAAGTCGGTAAAACTACCGAGAAAAAAATTGGATCATAAACTATAAAGTTTTACAGGTCAAAATTTATAAAAGATAAACGATACGGAATAAATGAACATAAAAAAGTGTTTTAGTGATTTTTTTTTACTTGTAAATAGTGAATAGAGAGCGGTAAGAATAGTAAAAAAAATAAAAATATTAAAAGGTGAAAAATGCAGTTGTCGACATACATATATCACACCAGGGGACCCTTATATCATATCGTACTAGCCACATCTCTAATCTTCGGTTTCATGGTGTCAATTTCGTGAACGTTTTTGACTCTTCTATGTGGAGGGTAAACTTTAATTTTGACTGAGATTTACGTGGTTTTATCAGGTTAATTCCGTGACCGTTTCTAACCTTTCTCTAGACACCTCAAATATACACATTTAGGATGTTTAACCTTTCTCTAGTCACCTCAAATATATACATTTAGGATGTTTGAACCATTAAAAAACTCTTGTTTGAAAGGCAGAAAATGTTTTTTGATCTCATACTTTTTGACCTCAAATTTGTTTGACGTGTATTGTATACTATTTAAAGTTCGTTATAGAGGAAATTGCATAAATCGTCCTTAAAGTTTGGTCAAATTGCATGTTTCGTCCCCAACGTTACGAAAGTGCAAGGATCGTCCTTGTGGGAAAACCTTTGGTGCAAATATCGTCCCTGCAGAGACGATACTTGCACCAAAGGTTCCCCTAAAAGTTTCCCCAAAGGGACGAGCACCAAAGGTTTCCCCACATGGACGATGCTTGCACTTTTGTAACGTTTGAGACGAAACATGCAATTTGGTCAAACTTTAGGGACGATTTATGCAATTTACTCTTCGTTATATAAGAATGACTACATAGTCACACAAAAAGGTGACGTACGTGTACGGTAAAAGATAAAAAAAAGTAAAAAGGTGAAATATGCACGTATCGACATACATTGTTTTTGCTGAAGGGGCGCTTGGATCACTTGTTGCATGAACTCCTTGATACTCCTATGATCGGTAGGAATGGTAAACCGGCGCCCGAACAAGTATTGACGCCACTTATAAACGACTTCGACAATAGAAAAGAGTTCCTTTTGATAAGTCATAGCAATCCTCATGCGAGGTCCTAGTTTGCGACTAAAGTAGCCAAGTGGTTGGCCCTTTTGAAGTAATACGACGCCAATACCCACATCAGATGCATCGGCTTCAATCACAAAGGTGTCTTCAAAATCCGAAAGACCTAATATCGGTGCATGAGTTAACTTATCCTCGAGTTCATTAAAAGCCTTGCCTTCTGGTTCGCCCCACTTAAAGCATTTTTTTTGAAGAAGATTAGATAAAGGCGCGGAAACTGTAGCATAATCTTTGATAAATCACCTATAATACCCCACGAGCCCGAGGAAACCCCGTACCTGACGCTGTGACATGGGAATGGGACAATCAATTACGGATGGCACTTTCTTTGGGTCCACTTCAACACCACGACCCGAAATAATATGCCCTAAGTACTCAAATGTTGTGGCTCCAAATACACACTTAGTCTTCAAAACATAGAACTGGTGATCCTGTAAACACTGAAAACACATTGAAGATGTTCTATGTGTGCCGTGAGAGAAGTACTATAAATCAACATGTCATCAAAAAAACAATCACGAATTTTCGTAAAGAGGGAGAGAATAACCGATTCATTGTTGCTTGAAAAGTGGATGGCGCATTGGTCAGTCCAAATGGCATCACAAAAAATTCATAGTGTCCATCATGAGTACGAAAGGCCGTTTTGTACACATCCTGATCATGTACCTGAATTTGATGGTACCCTGCCCTTAAACCGAGTTTGGTAAAGATCACGACACCTCTTAATTCGTCAAACATCTCATCCGCCGTTGGAATCTGAAATTTATCTTTGATTGTGGCTTCATTTAACACCCGATAATCCACACAAAAATGGTAGCTCTCGTCTTTCTTTTTCACCAACAAAACCGGCGATGAAAAAGAGCTATGACTCACACGAATGATCCTTTGGCTTAACATCTCATTAACCAACTTCTCAATTTCCCCTTTTTGATAGTGTGGATAACGATAGGGTCGGGCATTCACAGATTTTGTATTAGGATATAAATGTATACAGTGATCAACACTACGGTGTGGTGGAAGAATGGTGGGTACCTGGAATATTTCCTTGAACCGAGCTAAGAGCTGCTCGATATCTGGATGCGTGATGATTTGAACGTCGGTTGAGCTGCCCCTTTCTTTCGTACCGTGATCCAAGTTATACAATTCATAAACTCCATAAATATCCTTTGTTTCCAACAACACGCACATGTTGTGTAAGCTAATACGCTTCATGCGTAGGGCTTCGTCACCCCGCAACGTATACCCCTAATCCTACCACGTAAACTCCATCGTTTGCTTAGAATAATTGTGGGTCACTTTTCCAAGCTTTTGCAACCATTGTATACCCAACTATATCCGGTCCTTTCATAGGGAGCACGTACAAATCCACATCCATGCGTAAACCCTTGATGTCGATCGTTACCTGGGAGCATATATTCTCACACAAAAGAGTTTCACTACGACCAATGTAAACCTTAAAGGGGTTTGTACTTTGATCGAAAACTGCATGCGTTCGACGACTCCCTGCTCTACAAAATTGTGAGTACTACCATTATCGATAAGCATGTGCACCTTACCTGCCCCTAACGTCACTACAAGAAAAAGTAGAACAGGTGACAAAGTTTTCCCGGGCGACAAATGTCGCCCAGGAAAACCCACTAAACGACAAAAGTCTGTCCGACGTGGCACAAATTCCGGCTCCATCGCTGTCGTATGCTCCATAACAATCCCCCTCTTATGGTCATCAAGTAACTAAAAATTGCCTGTCTCATCTTATGTTCGCTTACCCATTTGTTATCAAACAACAATTAAAACACATAACTGAGAAGCCCTTACTAAGACGCTCACTGTCGTTCTGACTAGGCGAGATCCACTTAATAGGAAAGTGATGTCTAGCCCAAGAATTAACACCCACACTTAGGAGGCGTTGAAAACTAAGGCGGTTTAGGGTTTGTTGACGCGGTTCATGTCCAAAACGCGATGTTGACTTTGTTAGGATTCTAAGGCGCACTTGTATTGTTTGATCTTGCTGGTATTCCGCTAGTAAACCCCCTTGATCATCCCAACGTGCTTCCGTAACACGAGTCAAATAGAACGCATCACCAAGAGATGTTGGTTTTGACACCAACAGTTCTCGCTGCAACGTGGTTTTAGGTCCCGATATATAAAAAGAGAGCAGCAAGCCCTCAAATATATCCGTGACACGATTCATCAATTTTTCAAATTTACTTTGATATTGTGCAACCGTTCCCGTTTGTAACAGCTTTGATACTGCCCATTGAGGATCTTCATATTTGCATGGCCCAAAACGGTTTCGCACACTCTCCAAAAATCCATCCCAAGTCGTGATTAAATTATTACGCGTCATCCAACGATACCACTCTGCCGCGTCTCCTTCGAGACTAAAGCCCACCATACGTAGTCGCTGATCGACCGTTGTGTTCAAAAGAGTAAAGTATACATTGATTGATAAAATCCAACTATTGGAATCGGCTCCAGAAAACTTCGGCACGTCCAGCCGCATGGAACGTGGTAGTGGCGACGCAAGGTTGTCACCCCCGCCTCCACTGTGACGTGCTGCTTGAGTCAACTTCTTAGTAGCCTGTAACTCCGCCTGCAAAGCCGCAAATTGCACTTGAAACGCCTCAACCTACCGTTGATTAGCCGTGGCCTGGTCTTGAGCGATAACCGGATTTCTTCTGCGTCCATGACAATGAAAGCACCAGTTGATACGACCCTTTAAGGTTGTATTGATAGATCGCACTACTTTTAGCGAGTGCTAGCTGTTTAAGAATTAGGGTTACGAAGAGAGAATTGATTTTTAATTGAAACTATGACTTCATTCATTATAATGGCTCGGTATTTATACCGGTTGGGATAACCCTTACAATGATAACACATATTATAACGACTCGAACACTTATCCTAGACAATGACTTACTTTGACACATATCCCA